>CAVLJG010000004.1:28036646-28458076 GCA_963669975.1 Acanthoscelides obtectus
CACTTGTTGAAAACGAGGGACAGAACTTATGGCATGACTACGTACTTGTCGTTCTCGAGGACACATTGCGGTGTATATTTATAGTACTGTAGCTTGCATTCGATCAGTTTGAATTTGTATGTCAACTCCTGGTGAATGATTTTGGCAGCTATGTCGTGGCGCTCCTTATAGTCCGTTGGAGCGAATGCTTGGCATCCACCAGTTACGTGCTATAATGTTTCGGAGTCCTGACAGCCGTACCTGCATTTATCAGACTTTTGCAAGTTCCTAAGTATGAACCTCTTGTAATTGTTGGTTGGGATGACCTGGTCCTGTATAGCTACAAGGGATCCCTCAGCCTCAGGGAACATTTGGCCTGAGGTAAGCCAATAGTTTGACGCTTTCTTGTCAACGTGTTCTGGACTAATCTCGTTTGCATGTCTCCCATGATGAGAGGTTTTTCAATCCATCGTTGTAGCTTCTGTTCGTTGGTTTGGTGACTCGGTTGGTCATCTCGTCTACTAAGGTGTAAGGGCGTTGTGTCATCTACTGAGCATATGATGCGATGCAGCTCAGATCTCGGCCTTCTCAAACAAGTAGGATAACAAGGCGAGTACCTGTTGAGCTAGCTGCTTGCTGATGTCCATAAGACTGTTGGGGTAAGGTTGTGTGCTCTATTGCACTGCGAGGATGGTGCGCTTCTTTTTTTGTTAGCATAGTCCTTACCCGCCTCTCTAGTTTCTCGATGACGAGTAGTTCAAGGCAGAGCATGCGTAGGTGTTAATCGCCTTGACTAGATTCTTGCTATTGAGTTCTGTTTTCAGAAGTAGCCGTATTCTTTTTGTGAAGGTCTGCGATATAGCTTCCTTCATTTTTTTGTGGTCTATCCTTCGGGCCTGCGCCATTCCAAGGTACTTGTATGTGTCATTTGCGTCAATGTTTTGGCCTCTGCAGCTTGAAAATTCTCCAGGGTAGATGTTCCCCCTACGTATGAATAAGGTTTTGCATTTATCCATCCCAAATCGCATACTTCTGTCATCTGAGAACTGACCGACTATCTCTAGCAGTTGTTTCATTTGATTCTCAGTAGCAGCTATTACCTTTAGGTCGTCCATATACAGCAAGTGGTTCAGTTTTATTATTATTATTATTGTTGTTATTATTATTATTTTTATTATTATTAAGAAAACGAATGTAACATATGATATATCGTTGAATACGTAGAAGATACAGTGTGAACTTTATTTCGGATCGGACAAAAAATTAAAGTTAATGATGACAAACTGTATTAAGCAACATATCCCCAGGCTCCATTATCGGAAGTCAATTAGATTTTGGTATGGATGCTAAGATGCATCAAGTTGAGTCCATCCTGTACGACGGTTATTTTGTGTTGTTCCCATACTAACCTTTGTTAATACTCACCTGTCTCCTGTTACATGAATTCAACAGTCCTGCTATTTTAGCGCTACATCGGAAATAACCATAGGATATACTGCAATAAACAACTGAATACATGTACGTATCACATTCCGAAGTAGCCATAATCCTATAGATGCGGATTACGTCACATAAATGCAACCGATACGTTTGGCGTGATTGATTTCGACCATCCATCTTTCGTCCAATCATTACTGTATTGTATAAATGCCCGCGGGATTTTGTCTGAATGACACTTCGAAATGATTTTACGCGTCGATGGAGGTTTCATTTAGATTGATATGATTTCTATTTGCAATTTTGTTAGTGCCATTATCTTTTTTTACAAAAATACCCTTAAAGTTTATGTACAGTATATTTTTGTTTTGGCATAATTGTTTTTGTAGCATTTTTGTCGGATGAGCAAATAGTTTTGTATAAATAATCTTGGTAACATTGTTAGGAACGCCCGTTTGTTGTAACTTATAAAAAAGAGCACTATGAGTAATTATATAATAATAATTTGAATGTGTTTATTATATTATTCAATTCTCGAAGTGATGTTTTAAGACATATGAGAATGGGGCATGTTCTCTGATCCGTTCAGACTATATTGGATATTTGCTTCTTGAACTGAAGCGGCATTGGGAGGTTTGTCCAGTACTTCAACCTGATTTCCACTCCGAGGGATTGTTATTTTAATGGTGTCTTTCCTAAAGGCTTTCTGAATTTTCCAGAGCTGGTTGAAATTACTTGTAATATTTTTTAAATTGATTCCTGACTTACTGATATGTATACATATTTCTTTAAATATCCCAAAAGCGGAACTAAATCCGGTGATTACGGAGGCTATTTCGAATTGGCTATCCTCCAGATAATGTGGTGCACATTACCTGCTTTACAGAATATAGTTTCTTGAAGTGTGTGCTATAGTTTTTTTTTACACCGAAGCAGCCGCGCAGGCGGAAGTCTAAATACCAGGACACCGCGGCTGCTAGCAGGATCCCAAAGAAATTTTGTTAATCCGATTTTTGAACTGCCCAAAGTTAGTAGAAATGGGAAAAGCCTCCTCTTGTACATTGTTTCACATTCTCGACACCTTCGGGAAAAAAGAGAGGTCGTACCATATGTACGAAATTCGACTCGGTTAGGATGGGACGCCGAAGTCAGGAAGATCTGTCTGGCAGGCACATAATGAGGCGGCATGATGGAGTAGAGCTCTGAGGAGCAAAGCCCGTTGGTGTGGTGATAGAAGAGAGCTAGATCGCCGGTGTGAAAGGGCCCCAAGAGAAGCACCGTCGATCGGTCGAACAGCCCTCCTCTAGACAGTATCAAACATAAATAATGTAGTCGGGGCGGCAGCAAACGAGTGAACAATACTCGAGGCTAGATCTTATCTGGGCCTTGTATACAGTGATGCCAATATGCTGAGGAAAGTACTCAAAACTCTGAACAAATAGCCTAGCAGTTGCCGCTAATGATGAGATGTGTTCGTGTCAGATCAAGTCCTCGGTGAACTGGAGTCGGGTAGGCTGAAATGTACGTCTTTAGCAGAATTCGGCCATCCATCAAAACCGGATGAGCGCTAGGACGCTTTTTGTTTTTGGAGGCATTGAACTGTACAAGATTGTTGTGTGCCCAAGCAGTGATAACCTCCAGGTCTCTAGTCAGAAAGGAAGTCACTGCTAGTCTTTTTTTCCAGCTCACCGGCAGAGATCAGCTTGTAGCTCAGAATTCCTGTATGTAGAGTGCTGTGATCAGCAAAGCTGTGGATTGGTTTGATCGTGCAGGAAAGGAGGTTGTTGATATGTAAGAGGGTCGGCACTCTACTGACCGAGGCCATGGCTAATGCTCGTTCCCGGAAGTAGTATTCGGTATACAACTTCTTACCCGTTCAAGTAATTGTACACGCGTTAAGGAATAACCTCAGTACCGATTGCGGGGTGGCGGTACAAGTTCGCCAGCTGACCATTTTAGGTCTATTTATCATCATTAACACGCAAAACGAAGGAGGTAGACAAGGACTGGTCGACCGAGGTGGTACCACCCGCTAGCTAGCTTTTCCAGGTTGTCTTATAAATGTCCGCACCTACGCTGTCGGTTATCTTCTACCCAACAAAAAAATTAATGATGATGGACCCCTCGAGTATTAAGAACTCCGGGCGTAAACTCACTCCACTCTCGGAATGCCCGGGTGGATGGTGGAGTCGAGGGAACAATATCGATGATAAAATTTGTTTCACAAGCCTCTGCAGGATTAACAGCAACATTGATGCTGTGAATCAGTACCCGTAATCCAATCGTTCCGCCATGCTTTTCTTGGAGGAGACAAAAATCTCAGAGTCTGCACCTCTCTCTCTGCATTCTGTGGCTTCGCCTCAACTCCAAAACATCCCCCAAGTTTATTTGCTTCCTCTATCTCTCTACATCGGACCATAACTGGGATGACCTACTTGAATACATGTCTGTCAAGATCGGCTCTTTGAACATCAATCACCCCGCTTCAGGGGTAGTTCTCCTCCTCGATTTCAATGCAAATCGCCAAATGGAAGAAGATCAATGGGACGACCCAGGAAAGGATGATCAGACAACATCAATTGAAGCTAAAAACCGAAGTAAAACAGGCATGAGCCTATTAATAAAGTAAGAAGAAGAAGATTTCAATGCCCATAATGAGCCTTAGTTGGGTTCAAACAAGACCGATGCAACAGGTCATGCAGTTAAATCGTTCGCTATTACCCAAGCGCTGACCCAGCTGGTGACTACCCTTGTTTTTCCCCGCGTTTCGTCTTCGATTAGATTACAGGTAGTGATGAACAGCATCAATGTTATCATCGTTGCTGTACCTTTCAGTCCACCCTCCACCCGGACATTCCGAGAGTGATGTGAGTGTACGTCCGGAGTTCTTAGTACTCGAGAAATCTATCATCATCAATTTATTAGATAACTGACTGCGTAGCTTAGATGTGGAAACATGTGGATATTCTTAAGACATCCTGAAAAAGCTAGTGGGTGGTACCGCCTCGAACGACTGGACCATGCCTACCACCTGCTCTTTGCGTATGATGACGTTAAATAGGTGTAAAATGGCCCGTTAGCGGACTTGCACCGTCACCCGGCGATCGGTACTGAGGTATTCCTTAACGCGTGTACAGTCACTTGAATGTTAAGAAGTTGTGTACTGAATACAACAACTTCCGAAACAAGCATTTGCCACGTCCCCGCGCATTAAGGTAGAAGTTCATTCCTATGAAACCACAAGTTCTGTTCAATTCTCGACCAATGTGTATATTGTTCTGTTTGATGAAATAAAGATGGCTAATCATATTTCTTGGTTAATACAGTTATTATACTAAAAGTATGTAGTCACGACTTCAGAATCGAACTAAATGCGTCAAGAATGCCTGAACGGCGAATTCTCGAATTGAGCAATAATTAATCAAGAAGCAACATATACGCGACCTCTAAATCTGATTGTTCGCTTGGGAAGCTTTTTAACATTCATTAAAAACAGGAATAACTATTAATGGCTATTTTATGACCCTTTAGGAAGATTCTTCAATAAAACCTGACGTTATTATCTTTTTATGAAAATTAGCTACTATTATTACTTCAAACTCCTCGTGGGCATGTACGTGCATTTATATTGCTCATCAAATTTTGGACTTTTTGCTCGATCCTTACAGAAACTAGCTTTGAAATATATTGCTCGCTGCGTATATAGCATATTTTTTTCAGAACGTGAACAAAAATCAAACAGCATGAAAAGTGGAAAAGTTCTCCAGACTGTCGCCAATAAATCAGAAGTCTACAGTGAAATACGATCCTACAAAAAACGTGATTTATTTTAGGAATTCAAAATACGTACTTTTCTCGCAGAGCGTTTCACTGCTGAAACCCTATTCAGACTGCCGATGGTAATATACACGCCTGTACACGGATGTACCGCCCGTTATATGCCGATCAGTGGACGCAGTGGTCACTAGTGTTACTTGCATTTAGTCTATATCAGTGCTCTATTTTGAGGTTATGTTACAAATATCTGTTTGCATCAAATTGTTCATGCTTTTCATTATACAGTGCTTTTCTTTAATGACCCCTTCTCCTTTGATTTTTTTAACGGATCAATTAGAAAAATTAATACTTGAGATAATGAGATTGATGCGTGGATACCATAAATTAGAGTAAAATTGACAAATGAAAATGTCAAGATGGCTGGGGATCATTTTGTAGTAGCTAAAGGTATTGACTTTATATTCTAGTGTTATAAAGTACTCGTCAGGAGCTTCAAAATGATGTGCACAAGACCTCCGTTTTCATATAATTTTTTTTCGAGTTGGCGCCCAGCGGCCATCTTGACATTTTCATCTGCCAATTTTATTCTAAAATATGGTATCCTCGCATCAATTCCATTACCTCAAGTTTTAATTTTTTGAATTGATCCGTTAAAAAAATCAAAGGGGAGAGCCTGACAATAGGAGAGCGCTGACGCTGATACGGAACTGTAGAAATCTAGAGCTATCCCAGTCTTTCTGAAGGAAAGGAAATACTATGAAGACCAACCCACTAAATATGAAAAATCTAGATTTTAGGAAAATAAACTATTACGAGCAATACCATTTACTGTAAAAAAGATCCATACACATTTGAAGCCTTTAGTATGCCATTACATAATTAATATCGTGTTTGGTCTGGAATGAATATTTTACCATTGTCAAAACTTTAAAGCCTAATTGCTCAATAATTGTTTTTCTGAGTTGGTTCCTTTCTGCAAAAAGCCGTCCAATTGTAGGAACGATTGACGATACGGCAATTAGTCACGATTTATAAAAATGTCTGAGAGGACCACACACAAAACATGTGGATTATGACCGATAAGTAGATATGATTTGCCACGGTTCGGTTGTGTTTACCGAGTGTCCACAATAACCAGTCAGAAGCGAGAGAACAAGATCGAACTAAACAGTAATATCTGGCACTGCTGCCCTTTTAATAAGCATATCTTCAAGGTATAATCAAGATCCTGGGCATTAAAGGAATAGGATAGGCGAGATAGACTCGAATTCAAAATTCCTGCTTCAGGTTTGTACAAGTAAGTATAACCATTTCAGTGATAGCTTCATAAATTCTGGCTTCAGTACACAAGATCGCTACTAGTAAAACACCTACTTCTTTATACAGTAAACTTACCAGACCGCCTGTTAATAAAGCAAGTCGCTATACAATGCTGCGAAACTATT
The DNA here is from genome assembly GCA_963669975.1 of Acanthoscelides obtectus. Lineage (NCBI taxonomy): Eukaryota > Metazoa > Arthropoda > Insecta > Coleoptera > Chrysomelidae > Acanthoscelides > Acanthoscelides obtectus. The sequence continues at coordinate 28,043,285 of CAVLJG010000004.1, forward strand.
TAACTGCTTGACAGTAGATCTAAAAAATCTAAGCATGTACAATTTAAAAAAAAGATTAAAAGCTCATTTCCTGCATGTTACGTTTTGAAGGATAATGCCTCAGTATATTTTTTAAGTCGTCCTGTTCTTTTTTTGCATGAGTTGTGCATTTATAAAAATAGTATTGGCGATGTTCTCCAATGTTCTATTTTGTATTATATTTTATTTTGTATTGGTGTTATTTCTTATAGGTTTAGTTGAAAAGCAGCTTAGGCTGAACAACGCCCTTCATCATTTTATCACTGCATTGATTTTGAGTTGATTGAGTTACCTTGAATGATGATTGAATTTATTATTATCATTAAAATGGATCCCAGTCCCATTCAGTATGACATATTTCTTGCCTTCCCAATCAAAAATGGTCATTACCAATGATCGGTTTCTGAGAAATAGGCGGATCAATTTTGTCTGAATTACAAAAATGGTGAATGTGCCAATTCTTAGACCAAAAATTGGTTTACTAAAATAAATATTTCGTTAAAACACCTTGTAGGAAGGTGTAGGAAGTTGTCATGTTTATTCTGACAATGATCCCCACAAAGTCAGTTTCAGGACAAGTTCAGTTTTATATGTTTATGCTGGAATAGATCTGGCACGAGTTGCTCGAGAATTCAGGAAACTTAAAGGACATTATAGCTTTTCAAATGCTCAGAAAAGTCGTGGTTGTTTTCTGTCTTGATTATGACCTTTACATTTATTTTATTGACTATTGATTTGAGTTTTGTTGTTTTGCTCTGCTTCCGATATATCGAATGGTTTGATCAACGTTTTCGAAGGATAACCAAACCTAGGGTACGGACATCAGATTTACATATACAGTAAATATATAAATTTGGTACGTACAGTATTTGAATAACGCTGGAATTACCCACGTCGTTTTGATAAGTAAACGAGATTCACTACCGTGTCAGCCATTAATTGACTTTCAAGGGATTTTCCAATTTGTACCCATAACGATATAGTGACATCAAGGATCATGATCACGATGCACCTTCCTACAAGGGATTTAACGAAATATCTATTCTAGTATACTGATTCTTAGATTTTTTATTCTGAGAACTACAATATGCACATTCACCATTTTTTGAAAATCAAATAAACTCGATCCGCCTATTTCTCATAAACTAATAATAGGATTGTTTTGGTCCTATGGACACTTTTGTTCGAAAAGGTAACAAAAATATATTGAATTTTTAGACAAAGCGACTGGGACCAATTTTCCATATTTTGTGCCTGGTCCTTTTTTCAGGCTGGAGGTCTTATTTTGACATATGTTGCCGTTGAGCTTGAAAAAAATTGATCGCTTTGATTTTTAAGCTAATTCCTACATTTAGATGGGCTTTTATGAGACACTTGATCTTTTTCAGGGTTTTCACGAGGAAAGTAATTAAAAACTGACCTATGAAACGTGAAAATATTTGGTAGAAATCCACCGTCGTTTTTAAAATGTTTGGGTCGAAGGTCCGTGGTATTTGTTGTAATGATGTTTCCCGTATTATTTAATTTCATAAATATAATAATTACAGAAATCAAGCTATATAGGATCTGTTTGCGATCTGTTATTATAACCATTACCAACTATATAGAAGGTTGTTTCATGCTTCTTAGCAATCATTAGTACGGTTTAAGTCTAGTCGTTGGTGACAAACAACAGAAAGCAAACAGTCCAAATATGGATCTACTGAAAAACAGCGTATTATAGTGCGCGAACAGGTGACACTACAACCTATGAGCACTTTGCATGACCCTTACGTCGGAAGCAGAACCACTCTTGCGTTTCCCGGCATCTCTGACAGTCCGCTTCTATGAAATATACAAATATCACCCACCACGTGGGCGCTTGGTCACTCAGGCTTGTTTGCTTTCTGGTGTCTGACTCCAATGACTATACCTAGAACGTACTGGTGATTACTAAAAAGCATGAATCAACGTTATAACTGTTGCACGGAGATGGAGAGCAAACAGAGATCTTATTCATCGTGTGTTTAATTTCACTGTTGTCTGTTTTAATCAAAGTTGTCTGTAGTTTCCTGTAACCGATGTCCGGTATAGAAATTGTGTACAGTCCAATTGTGTTGCTCCTAGGCGTGTTGTGTATGGTGGTATGGACTGCGGTTGGGGGAGTAGCTTCTTTTCCACTTTAAGGCACATGTAAAAAATATAAGATCTGTTCGGTGTGATGAGTCTGAATTGATACAGGTCTACGGGTGCGTCCTTTAAAGACTTCTTTCTCATCAACGGGCACAGGCGGCTGGTGATATACCAGTGGAATTAACCCCTGTGAGCTTTTTCCAACGATATCGCTGTTGTCTTCCCTGCTAGGCGGATTGAGTGGGGAATCCACTCTGTAACCACTGATTCGTATCCTATAGAATTTTACTGCACTAAAGAATCTCCAACCTTATGCCAATAGGCTCCTTAAACCATTTAGGGCAGACGCAGTTTTCCATTATATTCAGGTGTTGCCGTCCTAACTGTGTGTTTATAAAAAATGCCATCAAGTATGTTAAAACTCTATACTTCTCATGTTACGTAGTCATCAGTTCATATGTTCGGCGCAAGTTAGACCCTCTGATACAAAAGTTAGCTACGAACATGTATAACAAAATCATTGAACCCATTTAATCAGTCCAACAGATACATTCAATTAGTTCATACTTCCCACTCATTTCTCCCTTGCGCTACCTACAGCACCGACGATCTGGCAACGTTACTATGTCTAATCTCGCCTGCTACTGTCGGTCAGGCATAGCTCAGACCCCGGACACAGGAAGATCCACGTGCGTTGCGCTGTGTTGAAACTAATGGGTGATTTTTTTGCTAGTATCTTTTTGGCAACACTGTTTTTGACAGATGACGCGTGAATCGTGTCTTGTGTCATTATCAAACTTATTCAGTTTGGTCTATAATTTAACCATGAATCGACTTACGAACGAACAACGCTTGAAAATTATTGAATTTTACTATCAAAATTCATGCTCGGTTAAGAGAGTGCATCGAGCACTGCTTCCAATTTATGGGCAATTTGGTCGGCCTACTGAGGGAGCTATTCGGAAGCTTGTGACTATGACCGTGAAATGTCGATTCGCCGCCGTTCGCAGCAATTGGGCCTCTGTTACTCCACTACGTGGAAAATTTTGCGACAGGATTTGGGTGTAAAACCTTATAAGATACAGCTGGTGCAAGAATTGAAGCCACACGACCTCCCACAACGTTTCCAATTTGGTGAATGGGCGCTGGCAAAGTTGGAGGAAGATCCACATTTTTATCGAAAAATTGTGTTCAGCGACGAAGCTCATTTCTGGTTGAATGGGTACGTTAAGAAGCAAAATTGCCGCATCTGGAGTGAAGACCAGCCAGAAGCATTGCAAGAGCTACCAATGCATCCCGAAAAAATCACTGTTTGGTGTGGATTATGGGCCGGTGGCATCATCGGGCCGTACTTCTCAAAGACGACAATGGCAGGAACGTAACTGTGAATGGCGAGCGCTACCGTACGATGATAACAAACTTTTTTTTGCCCAAAATGGAAGAGCTGGACTTGGCTGACATGTGGTTTCAACAACACGGTGCCACATGCCACACCGCACACGAAACAATGGCCCTATTGAGAGGCGAGTTCGGTTAACAATTTATCTCACGTTTGGGGCCCGTCAATTGGCCGCCTAGATCGTGTGATTTAACGCCGTTGGACTATTTCTTGTCGGGCCACGTTAAGGCTAATGTCTACAGGGATAAACCAGCAACGATTGACGCACTGGAAGCCAATATTGGAGCATTTATTCGTGAGATACCGGCCGATATGTTGGAGAGAGTGTGCCAAAATTGGACCTTGCGCATGGGTCATCTAATGCGGAGCCGCGGCCAACATTTACATGAAATAATCTTTAAATATTAAATTATATCGACAGTTCTATCGACTCAAATAAAGATTTAATCGTTTTTTCAAATTTTTGTTTTTTTGAAAATCAAATCCTATACCTCTTAAAAAATCACCCGTTATGTCTCTATCATTCCAAGTTTTAAGAGGATGGGAGGATATGAATATACTAATGCCATAAATAGAAATTTCCCCCTTTCCAGTTTTTAATCTCTACAATTTTTTTTCTGAATTTGATCAAAAGCTTTTTTTATTCGTTGTATGTCCTCACGTTAAAATTCACCAAATCCAGGCAGTACGTTCAAAGTTATAGAGGGGAAATGAGTAAAATATTTTTTCATGACGTACATGTCATGTCATGAAACCAAAAATCATAATATAATTTTCGAAAGTTTACGAGATTACAATACCTTTTTGCCAGTGGCATAATAAAGGGTTTTGAACAATGGATGGTTGAACGGTAGACTACCTGCAATCGTTAATTTATTATATCATTATGTAGTTCGCGGATTAAAAATTACCCATACAAACAATGAAAGTGTAGGTAGGCAGGCGAGTCGTAAAATCTGTTCTTCCATCCAACCACGCCGCTATTCTGGCTTCCATCAAGCAAGTCGCTAATCTTAATGGCTTTTTAAGCATCGTAAACCTAAGACAAACCATAAAATTCCCTACCACTTTAAATTCCTTTCTTCCAAATCATTGTCTATCTGTGAGACTCACCTTTTCGATGTGAAGTGCAGCCAGCAATTTGGTAATTATCTATTAACTACTATTCCAACTACCTTTTAATAGGTGTTTACGGCTCTTAACAGGATATATCCGTGCTTTATACTCAATCTTAAATAGATTTTAGACTTTTGTCAAGACGGGTGATTAGCCGTTTTGTATTATCTGCCCAGCGAGAGAATGCAAGGCAAACAAATGCGGGCGGGAATTAGCGATATTGCCAGATATTGAACACGAATTACGATTTTTGAGCTGTAATTTGAAAAACATTCACTGAAGATATTATACATACATTTAATGCATATTATAAAGGGTATAGGGGAAAAAATATGAATGCCATAAAAAGTAAGTTTAGAGAAAAGTGAATTTAAAGTTTGAAGACTCCTAGACTCTTTGTACAGGATGGGTAAAAAATTAAAATTATATATAAAAAAATATTTTCTTATATACAGTGTAGCCCAAAGTGAAACCAGATCAAATACTTTTTAATGGAAAATCCCTGTTATCTTTCTATTTTAATTATAATTTTTTATGAGTTACCGTTCATGCCTGAATTCAAGTTTTCTGAGACATTGAGGCTAGAAATGAGCATTTCGTCATATGCGACACCCTGTAAGATCTAAGGGTTGATTAATCAGCAAAATGCCTATCTTAAGTTTTACGATCTGTTATCCCTTAACATGAAATTTATTACATAGGGCATAGAACATAAGAAAATTTGTAATCTCAATAGATCAAATACAGATTTGAAGACAAGAGTGGAAAAATTCAGGTTTCGAGAAAACTAGATTTGAAGTTTTTCATTGCAAACTTTTCTTACATGTACTTTTATTAGATAGAAACTTCTCGTTTTCGTTACTAATACATGGACTATTTTATTTACGGATAAAATTATCAACAAAAAAATATTGTCTACAAAATTTGAAAAAACCACTGCAAAAGTCTATATGAACTAAAACAAAGCTTTTATGGAAGAATGCTGTATTAAAGAAAATCATATCTAACCAGCTAACAGAACGTGAAAAAACAACAAATTATTTTTGCTTAATATAAGGTAAAACAGTTTAATGACAAATTATTTTGTTTCTAAGATTGATTCACAGAAGTATCGATATTCTGGTTTTACATACTTAAGCTGTTCTTGGAGATATGCTCTTTTCTCTATGGCAACGCACCTTCAAAGATCAAGAATCCCAAATTTCCATGAGGGGTCTTAAAAAATCCCCCATTTTCTGAAGATTATTTTGTTTGGATTAGTTTGCTATATCTAATATTACGTATTGATTTGGCTTTGTTGCGTGCATTGGGACTTGCTGAACGGATTTCGGCAGCCCAAGTCAGTCAATCAAAACGGTGGACTTTATGGTGGTTACCGATATGCAGCGCCATCTATTGGAGAGTAGCCGAATCAAAAATATATCCATCCCTATGCATTTCTTAAACGATTTTAAGCTAATTCTGTGCATTTTCAAATAGACAAAAAAACAGTTCGTTCAGTTGGGCTACCATTCCATAGATGAAGGTTCTTTGTAGTGTTAGCACAGTCCACACAAAATTTAATACTGCAACTTTCGTCTTGGTCATTTTTTTCTGAGCAGCATGATAGGTGTGGAGGATCAAAAATAACTTATTTTGTATTGGTAACTGACATATTATGTCTTCACAGGTTTTTTGTGCCTGCACTAGCTTTAACATTTGTTTACCCCTGGAACCTATTTTGAATGTTAACTTCCATTAATATTACTGTAAAATAATAACATAGAACACGCCTGCACAATACCGACTAAAGAAGTAAAACAAAATGGCCAGTGAGTGGATGTTATGTGTGTCAGCTAACACCATTATTAATACGACTTAAGGTATACAAAATATTACATATATTGTGGTTGAAGGATTTTGTGCCTCTAACTCCTTCTACTCTTTAGTGGAAAATAATGTAACATAACTCGTTCATCCATTAAAAACTCTAGACTTCTGTTATGGATCTCAGAATTTTGATGGAGTTATGTGAAAAATAGGTACACAGTATCCATACAGAAAAAACTCGTCTCTTCAATTATTTCTAAGTATTTTTTTAATTGGGACAGGAAAAAACAATGAACCAAAAAATCTTTAATCAAAAGAATATAGATCAAATAAACAAAATTAATGGTAGCTTCTTAAACATGATTACTTAACGTTTATTTCTTTCGTCGCAGATTCGTGTATGGTTAAATTGTTTCGTTGACAATCAGTGGACGTTCATATTTTTTTAATACGACGGCTGTGACATTAATCTTTTTTAATACAACGGCTGACATTCATTTTTTTCCTACACGTCAAGTTTTCAATTGGGTATAACTACGAACTGTCATTGTTTTTGCGTGTTTTCGATACCTCGTAGGATTCTACTGCGTTAAGACAACATGTTGCCGGTTCTAACTACAAAACACCAAATTTGTGACATTAATCTTTTTCCCCTGTGCCCTTCATATGTTTCTACTTTGTTCCATAGTTTCATAGTTCCTACGTTTACAACGTAGGTAGTCAAGCTCTTGGATCGCTACTTATAGCTCCATAGCTCTGTGCATAAATATTGTTCAGAACCCATGTCTAGCAAGCTATCGCTTGACTACCTATGATGTAAATGCGGGCCAATGATCATCAACTTGTAAGGGCCTGTCAGTGACGATAGACACGTTCTGTTAAGTTGTCGGCGATGTTATAGTATTACTGAAAATGGGATAAGGCAACTGAAACAACATATGTATGATTTCTTTATATTGTACAATTATATAATACACGTTAACTCTAACATTGCGACTTTTAAAAAATTTGAAAACTGTCATATATACAATTAAAATGTTTTTAAAAATCGCTATATTCTTGCGTATATATTAAAAACAACATCTTTTGTGAGACATCCAAAAATGAAACGTCATTTTTCTAAACTACACAAATAGAGCTTTCGGGAAAATACTGGCAAAAAACAATAATCTGAAAAAGCCGTTTCATAAGTACGTTGCACAGGAACAAATATGATAAAAACATTTAACACCATATAAAACGGGGAATGTAAAAAACAATAGATTTGGATATGGTCAAATTAAGCAGTTGAGTTGAAATTTATCTGAAGCGTAAGAAAACGAAACAAAAAAAAACGTACTTGCACAAGTCGATGTAATAAATACTGTAAAAATGAATAATACTGTAAAAAATATACAAAAATAAAGTCCGTAATCTCTATAAAACGCAGTAAATATAAAATGGCAAGTGTTCAACGATTGGCAAATATTAATACATATTTACAAAAAAGAACATGTACATTAAAAGGTATGTCTGGCAAAAATCTCGCTTGTAACTCATACTCACCACGTCACTACACAGCCTTATACATAAAGTAATAGTTGATAAAACATTTGTCTTATGCTATTCAGTTCTCTAGAAGTCTTGCTAAAACTAGTGAAGATCATTCAAAAGTTGTGATAATCTCCCAGTTAGAATATTATAAAAAAAACCATTAGGGCAGTGATCATTACAAGAAAAGATCAAACATGATATTCGAACTATATAGTGCCATTTTTACCTCAGTTCAAGTCGATCATACACAAGTCAGCATTCATGAACAAGACCTGCTAGTGTTGCGTGTATGGTTAGCTTTAACTGAGGTATGAATGTACACGTTGTAAATAACATCTATTTACTATTTAAGGGTAGTCTCTAATTACTGCAACATTTTTCCAGACATACAACATGCCATTTAAGAAGTCAACAAAAGATACAGTTGAGTAAACTGTTCCAAAGACTATTCTTTCATGATTCAGGACGGTTAATAAATTTTGTAATTTTGCCCGAATTACTTCCACAATAAATACACAAATTCAGTCATTTTCTATAAATAAAAATATATATACAGGGTACTACAGAATGTTACATCGGGTTTTGTTTTTGCATATCTTTCAACTTTTTTTTGAACTAGGATCATAATTTATAACCTATTCAGCTGCCGTCATTTTGTTTTAATGGACACCCTGTATTGTATAAATTATGTATAAAATCATTATAAAAATTAAAATTATAGTTCTTAACATTATCTATGTACAAAATTTGCAATATACATGTGTTTCACTACAAGTTTAAAGTATATTCTTTTAAATATAATTTACGATATACTATTTCTAACAATTAGTGTTATTTTCCATATTTCAATTTCAACATTGAAATGCAAGAGTATTAAATATCTTTTATCACCTTCTTAAACAAGTCAAAACAGAACATTGATCAATGCTTAGCGTTTTCGTAAACCGTCATCATTTAGGTTTAAAATTCTAATTTTGGCTTATTTTTGCTTACACTACAAAGGCTTCAAACATTAGGCCAAAATATAATTTTGACTCGTTCCGTAGAAATGGTCAACGAGCTAAAGAAACAAACACACAGAAAATGATATTTTTTCTCCTACATTATTAATGTACTTGCGTAAATTTAAGTACAGGCGATGTTATGAAGTTGTACGGAAAACCAAGCACAAGGCACGGACATGGAGTTCAGCCTTGATCATATCATGATAAAGTGTTTTTCCATTGGACGAAACTGAAACTATGTATGAACATGTGGATAACTTAGATCAGTTAAAAACTGAACTCAACCGCTCCTAGCATTGGAGTCGTCAATTATTATCGAAGGCGAACGACATACGATCAGAATTTCCTGTAATCCATCAGTATTTACTGACGATCCCGTCAGTGTCAGTAGACTTCTACGTAATTTACACATTTTGAGAGATAGGAAAAATGTGATCCGGCGGGATTTGAACCTGCATCTCCTCGATTCCATGAAACCGACCTGACCAATTAGTCAACAGCATCAGCTGCCAAACAACCTTCAGGATCGACTGATTCAATCCTACCCACGCCACTGTTCCTTCTAAAGCTGCCATTTGGCGGAGTTAAAGCGAAACAAACCGGATTGGTCATGTATTTCCAATCGCTTTCTAGTTGCACCACGCCGTCTTGAGGGCACACACCACGGTATCACAACTGTAACGGTAACAGCGAGAATGTTTAGTAAACAACAACCTAAGTGAAAGGGAAAATGGGCGCACCCGCATATCCGCCTTTCCGCGGAGCCGACCAAATCAATTAGTCTACCGCACCAGCTGTCAATCAGGGTTGAAAAAGAACATGTTAAAAAAAAGTTTTTTTTGTTTAAAACATTCAAATTTAGCTGAAAAAAAGTTTAAATTGGTAAAAAAAATTAAAGAACTATTGCCTATATAATCTAGCAACGTTAATGAAGTTCCTTGAAAGTGTTATTACTATTTTTGATCCAGCTCTATCAGAGCACATCTCTAATTTAAAAGTGGATGTCGGGAAACTACCGTGCGGACGTCGGGGAAGGTGTTTAGCGTGGTGGTGTGTTTTGTTTTTTGTGCATTAAAGATCAGCAAAAAAGAAAGGCAAGGACATGGAGGAGAAAGGATTTCGCATGGAAATATTTTAAGGAGACTGATGCCAATGCTGGCTCGAAAATAAAAGAGCAAAATATTTCTACCGAACCTATTTTCTCAAAGTTGAGCAGCTTGGAGAATTGTGAAAAAGATACATTTTTTTACTTGGAGTTCTGTAAAAAGTAGTTAAAACTAAAAATGTATTCTATGTACATTTTCCATGATTTCAAATTTTAAAAATATGGTTTTAAGGATTTTTTTGTTAAATAAGATGGGTTGTGTACTTTTATAGAAATTTGTTAAGTAACTTATTTAATGTTATTATACAAGTGAATACATAGTCATATTATATGATTACTCTGCTACTTGTAGTGTACTAGTATTAGAGTTCAATATTAAGTTCACTCGTTCGTTAAGAAACATTTTTTTGCACTAGTATTAGGTCCCTAGTTTCATGTTTGATTAATTAATAAAAAATAAAGTATCTTTTTGAGTACCTATGTGTTTTAACCTATGGCCCTTTTAGTTTCGTTTTGCAAAATAAAATCAATTTTAATCATACTTAAAAAAATTTTTAAAACTTGAATAATTCACAAACGACAAATAAACAGTGTTTAAAACATGTTTTAAACTGTTTAAAACAAATTGGTTTAAAACACCTTCATTGTTTTAAACAGTGTTCAAGACACTTGTTTTAAACGTTTTGATTAAAACATAACCCTGCTGTCAACCAACTTCCAGGACTGTTAGAGACAAACATTAAATCCTTCCCTCGCCACTGCTTCTTGTTCTCTCCTTGGTGCCTTATCTGGCGACGTTCAAGTGGTTAGGTCGGCTCCATGGAATGGAGGAGTTGCGGGTTCGAATCCCGCAGCCGTTCATTTTTCCTATTCCTATTTCTGAAGTTGTTGTGTGCTAAGCATATTCGCTCTTGCAGATACACTCATCCGAAAAATAGCATACAACGTCTACGTAATCTTATCAATAATTACTGACGTTCAGGCTACACGGTCGAAAAATATCGTATTCGATGAAAAAAAATGACGGATTACAGAATACTTATCGTGTGACATGTCTGCTGATTTTGTCGATAACCCTTATTAGTGACTTGTGCCTGCTTTATTATAGGACTAATTATATCTAAACAGATACAATACTCCCATTTCAGAAGATAATTCTACTAATTGTATACCAATGCGATCAAGTGAACCATTAATATCAAAAAAGTTTGGTTGAAAAGAGATATGAAGTAATTTAATATCAAAATTATGAACGACAACTTACCAAATGAAAACTTTTCCAATCAATTTAATACGGGTTTCTCGTAGATTGGTAAGAAAGTACTTAATGTGAAATGAGTTCATATTTCACTGAACTGATGGAAAGGCGATTTCATAGGGAAGCTATACAACTTCGTGTATATGTATAAAAATACATAATACACGCCAGTAAAATTTTAAAATTAAGGCTAGTCTGGTATAATTAGAAAAGGGATGATTGGTGCGAAAAAAAATCGATCAAAATTTAGAACATCAAAATGGGCATTAATATCTAAGATATAACTACACTATTTCTATAATATCGATGCAGTATTCGATTATGAAAGTAACATCCTTTCTGTTCCAATAAAGTCGTTCAATCGCATTGGCTACTACTATAATATCCCTGTACTCTATCTTGACGTTTTACAAAAATACCTCACCATCTGTGCGTTTTTCTTTAGCTCTAACGTACAGTTACGCATCACTATAGTGATTCTGGTCACTCATCTGACGCTTCATTTTCTTAGGCTTATCGCGCTCCATTTCTTCCTGCATGTGCCTGAACCTGACAAAACCTTGCTCGTCAACCAGCATCGAGTCGTTAACCGGGTGTCTCTCATGATTAGGCAGCGTTTGGACTCCCAAATGAGGCCTGGGATGGTTTTTCCTGGCCCTGCCAGTCGACCTGCGACCTGAGGTGTTTGAGCTGTTCCTCGAACGTCTGTCAAAATCTGACCGTTCGAATTCGTGTCTCGTCCTTTCGTACTGATGCCCATTCGGGTTATCTACAGGCTCGCTGTAGATATTCCTCTCGGTGTTGTTACCAGCGAACATGTCATGCTGGTAGTCTTCGTTACTATATTCTAGGTCATACTTGGGTTTGGTGTAGTATTTAGCAGAGTCATACGCAGCTTTTCTAGCTGATGACCGTTCGTTTCTGAGAGAATTTTGTACCGAATTGTAAGCACCTCTTTCGAAATTTCCAGAGTTTGGTTGTATGAAATTAGTTAAGCTGGAACCATCGACATTTTGGCGTGGATCGAACCTGTCAGAGCCCCATTTTGGTCTTTCGAATCTGTCAAAGTTACTTCCTCTTTCGCTATCGCTCTGATACCTTTCCAACGTTGACTTCTTGTCAAAAGAGTCGTTTTGGAAGGCGTTTTTCAGGAGGTTAGGCCTTTCTACAGGTTCAGTAGGTATATTATCTAATACCATTTCCTGCCTGCTGTAGTTCAACGCGTTTGGATTCGTATTACAATTGTTCGGATAGATATTATCTGTACTAGAATCACTGGTAGTACAAGGGAATAAGGGAAAACCACCTGCGGATTGCTTTTCCCTTTGGGACATTTTTAAGCTTACAACAATAGCTAACAACGTTATAATAGATATTTCGATAAACCTTACGGACAACTCGAAACCCCACAATATCCAGTGGTGTTTAATCTCCTTGCTAAACCTGTCAATTTTAATAAAGAACAAAGCGTATAGTTGAACAAGTCCCAGTAGCACGAAAAGTAAAGCTACTGCTATAGTAATATGACTAGCATACGATATATTTTGAGTGCACATTTCAGACAAATTCTGGCTCTTCTTAGCCAGAACATTCTTAATGATTCTATAAAGGTATAAGTAGCTGAAACCTAACGCCCAGGCTAGTAGGACAAACACTGGTTTGCATATGGTCAAGCTTGCTTTGTCCAGATGACCTAGAGATTCGACTATGCTCAGGCAGAAGCATAAAGCTATGTGAAGTAGAGCGAAAACGACAAGGAATACCGGTCTGGTTTTCACTTCTAAATGTGTCAATGTCCTCTTTAACAAGAACAAAATTAGAACAGCGAATGTCGTCGCCAGCAAGCTCAAAGGAAAATTATGCAAAAAATCGTACAGGAACACATTAAAAGAGTTATATAAATTATATGGATCGTAAATGAGGTAAAATATACGCAGTATACAGATCACAGTCAGCATCAAATGAATTGTGAGGAAGTAACTCTTTGAGAACATATGCGGGTCATTTTCATATCTAATTAATTTATAGATCGAGAATACAGCTAGGAGAATATAACCGAACACCACCAGATACACGTGTACGTTCCAACAGATAAGCCATATCTCGTCAGACTTGGCCATTGTTACGTTTATTTCCTTGTTCATATCTTTTTCTTTCACGTTAGGCAGATTCAATACGTCCGAAATTTGCGTGGTTACATCCTCGACACCATTTTTCTTATCCGAAATCGAATTATCTTTTTTGACAGTTACCCTTTCAGTTCTATCAGGGGGACGCGGCTCTTGCATTACCTCCTTCTTGTTGCCATTCTCGTTTTTTGGAATCTCTAATTTCGGTTTGATTTCCTCGGGTTCTTGCTTTTTCAAACTCGGCTCAGCAGCCGGAGTCCTGACTTTTGGGACTTTTGGTTCGAATCGTTGCTGGACATTTGGCGTTGCAGTTACAGTTCTCAGCAATATATCCGGGATATCGTCATGCCTGCCGTTAGAACCGCTCAATATGCGAGTAATTGACGGTACGTACGTCTTTTCATACTCGAAATTACTCTCGTTAACATTTCTATTCAATCCATAGAACTCTCCGGCTCTGGCGTTCTGCGATGGTGTGTTCAGAGATTTTTTCTTCTCCGTTTTGCCGTCTTGGTGTGTATGCGCCGGATTCGGAGTGCGATGTTGATCATTAGGCTTTTCTGGTATTTTCTCAATGTTGACTTTAGGCAAATCTGGTCTATAAGGAATTAGGTTTTTGGCAGGCATCAAGCTAGGTGGTGGTATAGGCCTTCGGTTAGCGAATCCATCGGAATTCGTACCTCTCAATGTCGGTTTGTCCGCGAAAGGGTTTTGGTACTCAGGCGGTAGAGGAGGGGTGAATAAAGCCCTGCTGGGAGGTACGTAACTCGGAGGTTCTTTGCCGTACATCGACTTCGTCGGTCGTATGTTCCTAAGAAGGTTATACGATGTGGTTGTCTTGTAAACGGTCTCAGTAACGTGTTCCGGGTTGTTACCACTAAAATCAGGCTTTAACCGATCATTGTTATACCTATTGGGGTTGTTGTAGTTCTTGTTGTTGTTATTTTTGAGTATATCCGCTGCGGGGGCCGAAGTGGGCAGAGCATGATCCTTTTCCAAGTCTGCACCGTACCCGCTATCCAAGTCCCTTCTATTATTCTCACTTTCAAACTCGGGCTGTTCAAAATCCACGTTCACCCTCGCATTTTCTCTATTCGTCTCGTCGTTTTTCAGATCCACCCTCAGCCATTCATCGTTGCCGTCCGAATATCGGTAGGTAGTCAAAAGCGGCGTTGCCAGCGTTGTCACCGGATACGCGTTATCCGGTATGGATCGTTTGGTGGTACTACCGTAGGCTACCTTGTTAAAGACAGCCGCGATGCTCTGTTCCAGGTTAATTTTATCCAAGAATTGTTCCGTCTTGTCAAACTCGTTGGCAAACCCGTGAACTCGCGTCGTTGACAGCAACAGAGCGGCAAGAAGTAAAGTGGCGTGACCTGTACTCGAGTATCTCCTACTCAAAATTGACCGATTACTTTTACATAGGCACATAAATATTTTCAATATACATCCTAGGATTAGATTAAGATAACTAGTAAAGATGCGAATGCGGCAGTCTTCTTCACAATGAGAACAATCACAGATATCACTTTTGAGTATGACAGCAACTTCTTCGTCTATCAACCCGCTTCGTCTTCCTCCAGTCCGCCATCGGTTAGAGCCATCTTCTGAGATGCGAGCGGACTTCCGATCGCGGGTTGTACAGGTGGTGGAAGGTGGGCTGCCCTCTACAGTGGCCGATGTGACCAGCACAGGGCAAATCTGAAAATAAATACATAAATTAGAACTGTGGTAAAACTACTTTTTAACCAAAAACTACTTCACCCCCTTTCACCCTCTGCCCCCCCGGGTCAACCCCTTAAAAATTTCAAAATGCAAGGGATATCGAGTAATAGCTTGTTTGAGAGGTCTTTCGAAGTCCTTTATTTTGACGTTTGATTTTTCAAAATCGGTTGATTCGTTTTCAAGAAAATTAGTTAAACCTTTATTTATCTGAATTTGTTTAGATAGAAAACAAAAACACACGAAACTATCACTTTTAATTTAAGTCAGTGTTCAAAATGTTGCCCGTTATATATACCAAAAACTTCAACTTCAGGGGCTTCATCCAAAACTCTCCGATGATCACGTTTTTATTTGCAGATCCAGTTTGAGTAAATTTAGTAACAAGATCCAAAACATACCTTTGCGTAGTTACCTTCCCCGGAACCGTGACGGCAGTTTGCCGAGCACATTGATTTTGGGCACCATACATTAGAATCATTTCCGCTCTTTCGGCTAATGTGTAAACCATTTTGGAAGTAAAATCTGAATCAATAAATTAGTTTTCACTATCCCAAGATTGTCACAACGATAACTGACAGCAAGTTGAATTCTTTCTTCCCCTTAGGAACAAATAACCCAACAGGTATAACAATATAAATACAGTTCGCCCAGGATATCTGTGTTCCTGAAAAGAAAACGGAAAAAAATTCGGGTTGTTATTTGGTTGTTGCCAATCCTAATCTTCCGAATTGCTGTTTGTATTGGTAGTTTCTGTTTTAAATTATAAACGAATTGTAGATTTGGCAAACCCTAACGGGCAACGTTTTGAACATTTATTGAAATAAAAAGTGATATTTTCGTGTTTTTTTCTATCTGATCAAATTAAGATAAATAAAGTTTTTTTTTAATTTTCTCGAAAACGAATCGACTGATTAAAAAAAATCAAACTTCAAAAGACGTTTCAAACAAGCTATTACTAGATACCTCTTGTCATTTAAAATTTTTAAGGGGATTACCCTGGGGGGTCGAGGGTCAAAGGGGGTGAAGTAGTTTTTGGTTAAAAAGTTGTCCCATTTGACACATCTTTTGACGTTTCTTAGCGTTTTTTCTTCGCATCAGTGGTTTTCGATAGATCCGTGGTGGGAAGTCACAAATGAACACCCTGTATATGAAGCTTAGTAGATCGATGCAAACCTTATAATCTCAGATTCCAGAAGTATTTTTATACAGGGTGTTTGAGAAAGACGTACCAATATTTGTAGAGTGTGAATCCAAAAATAATAACAAAAATCCTATGAATATGGGTCTAAAGAGGCTCCGCTACCCAAATACAGGGTGATGAAGTTTCATTTACGAAATTGAAAATAGATTTTATCTACGGAGAGCATAGAGATATTGAATTAGAATTTTAGACTGTCAAACTGAACAAATCATAAGCAATAAACGCAGAATTTCCTGGCAGAAACTAAACCAGCGACGTAGCTACGTGGACACCTATTAGGAAATATTTTCTACACCACTGGCCTTATCGGAGAAAAGTGCATTTTATAAAATACAATTCATTTTCCATAAGTTTTGGCACTTGAGAAATTTTTGTCAGATCACTCGTTTTGGAGATATTCAGGGTGAATATTTGGGGTAAAATCCTAAAATATTAATATGAAAAGGTTTAGCGTCCCTATTCTGAAAACATCGTGAAACTTGATATTAGAGCAGATAAGTTAGTGATTTTTAAATCGAGATTACATTTCAATAATACCACCAAATGCGATTCTCCCTCATGTGAACGATAAACTGAAATGATACCAGGCATGCCAGTATTCAATACGCCGAATAGGTAAACCAAACTGTTTGTTTTTATATAGGATTCGAAACAAGGAATATACAGACATTAGCTTACGACATTGTGTCTTTAAGATGCTGCTGCATCCTGCACCGCGGAACATGAAATGAACGGTGATTACTGTCTTCAATATTTGTTTCTTTTTTCGCTAATGTTTCGTCATGCATTAGCTTTGTTATTTCAATCGTAGTCGTTTCTGAAAAGGATACTCTCAACAATCAATATCTTTCTAAATTCTTACCGTATCAGTTGAAACGACAGTAGCGTCCATATTGGATGGTAGCAATGAAGACGGTGGTGGTAAGGGTGGGGGTAAAGGTCGTCGCACCGATGCCGGCGAGTCGCTCAGCCCTCGGTGGTGGGTCCCGGAACCGGAACCGACATCGTCCGCAACGTGCCGCCGGATCATTTCCCTATCATCCTGATGACTAGTAACGGATATTTGACCGCTGTGCCTGCTTGGTGGCTTGATGTGGATGGGGTACCTGGAACAATAGACAACATTAAGATTTCATATTACCGACCCAATTAAAAAAGCAATAATAAAACCCGTATTTAAATCGGCAAATGAACAGAAACCTTGTAATTATCGTCCAACTTCAGTATTAACAAACTTTTCAAAAATATTCGAACAAAACAGATTTTCAAATTTTATTGCAATATACGTAGTCATGCCATAAGTTCTGTCCCTCGTTTTCAAACAAGTGTAGACCTGTTAATACTTGTCCGATTGTTTACATTGTGGTGTCAGTTGATTAAGCGCTTTTCGGGTAATTACATATACCTCAGTTTGTATTGATCTCTCGAAGCATAACGATGGAGTGGGGCAAGGCAGAGAACCGTATTGCAGTGATAGCTTTACATAAGTGTAATCACAGTGCTAGTCAGATTTTTGAACTCTTACGCGGCCTTCAAATATCGCGTAAATTTGTGTCTAGGACCATTCAGCGGTACAATGAGACGTCCTCTGTTGATGACAGGCCAAGAAGCGGAAGACCTCGTCAAGTAAGGACTCCAGCAGCCATCAAAGCCGTAAAAGCCAGGATTCAAAGGAATCCACTCCGGAAGCAGAAGATCCTATCCAGGGAAATGAAGATTCCTGTCCGGACGATGTCGCGCATCATTAAACAAGACCTAGGGCTAGGGGCTTACCGGAGACGTACGGGCCAGCGACTTACGGCCACCTTGCGACACATCAGGGCGACAAGATCCAAGAAGCTCTTGGAGAGGTACGCAGCTGGGGGATTCCGAAAGATTTTGTTCACGGATGAGAAAATCTTCACCATAGAAGAAAAATTCAACCGACAAAATGACAAAGTGTATGCAAGGAGTTCACAGGAAGCTTCGGAGATCATTCCGAGAGTTGAGAGAGGCCACCACCCTGCGTCAGTCATGGTTTGGTGGGGGGTGTCCTACGAAGGGGTCACTCAGCTCCATTTCTGTAAACAGGGCGTGAAAACAAAAGCGGCAAACTATCAGAGCGACATACTGGATCCTATCGTCAAGCCTTTAAGTGGTACATTGTTTGCCAACCAACACTGGGTCTACCAGCAGGATTCCGCCCCCGCTCACAAGGCTAAGAGTACGCAGCGCTGGCTGGAAAGCAATGTGCCAGAGTTCATTGCTGCGGAAGATTGGCCCTCAGGGAGTCCGGACCTCAATCCTTTAGACTACAAGTTGTGGGACCTGCTAGAGCAGTTGGCCTGCTCCAAAGCCCACCGTAATATCGAGTCCCTGAAAGCGGATTTGATCCGATCAGCGGCAGCTATTCCTTTGGAAGCTGTGCGTGCAGTGATAGATGAGTGGCCCGCGAGATTGAAGCAGTGTGTGAAGGCCAAGGGGGGACATTTTGAATAAAACTGTTTGATTATGAATTCTAAAAATGTTGTCGAATAAATAATATCTTTCATATAAATATATCTTATCTTGTTTCATTTTTATCATGAGATTATCATGGGACAGAACTTATGGCACGACTATGTATAACCTCATAGCTTAACAGCAATACGGATTCTAGGAAGCAAAGTCACTTATTCAGGTAATCAAAATTTACAAGTACGTTGATAGTAGTAAGCTAACAACATCATGCCTTCTTGTAGACTTGCCCAAAGCATTCGATAGCATTACTCATCAAAAATTATTAAAAACTCCTATGTAAGGATTTTGTGGAGCCTCTTTTAATCCACTCATGAGAAGTTATTTGTAAGACCAGAAACAATGTGTGAACAATAACAGTACATTAAGTGAAAATATGGCAGATAGATGCGGAGTTCCACAAGGAACCGTATTAGGGCCAAGCCTGTTTAATTTGTACATTAATGTTCTGTTTATGTGAAAAAACAATGGAGGAATTATTCGTTTCGGAGACGATATGTCAATTATTTATTCAGATAAAGATTCAAACAAAATTGTATTAGATTTTCAAAAGTTTACACATTTTTTCACGGAAAGGGTTTCAACAAAAAATATTTTCTTCATTTTCTTGCGACAATAGATCTTTCCCAAATTTTAATCAACTTCAAATTAAAACGTTTAATAGCTGCAAAAACATACAATCAGTAGATAATTTCAAATATTTATGGGTATTCATAGAATACTATCTAAAATGGAATATACACGTTGAAAATTTAATAAAATAATTAACATACCCTGTTCCGAAAATCAAACATTTCAGCAGTTTTTTGAGCGAAACATATCTACACGTGATGTATCAAGCCCTTCTTCACTATCCTTAAGCGCTAGCTTTGTTTACATTTTAAAGGAAACTATTCCAGAATCGCGTATTTGGTCAGCCCAGCACAAAGCGCACTGTAAAGATTCTTCAGGCCAGTAAAGTGAAGTGTGTTTGCGGTCATAATGAAGTAGTTTTCAAAACTTGGCAGTTTTTATTTAACTGAAATACTCTTATAAACAATCCTTGAGGTACTTAAAGGGTGTTTCAAGGTGTCCTCCGGATTTTGTTGCTGACAATTTTTGAAAATATGTGTGTTTATATTATGAGATTGTCGAAGTTACCGCTTGGCACAAATGCGGCTCAATTTCACCAATAGCCTGAGAAATGTTTTACTTCACGTCATTAACCCTGTTCAGATTGAATAGACTTCATTCTTGTTTCGCCCATATTGCGTTAAGGCCAGGTCGTACTTAGTTAATCATTTCGTATATCGTATATGCAGTTTTGATCGTTGAATCAAGAATTTATAACTTCTATGCGTCCGACTGATTGGTTATAATTCGGTCTAAGTTCTTTGAATTGTACATTGTCATTCGAAAGTTTTGAGGAGTAAATCTCCATTAACGTCTTGCATCTGTATATTGGACCATGCGAACTCGTAGAGCATTGTTTATGTGAACTTGTCACACCAGGCTTTAGTGTTACATGTATTCGAGAGACATAATATTCTGTGGCCCACATTATATCCAAGTATGGGTAACAAAGAAAAATTCATGAAAACATTATATTCCTGATTTGTACAGATCATGTCGTAATCACCGCAGCGAATGTTTTTGTGTTTTAACCAATATGTGCATCTATGATTATTCATATCATAATCCGACATTCAATCATATTGGAATTGTTGCACTAAAGCCTATTTGCTATATACAGTAAGTGACCTCATTGTATGAGTCATATATAGTCATTCCATTAAATATCATTATGGTCGGAATCTTTACTTTAGATGGTGAATGTGTAAGAATAAGGAATTCCATTTTATATATTCGCAGAATCATTACTTTGATTTCGTCACACAGCTTTTGCAAAGTGTAAGATATAAAATGAGATTTGTAAGAAATACCATACCAATTATAGTGCAGGCAGTTGCAGATGAGATAATGTAAAACTATAAAAATATAGCTAAATTTTATTGTTTACGTCCATTTCTAAGGCCAATCCTCGTTTTTTGCACGTTTATAAGAAAAAGCATTGTCGCAAAATATCATTTTTTATGAATTTGTCATGATTTTTTACTTAAACATGGTAATAATTAACTTTGAAATAACTTATTTTCTTTATTTTCCTCTATTCGCCCAAAAATATTTGTTGTCTCGATTTGTATTAAGAAAACTCTTTGTTTTCTAATCTTTCTTTTTTGAATTTCTTGATTAGTCATTTCAGTTATTCGCTCCGGCGATTTGTTTTTATAGCAATTTGTAATTTGATTCACGAAAAAAATTGAAAAAGCAATTGATTTAAATGCCCGTGCACAATCAACTATTTGGTTTGAACGGGCTTTATTTACATGATAGGTAGTTTAAAAATGTCCATTGGGTCATAAAGCATGTTATTTAAAACAACTGAAATGTTTTCTTTTATGTTTATTGTATCTACATTTACATCTTTGTTCGCCTCTCCAGCAAATTGTTCTTATTAAAATAAACATTATTACTAAACCATGATTTAAATCATTTGATTTAAATCGTCGCAACCCTGACTGAAAGAGAACTCATTCAAATCGTTTAGATTTTCCACTGAAGGAATCGGCAATCAGGATTTGATTTTTCTTCAGGATACACTTAAAACATGATTATAAATTTGACACCTTACACCTGGAAGCCTAGCTTCAACGGTAGCAGCCGAGTCACATACTAAGACAGAGCATAGAAAAACTTATTACAGGATGAATAAGATATATCTGCTTTCCTTTAATCAACCGTACACAACGTTGTTTCGAGCTTTTTAGCAATCATCAGTACGGTATAGGTCTAGTAATTGGAGACAGACAACGAAAAATAGTGAATATGGCTCTAATGAAAATTTTACTAATTTTAGTAGTAGTGAAGTGGAACGACGACGCTATTTTTAATCATCCTTTTCACGATGGCGATAGATGACTCCAGCGGTATTTCGATAGCCAGGAAAATTAGCGCTAGACTCGTAGGTATTGACGATAAAGCTAAAAAAACAGGATTTTTCGCACGTAAATTGAATATTTTCTCGATATTCGTTAAAGAATAAGCATTCTGTAAGTTTATTTGTCTTCAAAGAATTTATTAAGCAGAATTTTTACAGCAAGACCAAAAATCAAATATCTCATTTGACTGACCTGTTACTAACCTATAAAGAGAAAAAAAAAATAGGTTTTTGCCGCTAACCTCAATGGACATGTGATGAATTGTGAAAAATCTATCATTTTTTTCAAAATTATCTCTCAGGTAATTAGGAAGACTGTTATTTTCAATAAAATGCTCAGTAATTGCTGTCATATTAATCTATTGTATCCGATTTGGTCCATCCTTTGACCCAAATGCTTCTTTCAGATTCATCGAATGTGCAAACTGTTCTTTTCGATTGGTGGAATTTGTAGCTAAACCACGTGATATATGAAGTATTTCTTGATTTAACATAATATGAGAATTCGGTCTTATACAAAATGTATAATTTTTCTCTAGTTTGAGGTAGAATTTTGAGAACTCCTCATAGGGGCAGTGTTACCTCTCCCCAAAAACTTATTACGCCACAGCTTTGGTGCGAAATTTTCACATTTGTAAGTTTTGCGACTTTGTGTTCCAAAATAAGTGAAAACACTCGAGGTATACTTTTTTGGAGTCAAAATAAAAAATTCGGAAAATGACTCTCATAGGCGTGTTTTAATCGCCTCAATTACTCAACCTTGATAAAAATTATAGCACGATTATAAAAAAAGCTTAAAATAAACAATAGAGAGTGTATTTTCCAGGTACAGTTTGAATATGAACGAAATGCAGGAATAATAAATTATTTCCTTTGTTTGTTCACATAAATTGCCCACGAATTTCACGCTTTTCCAACCCCATAGGAGGCTGAAAATTCAAATTGAAATTCCAGGAAAACTAGAGATAATACGGATTTGCTGAAACTATTTAAAGCTCGAACCTGCAATTTTTTACATCGTTACAAAGAGAGGAAACAATATTAAAAACCGTTTTTTGTCTATTACGAATAGGGTAATTTCTGAACTTAATATTTAGATTGTATGAATACATTTATTAAATTATTTTCAACAACTGCGCAATATTTTCAAAATTTGAAAGCGTCCTTATGTTTTGCTTGCTATAGTCAAGCTTGATCGAAATTTGTCCGTTTTTGAAGTAGATATAAGTTGTTTCAAAACGATCCATATCTAACATTTAATTTGTAATTTATTTATTGACATCGCCTTAGCAGACCAACTTAAAAGCTATGGATCGTGATTTAAAAAATAACATTTTTGGACCAACATTGATCGCCATTAAAAAAAACGTAAGCAATTAGCTTTCGCATTTTAATACATTTATTTAGCGAGTCTAGTGTCAAAATTGCATTTTTAATAGCTAACAATGTCCAGAACCTATTTCAATCTGATAGAGTTTATATTCGTTTTCATAGCTCGGGTGTTCGAAAAATTCGATTTTAAACTCGTACATTGAATCCTCTGTATTTTCCACTGGAAGAATCAGCCGATCAGATGTGATAGTATCTTCAATGCTCATAGATTGTAACTATAGTTTCGCAACAAGCAGTCAACGATAGAAGCCCAGCCTCCATGCCAGAAGTCCTACTACACTCTAAGTACTATACGTTATCGATCAAAAATTTAAGTTCAGATAAAAAAGTGAAAACAACCAGAATATACTTCAAAAATTCCATCGAAATGAGAGATTTGGGAAATGCTTCATTAATAAAAATAATAATAATGAACGTCTTTTTTATTTGTAATAGTATTACAGGAGGAGAGATTTAGATAATATATCTATTCTACCACCTAACCCCTTCAACAATACGAGATGTATAAAAAAATGAATTTTTTGAAAATTAATATCTGTATACAATACTAAAGGCATGAGGAAAAACATTAGGCCACTTATGGGTTACAACAGATTTCGCTGCTGATCGAGTAGAATGTCCTTCACTTTTTTCTTCAATTTCTGTAATGAATTGCTTTCTTTTAAACTGCGGTCTAAGGAATTTTATGATTTGATCACATTGTGAATATATGTACTCTGAAATAGAAATGTGCTGTGGCATGGAATTGAAAAAGTATCTCTATATCTAATATTAACACCATGCCTATTCCCTCTACGTATCAGTTTGTTTACTAAATATGACGGTGTTTTTGAATAAAGAACCCCAGAGTCAGACTTAGGAGCTGGTACTTATACATTTTCTGAGATCATTTACAATTCCGCAACATGTATTCATAATACTTTGAATACGATTTCTTGTTATAATATATAGGGATAGTAAACCACTAAGAAAACAAGAAAGATTCACACAATTGCTTTCTCGCAGATTTATGTAATAGTCTTATTTGCAAATAAAACTCTGAGAATAGCGTAGCACTGCGAAATTAGATGGTTTAAGTGTATAACAAATTTTAAGTCATCATCCATTATGAAACATGGGTCTTTCTTCTTATCCACAGGAACTAATTTATTACCTTTTAAATGTATGTTCTATTGATTAACTGTATTATAACTGATACCGAACATGTAATAAGCACATTTATCGGCAAAAAACGTTCTTTTGTCGTGCCATACCACTTCTCAAATGAACTATTGAAGCACGTAGACAACAGCGTGCATGAAATAATTATTGTAAACCTTGAAAAATCGATCAATTTTCCCTCAAAATAACAATATGAATCGGGCGGCAAAAACGCCGTCAGTATCACAAATACCTGGTCCCCCCCCCACTTCATAATCCTTTCCCCAATGATTAATGATAAAATTAATGTAACTTATGGAACCTATTATGGAGCGTTCCTTCGGCCACGGAAAACCGGGAAAAACAACAAACAATTAAGGTTACGCGTAAATGGAAGACGATGGTACACAGTGTCGACCAATTAACGTGGATTAATGGACAAAATATTGATGGCGCAGGCTTAAAATGTGTTTTTCGGGGCTTGTTTCATTATCACGAGCGGCTGTTTTTATATTGCCAGATACGAAAAAAAAAATGGTATTGCGTGTCGAGTAAAAATATCACGCACTGATACTTAGTAGGGATGTAAGGAATATCAATTGTGCGGCATTCGCGAATGCGAATATTCCATTTTTCTTCTCTATACAACTTAACACAAACTTTGAGAAGAGAATACTGCGAAGCTTTCACTTTTGTAGTTTGACATTCCTCTTGATTAAATTGCTATCAAAAAATAAGAAAAGAGCAAATACGTACCTGGTTTGTAAAAAAGCATTTTCCCAAGTAAAACATTAATAATCACAGACTAATGTAAGTAAAACAAGAATATGTATTCGATCAAAGTTCTTATTCCACAGTTACAGCTGCATTTGTTTTACAATCTCACTTCACTTTAATCGGTTTATTACACGTCTTTTTTTACCAAAACTCAGTTCAACCAACCTCAGCTGAGTGAGACTTTTCCTCGCTTCCAGCGTTTAGGTTAAGTTTATTTTGTTTAGGTGCACAATCCACCGAATTCAAATTGTGAGATTTGAAATTTTTGCAGTGATCTATGTTGCAAACTGTAACAATGCTAGTCTTGAGTGTAGCTCCATAATAAATTATAAAAATTTAAAGTTTTGCTCAGCTGTTTTTTTTTTAGACTCTGAAATGAGCGAAGCATTAACTGATTTGTCAGCCTCACTTCAGTAACAAAACGAAGGAGTCTTATGTTTTCTAATCAGAAATATCTGATTGTTTATAACACCTAGGATAAAAATGTATAAATAAAGTTTTTGTTTGCCTATTATAACATGTTTTTCTAGCAAAGAAAACTGATATTTCTTGTTTTATTCGAGTACGCAATATTATTTAAATATTCTCTTTTTCTGATATTCATATTCGCAATATATTCACATGAATTTCGCGAATGCGGATTCTAATGCGAATATAAAAAACATGTGAATATTCGTTATTATAATAAATATAATATAAATAATATTATACGTTATTTTTGTTCTGGGAGTGACTTTGCGAATCATGAACGTTAGAGCATCAAGAAGTACCCTGTATACGCGGAGCCAGCAGTTACGTAAAGTTACGTCTTTCACTCCACCCATCAGGCAGATTTGTACGATTCCTTGCATCATGCCGGAATGTATGTGCATAGCATACATGAACAAGAGCCCAAGATGTATGTACAGACACTCGCCCGACGCACCGGCCGTCACTTTTGATCAATGCTTTTAGTTATTAACATTACGTAAAAAACTTTCCATTTCATACAAAAAAGCTCACATCGTCCGTGGCGGATTCTTTTCGAGCAGCCATGTTTTGTAATTACTTGTCATCGCATATGGTAAAAGTAAGCACTGGATGTTGAATCGACTGTCGAAAAAATAAGGTTATTATTCGATAGTTAATTAATCCGTACAGAGTTCATTTTTTAGATGTCCAGCTTTCTAATAGCGTTACACACGCACAAGTTGGTGAAAAATTATTATCATTATGGTTGCATATAATTTCTTAATGAATGCATGGACACACGTGGAGTAAAGGGCATTAAGAGGTTATTTCCATGTTGATGGGATTTAAAAACGGGTTATATGAGGACAAAACAAAAAATGACGTCACGTTTATTCCTGCTTTGATTATAATTTTATATTTTGGATATAAGAATCTAATGATTTTGATTCGACGGTTTTGGATCGATAGTAACAACACTTCTGTCCTCGGTCCGCAGCAGAGGAAAATCAATGCGAAATAAAGTATTTTTTATCAAAACAGATAGAATCGCAATAGTTATTTATTATACAAGGGAAAGAAGTACTAGATTTTAGCTAAAATCTAGTATTTTTCCCGTGTACAGGTATAATACACATTTTTATTTATTTTTTTTTTGTCGGGAAAAACCACGAAATAATATTACAATATTTAAGTCAGAAAATAATCGATGTTAAATTTGAATTTTGAAATTAGTAGGCTATGTTGTACTTATAGCGACAATTAGACCTGCGTTGCTAAGGAAACTTTTAAGTAATCAAATAGCTGTCAATATAATTTTGTGATTAGATTTAAAAATTGTGAACTTAGTGGTTTTTTAGAAGTTATTTTTAATCCGATAAGTTAAAAAATATCTGATTCCGAGTTTTCTTTGACTCCGCCGGAATTAGTAGCAGTAGCCAAAGTAGCGTCACAAAAATTATTGCCAGCTAAATCGCGGAAAATCTACGAAAGCGTGTATTCAAGATTCATGGAATGGAAGATGAAAAAAACATGCAGTTCTTTGTCGGAATTGATACAACGAAAAAAGCCATCAACAGTGTGGTCGAATTATTCAATGATTAACAGTATGTTACGATCCAATAATAATGTAGACATTTCAAAATATTAGAAACTAATTACATTTCTGAAACAAAATGAGAAAGGTTACAAGCCCAAGAAAACTGGGGTGAGTACAAAAATTAGTAATTTTTCAAATAATGCTCCCGATGAAGTTTATTTAATGGCCAAGGTTGTATTTGGGATTGCAGTAGCTTGTCGAATTTGTGAAATCAGTCAGGCAACATTAGATGATATTGAAGATTGGGGAACGTTATTAATTGTCAAACTTAAGGAAACAAAGAATGGTGTAAACAAGAGATTTGTAGTTACTGAAAAATATAACAAATTTTACATATATGTACATAGTCATCAACGGTCGCTGAAGGGTATGTTGATGAATCGGTAGCACACAGGACAGAAATAGCTAATAAAGTGTTTAGAACGTGTGATAGTGCCGAAATAACACCGGATTTGCGACCAAGTACATCAACGAAAGTTGTGATGGGAGAAAAACATATAAATTCAACATAAGAAAATTCGACTGTAGTTTAAGGAACGTGTCATTCATGCAATGCACATTTAATAAATGTACTTTTGATATAAAGGAAATATAACTTCATTGTATAGTAAAATATTCTAAAATTAAATATCTACCTTTGGTTATGTGTTTATACAATATCCGGGAAAAAAGTAGTCATTTTTTTGCCGGGGAAAAAACTAATTTCATAAAAAGTGATATTTTGTTACCTGTCAACAGAGATAAAATGTCAATCATTTTTCCCGTCACAGAAAAAAGACTAAATATCTTAAACTGAAGTATCTTTCTAAAAAAATATCGGTTTCGGCGTTTATCTAACGCTTTATTTGGTTATTAGAAAAAGACACATCGTTGAACACTTTATTTCAACTAAACGACAGAAAATATGCAACACCGACTAGGAGTGCTGTAATTTTGAGTCTAGTTTTACGATGTTTAGGTCTACCGATAAATAGAAAGTGCGAATGAGGTCGCGCATTGTCCTGCTGAAAAAGTAGATCTTGCAATGTTTCCAAAAAGGGAAGTAGATGTGGCTGTAAAACTTTGTTGATGCTACCTCGAATGAACACTAATCGTAACCTGTTGCCGTAAGCAATGGTACCCCATATCATAACACCCACAGTGCGATGACCATGCCGTTCGATGGAATATTGGACGTTCCATCTTTCATCATGTCTCCTCCTTACTCTTGCACGCCCATCATGTGTGCCTAAACAGTATCTGGACTCATCGCTGAACACGACTGAGTTCCATTCCATATTCCATTCAAGTCTCTCCCTACTCCATACCAATCGTTGCCGACGATTCAGTGGGGTCAGAGGTAGTACAACATGGAGACGGCATGAAAACAGTTCAAAAGGCCTTATTCGGCGATAAACTGTCCTCCTTGTTATTGCCCTTCCGACCGCATCAAACTATTGGTTCGCAATTGCTCTTGTGGAAAATCGTTCTCTAAGGCCCGTATCGTCAGTCGTCCCTACAATTGTAGGGCGCCTTTATGGCCTCCTTGATTGTCATAGTTTTCTGCTTCTCCGTGTCAGAACTGTATTCTGAGGTTATGTCACAAACATCTATTTGCATCAAATTGTGCTTGCTTTTGAGTTATATCATGTTTTAGCAGCCTGAAATTTCCTACAATTTAAAAAGAAAACATATCTTCACAATAGGAGAGCGCTGACGCTGACACGGGACAAGTGTAATCTAGAAGGAGAGAAAGAAGGATGACAATCAAGGAGGCCATAAACGCGCCCTACAATTGTAGGGACGACTGACGATACGGGCCTAAGTGCTACTTGCCTCGAATAATGATCATGTCGCTCTGTAGTCTGTCTTTGACGTCCAGTAGCTCTAACTCGTCGATTTCGGCCTTCTTGGAACCACGCTCGACAACATTTCATTACAGTAGCTTCGTTTCGATTTCTCTAAAACAAAATCCTGCTTCACGAAACGACTCTCAAACTCGGAAAGTTGAGAGAAATTAGCGCGTTTGCGTACTCTAGGCATGATAATGCAATGAAACAACAATGAAACAAATGTACCCGACACAGAAGAATCACTGAATAGCAAATAGCTCAAACATCTTGTCGTTTAGGCACCACACACAGCTACTTCAAGTGCACAAGGAGAGAATGATAGCTGGTTCCAAAGTGACAATTATGGCGATGAGACAGCTATTCCTGTCATTTTCCAGTTACTAGGAATTACACGTGTCGCATCTGGCAGAGAACTGCCTATCTGGAGCGATACAACGGATGCCACAGAAAAGTTGGCTCTCTGATTGACAATTTGCATCTGATGTTGCTACAGTGTGGGCTTCCCCTATGAACAAAATTTTCTTCAACAATAACTACGACAAAGAAATTTTATTAGAGGAATTTTCAAACAGCTCAGATGGGAGCAATCAGTCGTTATCTTCGAGCGGTTTAAAGCATATAGTCCGGTGAAGTTAACTTTGTAAATTTATTTAGAAAACAACCCGAACCGAAGTAATCGATGTTGTCAGACGGAGTAACGGCAATAGTCCAGTGAAATTAATTTTGCAAGTTTATTTGGCAAACAGCTGGAACGAAAATAGTCGATGCCGTAGGGCTGATTAACGGAAACAGTCCAGTGAAACTAACTTTGCAAGTCTATTTGCCAAACAGCTCGAATGATAGTAGTCGATGTCGTGGGAAGGATCACAGTCCGGTGAAATTAGTTTTTAATTTTTATTTGGCAAATAGCTCTAACGAATGTGTTCAATGGCATAGGAATGAATACCTGGACAAGTCCAGTGGAATTAACTTGGGAAGTTTATATGGCAAACAGCTCGAACAGAAGCAGTCGAAAGCTTAAGGCGAATTAGATGATACGGCAGTTAACTGCCAGATAAAGATAACTGAAGCCTTTTGAGGGCTGCTTTTGCAACCTCCAGTTAACTCTTATCTGGCAGTTATATGCATCGCAAATGGCAGTTCATTCTTGTCTAGCAGTTAACTATATGTACAGCACATGATACTTAACTGCCAGATAGGGATAACCAGTTAATTTCAGACAGTTAAATGTATCTATGCATCGCATGTGGCAGTTGACTTTACTCTGGTAGTTAACTATATGATCGCATACGACATAACAGCCGGATAGGGATAAGTGAAGAAGAATGAACTTTGTGTTCCCAATATTGATACGAAGCCTACTTTCGATAATAAGCATACCATAATGACTGATGTGCTACTTTCTGTGTATCGATCGAGTATAAAATAAACTTATCGTTAACAAAGCTTCAATAGCCGCAGCAGCAGTGAAATTTCATCTTATTAGAACAACTACTATATTCTTATTCGTGTCATCATGCTACATAATTAGCTGTACGTCAAGAAATAACTAACTTCCTTATAATCTTTGGCACACATTTAAACATGGCTCTGTGCTCCATTTTTCCTACAACCGAAATAATTGCTTCATTGTACTGCGCCGATAAACTTAATAACCTCCTGTTTCCTATACAATTAAACGCTACTTCTTTTGATTGCCCTGCACTGCAAAAGGAATTTAAAGCTTCGTACATTTTGGTAAACACAATAGTCCGGGGTTTCACGTACCATTAGCAAAATATCACATGTGTGACAAATACGTCTAGATTCTCTAGATCTTCAGAGATGTATCTTCAACGACCATAGTACAATATTTCGAAAATAGACTATCCAAAACAAAATTAATGAAGCGAGTTCAATTCACTTTGAACGCAAAAACTGTTAAAACAAACATGAGTACCAGTGAAACAAATTTTTGGACCAAAGTCTGAATGTATTTATCTCCTGATTCGAATTTCCGTAGTTGTAAAGAGTGTGCCAAAATATTTGAATCAAATAGAAACTTTGTAATTTGATGTACGGGATCCAGGGCTAAAAATAATGATACTTTAATAGTTGTTTTTGTTTTGAAATAAGACGACGAATCTCTCTACGTGTCTACCGGAAATGTAATTTCACTAGCATGGTTATCAAGGATCATCAAGTTGTGGTACTTTTTTTACTATTTGTCACATAATGTTTAGTGAGAGTCTTGTGAAAAAATAATTTCACAAGAAAGACAGATTACGTGATGTAGATTGAAGAATAGCCTTAACGGATGTTACATAGTTCGGTAGATTTATGACAAGAATGTGAGAAACTACTTTTATTGTTCTTATTATTTACAAAAACAGCTTCTTGTTGAATCATAAAAGTTGAATTGATTCTAGTAGCAAGAGTAAATTACGCGTGGTATACGAATGTGCGTTTCACAAAAGTCTAAGAAAATTACAAAACCGATTACGATGGTCTAATGAAAATGGTGTCAAGTAGATCGAATCTATATTTCCCACGCCTTCGCGTACATCTATGATCAAAATTTGCCAAACAAAAATTCAGAATCTTGAAAGTGTTTTCTAAATATTCACCACAATAAAAAGTATGAGAGTTGATGCCCCTAGCTGACTCGCAATAGAACCACGTGTATTGCAAGAAAGCCACATTTAACTTATACTTTTTATTTCTATATATAATTTCTAGTAACATCAAGATACTTTTTCAGTCGACACTCCAACATTCCAATAGTCTTCCGGTAAAAAAAAATCCTACTCCTGAAAACCAGACATATATGGAAGATAACATTTAGAGATCACTTGAATTTTTTTCTCATAAATTGTACTTGGCGCAGGGCAGTCATACTAATGCAGAAAGTATGAGTGGGAGCATTGACCTGGAGAAGCAAAATGTCACTTGTTAATACTCACTTACGTTTCTCTTTAAAATCATTTTGCAATTAAGTTTGCATAAAGGTCCCTATAATGCTACATGTCCATCTTGAAACACCTTACCATGCGTTTTTTTTTTGATGTTTTGGTCGGTCGTTATCGTGGCCTATCGAAATCTTGCTTTTCACAAGATGTCGCTTGCATTCTCTCCAATAGTCTCGACATTGATGAGTTTCGTTCAACATCATACTCGTTTACTTCCCACACCAACAGGCAAGGAATTATTGTAATCGCGAAAAATTCCGAAAATGAGATATTATGTTTTTTTGATGTTACGTGACATGTACATCACAAAAAACGTGCTATTTATTTCCATCTCTCGGTCATTGTCCCATCTGGGAAACAAACAAAAGCCTGCTAAACATGCAAATTTTAATTGTGTGAGCCAGTATGACTGACTCGATCCACTTAATTATTTGCCCTACATGTTCGTAGCTAACTTTTTTCTCAGAAGAGCTAACTTGTGGCGAACATAATCCTTTATGAATTGAATTGATAACAGCGTTGCGTGGGAAGTACAAAGTCAACATAGTTCACGTTATTTTTTGCAGATATTTTATTACGGCTATTTGCGCAGCAGCATCAACATATAATGAACTGTAAGTTTTGTTAATATAGGCTACTAAGATCGCAATGTAGTAACGGCGGGTTATTCGCATCAACTATCGTACATTTGTAAATTTAAGTTACAATGAAGATTGCCAAATATAAATGTTTTGTGTAACTTAAAAAGAATCACTTGAAATCTTTAAAATGATCATAGGCTTGGAAAACCGTGGAAAACACAGTTTGTCTTTAATAATAGAAACATGAAAATTGGTGTATGCGTGATACTGTTAGCACCAATGAAGTATAATTGAAAACCAATTGAACCAAGACTCATACATATTTTGTCAGCTTAATGACTTGTTAAATATCCCTCAACACATTGTGAACGTTTTCTGGCACATGGGATCTCATACTAGTATTGATGACCGATGATACATATCTATATTATGTCCTTATAGGCACCGAACCCAATAAAGCAAAATTGACCGTTCCAAGTATCAACTACTGCCGCAGCCCTCCAAAAGCATCCGTTTTCTGTGAAACTCTTTATTACTCTACACGTCGTCTCACATTTTCTATATAGCATTGGATTACACAGCCAGACGAAACTGAAATTACTTTCAGATTTCTGATATCGTATGGTATGCTTCCTCACGTCGCCGTAGCGTCGTAGCGCTACCAAATTAGACGCTGGGTTAATGTTTGCCGCGGGAAAATTGCGGAAACATTATGTTAGGGAGTTGCACACTGCTCTAGGAGCAGAGTATAGGCAGGCAATATCGATAACGTTGCAGTTGTTGTTCAGACTTATTAGTTTTATGGTTTCCCCAGGCTGATTTTTATGGTTGAGCGAACGGTGAAAGTCTACTGACAATTCGAATACCTCTCGATGCGAAGATATCGCATGGATGAACATATTACCTTATAACTTCATATTTTTTTGTACCAAATAAAACTACATATGTATGTAGAAGTTACTCTTTGGTTGATGACTGACTTCCTTTCTGGCCACAAGACATTCATGATGATTAACGGGTTCTTTTCTTGATCCCACAATGTCAACGCGGGTGTTCCTCAGGGATCGGTCTTGGCTCAGACACTGGTACTCTTGCTGATGAAAGCACTCTTCATGCAGGAATTCAGTGACAGGCCAGTTCCTGCCAGTGAGCTAGAGAAAAGAAGACTTCCTCTCTGAGGAGAGACCTGGAGGTTATCATTGTTTGGGGACGCAAATATCTAGTGCAGCTTAATGCTTCCAAAGTACAAGGACAAGGAGCGTTCCAGCGCTCATTCGGTTTCGATGGATGGCTAAGTTCTACCATTTCGGCTGGTCGGAGTTCAGGTTACCAAGGACGTGATATGGCCAAAAAAACATTTAATTCACCATGAAAATCACAAGATAAGTTTCCGATTTGACATTGTTATTCTCTTTGTAAAGACATTCTTCCACCACTCCAAGGCTAGGGTGGCAGTTGCTCATTAAAATCTTAAGACTCCATCATGAACGTTCCATTGTTTTTGTTAGACACAGGTTTCTAACATTTAAGTTAGGAGACACGTTTTCTCTACCGAAGAAACTATCCAACTTGTACGCAAACGCACTTACCTGCAAATAAAGAATTCCCCACCACGTCTGTATTATATGTCTGAACGAGATAAATTCAAAAACTGTAATCGAAGGTACCAAAAATTTGCCTATGACAGAGATAACTCACAAAAAAGTCAGCGAGGCTACATCCTGGATTTTTAATCAACCTGGTTAATCATATCACATAATATAGAAAGATTATATTAGTGGCACGGTATTGATTTTTATTCAATCAAAGTTTATTATGTAGATAGCTGAAAAATACCAGTTGGAACACAAGTAATGTTGTTGGGTTTATATCTTTATGCAAGCCTGAGTTTCAAAAAACATTGTGAGAATCTAGTCTCAAAAATTGATTCCAGAATATGTCATCAGAAATCTAAAAACAGTTCTAACGGAGGGCCAGTTAATTGCTCTGTCGAATGCAGTTTTTGATACGCCTTGTGTTTTTGAGACTTGTCAACTAATACTTAGGAGATATTTTTGAACCAAAAAGAGCAATCATATGTATTGTCTGGTTGTATAAATTGATACTTTTATACAATCAGAATAGTGACTTAAATATGGCTTATGCCAAATTCGATGTTGGAATAAAATCACCCGATATACTGGAACCGAGAATATTTAACAAGCTACCAAACGATATTAAGGAATGCTCCAAAATTATTCAGGCAAAACTAATTTGAAAGAATTTCTTATATCTAAATGTTATACCGTCTCAGAATTTGTTTGTCTATAATTGTTATGTTGTGTGTTATGTATTTTTATTTATTCATTATTTTTAGTTATATACCGAATCATATGCATGTATTTCATTGCCTAAATTGAATTTGATGTACATGCCGTTTTAAATTATTTGAATCGGACCTTTAGAAGTTACAACGGCACGGGTATTATGTAAAAAACCTATAAAATGTCATCTTGCAGACTAGGTAGTATTTAGGGTGCAAACAGTCATTCCACGTTTGCTCACTAGGATCGTTGTGAGCGTCCATCTATTGAGGAATGATTCAACTAAACTACACGCATTGTTGGTCGCATATGTTTTGCGAGGCCGAGTAGTTTTTATCTCTGAGAAGAAAGTTGGTTGAATAGCAAGATAGCATCTGCACGATATGTGTATTGGTCTGCATGTGTATAAAATCATTGATATTTGCTGTGTGAGAAAATCATTACTGAATATGGCGCCAATGAAGTATATCTATTAGCGGTGTCCGACGGGTTATTTGTGTTGTGCCTTCTGGAGGGAGGTTATGTTCAAAGCTATAAATTACGAAAAACTTTGAGGTGAATTACGGTAAATAACCACCGCGCCCGCGTTGTGTGTAATTACTGTTAGCATGGATGTGGCTTGTAATTCGACAGTGTACAGTGAATATAATTATGTATCTCTCTCATTTTTTAAATCCAGCAAATTTGCATATGTAATTTCCAGAATGGATTAGAAAAAGTGGATGCGCAACTACTTTCTAGCTTTGAATCTCAAGTAAGTGTATTTGAGACAAGAATCCAATGGAATCAACACATACAACTTAGAGCTTAGACCTCCAGTAATGCCATCTCTGAAGCAGATTTTTCATCACATCAGAGCCAAACATTGATAACTGAAGCCTGATGACGTTTAGACAACACGTACAACTAAGTGCTAAGTCTTATAGAAAAACCTTACCTAATGTCACAAAAAATCAATAAAATGTCAAAAAAGCCAAATAGGACCTAACCCAGAAGCGCGACATAGCAGCCTGATACCTGCCGAAGTGGGGCGGTACTTACTATAATAATTAACATAGTAAAAGGCATCCATTAAGTATTAATTGTCTGCCATAACTCATTTCCGTGACAGAACATAGGCAAAAATTCTGATTGAACGTACGGAACAGTGTTGACAGAATTTATGATCGAAGTGTACTAGCCTTGAGCCGAAAAATGTACTAGATTATAATAAATTGTACTAGATTCAGTTTAAGCTGCTGCTCGCACTATTTACTATTTTTAATATAAAATACATGTGAGGATAAATAGGAAATAACAGGCAAAATAATATTATATATATATATTTAAAAACTGAATATAAAACAAAAAACAATATAAAAACTAGATCTAAGGAATCATATACCTAAAACTAATAAAATAAGTAAACATAATAAAAATCAAATTAAAATCTTTGGTATTCTTAGGAACTAAACAGAACAACCATTTTTTATACATATAATAATAATAATATATGTACACA
Organism: Acanthoscelides obtectus; assembly: GCA_963669975.1. Lineage (NCBI taxonomy): Eukaryota > Metazoa > Arthropoda > Insecta > Coleoptera > Chrysomelidae > Acanthoscelides > Acanthoscelides obtectus. The sequence goes on from CAVLJG010000004.1 coordinate 28,079,688, forward strand.
GAACACAGAATGTTCGAAGGTACACAAGGTATTTTTTTGGGGATGATTGACATTTTGACACACCACACGAAGTGTCATAATTTATTTGTAAACAATCTGTCTACGACAAAGAGACTGTGACGGTGGTTGGTGTCTTTTTTGCTTTTATGATGTTTTTTTCATGAGTCTGGGATGATGCATGTCGTCCTAAATGTTTAAAACCTCCAGCAATAAATCTTGAGCAAGCTTTACAGAATGATTGTTGTTTTTTTTCTTCTAACCAACGATAGATTCGTATCCACTCTAATCTAAATTTTTGTTTGTAGTGTTTTTTCCTCTTTTTCTCCACCTGAGGCGTGATAGGAATTTCTTCAGACGAAGTCATACTATCTGTATTCTCGGAAGAACTAACGGCTGATGTACTTGCTACTTCAGTTGTAGGTTCTTTTTTCTTCTTCAAAAACCTATAAAAATTATTCTGTTTGTAACAAAAATATTGCACTTTGCAATTGCAAATTTAGAAAATTCAATTAGGTGATAATATTATTTACCTGTCCATAATGGAAACCCCTTGATCTGAGATGAGAATCGGAGCAACTAACTAAAGGGATAGGGGATTACCAATAAGCAATAAGCCACACACGTATGTTAATAACAACAAACCATTTAAGCCAAAGAAAAGACCTATAACTGAATGTAAATTCGGTGTTTATGGTTTGTTTTCAAATTTTTAAATTGCACACCCTTCTAACCTTCTTTCTACTATGCCCCTCCCAAACAGTCTGTCATCTGTCATTAGTTTCAATAATTTCTGGCTGCGTGGCTACCTAATTTCTGCACACGATAATAGGCAACCCAGAATACACCATACACGCCAAACATGCGAAAATGATTTGTTTTACAGTTTAAGTTCAATTCTAATGATACTTTTCATTTCATCAGGGCAAAATTGTTGTGTTTCATGTTTTACTAGTCTGAACTAAAGTTGTTATTGAAAAATTCGAAAGTCGTACTAGATTTTCAACAAAACGTACTAGCGTACAAAATCATGTTAAAATGTACTAGATCTAGTACATTTGTACTAGACTGGCAACACTGGTACGGAATGTGCATTAGACATTTTGAATGAAATAGTCCTTATGAGGGCGTAATAAAACAACGTCCAGATGTTGTACTGATAATAAATACGCTTCATTGAACTTCCTTCATATTACTTGTTACCTAAAATAATTCTAGAATTAATATTAGTCAGAGCGTGTTACATTCGACTGCTTATTCGACCATGACTTGTCCGTTTCTCGTATACGTGATTCGAAAGATACTTATCGGTGAAAAAGTGTTGTATTATGTTCCTGCAGCGAAATTCAAGGATGCAACTCTTATAGGTCGAGTCTAGTTTGATTCTTTCAGGACTGGAACTTGTAAATTTTATCAAGATAAATTTTCAGGTCACGTTTTCCTCCAGGAAACTGGATCTATCCGTCAGACATCATGTTGTTTATGAAGGTCTTGTTTATTCGCAATATTGAATGTGGGTTGGGAACTAATCTTTAAAACATATTTTAGGTGCAATTCCATCAACGATCTACATATGTAAATTCGTCAATGCAGAATTAAATTGAGACCACACAATGTAATCAATTTGAGACGTAATCTTCTTGTAACTGTTTATTCTAATATACTGTTACCAGAATGTAGGAGTATTACGACATTGCACGTTGTATATGTTTACACTATGGGTTTCCTTGAGGATTTAACCCAAATAGTAATGGCGATTGATTTGTTGTAATTACATGTATGAGTACAAACTATTACATATACATAGGGCATAAAGTTAATTTATTATCCTTTTGTCATATTAGTAGTCAATTATGTTGACTTGTCTCAAGCAGCACTTCCATCAGTTCAAAAAGGATTACTTCCAACAGAAGTTTAGCCTCTATGAGAAAAAAGTTAGCCTCTAACCTGTATAACAAAAAATTAAATGGACCAAGTTAGTCACAGGGTCACACAATTAAAATTTATATACGAGCCCCTTCCTACTTCAGTTGGCCCAACTATTGAAATCTTAGTTTTTTCTTATCAAACACAAATAATAAAAATGTAGCAGGGTGTTATAGGTTTAAAATATTAACAATGAATATTTTGATAATATATAGTAGAAAACACCAACTTTATGACTCCCTAATCAAATTTGCAGCATAAAAGTAAGACATGTTACAATTACAGCATATCAACCTATTTTCATTTCAATGCAAAATAAGTCTATAACGCATAGGTGGCTGTGAAAAATAAAAGCAATAACAATTGTTTTTATTAATCGCAGCTGTCAGAATACGTTTAAAATAGTTTTGGGTAGTTAAGGTTTTCAAAATGGGTAGAGGAAAGGTTATTAGTGAGAAAATTCGGTTACTGATAATTAATTTTTTTAATTCTGGGAAATCAAACTCAGAAATTGCAACTTTGTTAGACTTATCGCAGAACAGTGTGAGAAATATTGTTACAAGATATAACGTAACTGGTTCAATTAATATTAAGCCACGATATGTGAAAAAAAGTAATCTCACGAATGCCGACCGAAGAGCATTAAGAAGAATAATCGTGAAAAACAGGCGTGCCAATTATTTACAATTAAGTGCTCCTTGGAGTGACGCTGTTGGAAGGAGAATTTCGAGGTCCACAAGTCATAGAGAGGCCCACAAACTGGGATTTAGCACTTGCAAGGTAAGTTTTCTTATAAAAAAAGTGAAGTAAAAACCCTAAAGTTGCACAACTTGTTTATAGGCCAAAGAAAAGCCACTATTAACTCCATTGCAAAAGAAAAAACGGCTTAGATGGGCTAAAGAACATAGACAATGGACACCTCAACAATGGAGTCATGAGGCCCGATTCGAAGTTTGTGTTGGTGACAATCGCAGTAGAGTTATTCGCAAAAAATAAAGCATTCCATGTTGACTGTCTGAAGAGAAAAGTGAAATTTCCAGCATCTATTATGGTCTGGGGCAATATGTTATCAAAAGGAGTAGGAAAACTTCATTTTATTGATGGAAATGTGGATACAAACACATATTTGGCTATTTTAGAAGAATCGCTTTTACCAGTGATGGAAGAATGTTTGACATCCGGTCAAGTTTTTGTGTTTCAGCGTGTCATACCTCAAAAAAGGCTAAAAAAGGATGGAAGAAAATAATGTACCACTTTTGAAATGGGTTTCTAGCAGTCCAGATCTGTCACCTATTGAAATTTTGTGGCACGAGATGAAAAAGGTTATACGACAACATCCTGCTCGTACAATCACTGAACTGAGACAAAAGCTTCAAGAAATATGGGATTGTTTTACACCAAATTTTTGCCAAAACTTGGTTAACACTATGCCCCAAAGAATTTCAGCCGTAATAAAAAATAAAGGTGATGTTACCCAATGGTAATCTTTCCATTGCTGCTTTGTTAACTTCGAGCGTTTATTCGCACATTGTTTATTTGTTCAGATGTTCTATTAGTTATAGGTCTAAGTGATTTCAAATATGTATTTTTTACGACTAGAGCGTAGTTATCTAAAATGTTTTTGAGAAAATAAATTGTTTTAGAAGTAAATAGTTTCGTCATGTTTAGTTTATAAAGGCATATTTTGGTACAAATCTTGAAGTGGGCCAACTGAAGTGGGAAGGGGCTCCTATTTAGCATGCTTTCGTGTAAAATTTTGGAGTTTATAAGAAAAACACGAAGTTATCTCTTGCAGATGAATCACCCTCCCCCTCCAACCTGAGAAAAATTCCCGCAGACCCATATGATTATTGACTTCCAAAGTCCACACACAATTTTACCGAACCCACCGATTTTTTGGTATTTCTACCGAAATGAGTCGTTTCTTACCAAAATACGGAAAGCGACCTCACTATCCAAGATTTTTTAAAATAATTCCGATATTTCCAAGTTCTGAGAGCTGAAACCAAAAATTAAGCTAAAAAAAAGAAAAATGTGTAATCTACTCGTATATAGTTTTATGCTCCAATCCAATAATGACAAGCGTACACTAAGGTAGTCAGGCATACGACGGACGTATTTGGGTTGCCTATCACATCCCCTCACTGTGCCTGTATTTGTTTTTGTGCGTACACTAAGTATAGATTGGTAGATCACCATCATTACCGCATCACCTGACAAGCAATAAAGAGGTCAAACCTCGTCTATTTTTAAATGAATTTTTATTTTTTCACATTTCGCCCCTAGCTCCGCCAATAAACCGATTTTCAAAACCTACAAAGTCTTTTCATCCTTAGCATATTAGTAACCTTTTATGAAAATTTCACACAAATCCGAGTTGTAGACGGATCAAGGATTAGCGGACAAACCGACAGACAAGTAAAACACACAGGCAGATGAAAATGACAGACACATAATCTGATTTTAGAAAAAATTCATAGTTACAGTACTTTCTCGCCAGTGGCGTGAGAGGTAAAAAGTAGAGACTCGCTCAATATTTTAGTTGGGATTCTCACAAACCACTACACATTAGATCCATGTCCCTCATGAGAACGGTAAAAAATAATGTCAGATCCAAGTACTGACTTCCCAAACAAGTGTATCTGCTATCAAAGAGCTGTGATATTCGGCATGAAGGGTTGATAAAAAGACCAGAAACAGACTTATCAGATGCTATGAACTTTGTTCTAAGGTCTGGTTGGTTTTGATGATGTGTTGCTATTTTCTTCCATCACTCTACATTATTTCCAGTACAACTATTATTATTAAATTTCGTTCAACCTACTGTTATAAAATTGCAGTTGCGGTTGACGTTAACACGTTCACTATTATCACCAAGAATTTTCAGTACATTCCTAGAATACGTATATAAACTTATCAGTGGGAATATGTCGACAATTTCAATAAATATGCTATACCGTTACCAGAGCACTTTAACTTTACAAAAATAACATTATCGTCAAGTAAATACTTTTAAAATCGAAAATACGCTCTATTCTCTTTAATGGTAATAAGCCTCCAGGAATAGTTGTCTAGATGATAAATTTAGCTGCATTGTATATTACATACCAGACTATTTATGCAGACATTTAGATTTATTATTTTTAGATTCAAGTTGTAGATTCAATGTGTATAATTAATTATTGTTTTATTATATTAGATATACCCATAATGATATCAATGAGTCATTCAATTTTGAGGTTTATTAACATAGATTGCAGCAATGGAATAGAATATGTGATGTTTGTTGAATATTTATAAAATGTAAGAAACAGCAGTTTAGGTCGTATTAAAATTGCATTATGTTTGTGCTAAAGATTTCATGAAAGTGTGCATACAGGTACAGGAAGGTATCCAAAAGTAGAATCCCATTTTATTATTGAACTAAAGGAAACATATGTAACTAAAAGTGTGTTTTAAAAGCCTGCGACATTTATTTTGTGATGTTAAGCTACATTTACTTTACACTTTTATGAATTGTTTATTCCTAAGCAAGGACACAGAGCATGTTGCATAATGACAAACATTGCAAAAGTACCGTTCAATTTCTGCACCTTGTCTTCGACCATACCATCTTATGCCGAAAGGCATTAAGAAGGCATTAACAGCTCTAGCCATTCTAGAAGAAGGATATTTCTTTTTATCTTTTCCGATTATCTTTTTCGAACCTGGAAAGGGATTCCGAAAGAATAGTTTCAGACAATCGACAGGGGGTCCGATTTGCTCGACTAAAACCAAAAACTTGGTTAACCTGTATTTAATGAAACATCTAAATGAACTATTTTTCTGAAAAAGACGAATCTAGGTTCTTACCGCTTAAGAAAGTAGAGTTTATTTCACGGTTTTTGACCGGTCATACTAAAAGTATTGGCATCACTTGTCTTCATCCATCTCTCTCATACATACGAGTACATACGAAATCTGCTAAACTATTCGTCATTTGTTTGTCTGGGCGGTCCGTAGGACCTTTGCATATTGGTCACTGTCTGATGTACGTTAGTCGAATCTGTTAGTCCTGGTTGCCCAAAAACTAGACAAAGTCAAGGCAAAAGAGAAAGGGAAAGAGAAGAAAAAGGAGAAGAGCAAAGAAAAACAGATGTGCTTAGTTTAAGAGGAAACACCTAGGCTTTTTGACTTGACACGGATTAATTTTGAGGTGGACTAAACAAATTTTGGATTCGGTATTGCTAGAGTGTAATTTTGAGTTTACTAAAAATTCGCGCTAACTTTTGATTACAGTGCGAGCCGTGGCCTTGAATGTTTACGAACTTGCTCCACTGTTTAGTCCACTGAGTCACGCAACAGAGGGTTGCTGTGCGATTCCGCTTGACTATAACGCCGCTGCGCCTGAAGCTTGACATAATCCCCCAAGTAAGGAATGTCCAGGTCTCTGTGTAGTGTCTCATTTGAGACATACCATGGAGCGTTGCAAATTGTCCGCAAAGTTCTGCTTTGCAGTACTTGAAGACTTTGCATGTGTGTCTTGGCAAGAAAACACCAAGCCGCACATGCATAAGTAATGGTTGGTCTAATAATCATTTTATATAGTCGAACTTTGTTTATCAAACTCAATTTGGAGGATCTACATAACAAAGGAATTTTGTTTTTATGGATGTTGTATGTTTCTGCCAGGTCATGCCTTTATCAAGGGTGACACCGAGATACTTGGCAGAATTTGTCCATGGTACACGATTTCTGTCTACAGAAACCTCTGCTGAGGGGCCGCGACGTTTTTTGGTACAATAGATTGCCTGCGTTTTCGAATGATTAATTTTTATCAGCCACCGTTCCGCCCATTCTAGAACTTCGTCCACCGCACTCTGCAACTCATCGTGAACCAGATCACCAGTACACGACTGGGCGACAAGTGCAGTGTCGTCAGCATAGAGGTAGACTTCACAGTTGCTGGGGCTAGGGATATCATGGATGAAAAGCGAATAAAGAATTGGTCCTAGGTCCGAACCCTGAAGAAATGAAACCTGCTTCTGTGCGTGAACGTTTATGTAAGCTCAGACAGAGTATCTTTAGTTTCGTCTCGCCACCTCAAAGATTTTCTCGCCAACGTATTCATAATCTATGCTTGTCACTGTCAGTGTGAGAACCCACTTGACATGGGCATACTATTTTGAGTTGACCTTCTATTGAAATTCGTAATATAAAACAGCATTATCTGAAAATACAATTAACGGACAATATCGATAGTTTATGCCAACATTATTGGAAATTGTGAAATTCATGTATGCAAGAGCAGCTGCGATTATGCGTGGGATTTTGCTATGGAACTTCAGCACGGCATATAGTTCAATTAGTCGCTTTGCTTACTTATTTCGTATGACATTGATTCCGTAACCGCCCAAAACCGTGAAAAGAACTATATTTAGGTATAAAGGCTTACCTGTCAATATCTATGAATGATAATAAAATTTGTAGCATTGCCCAAAACCTTTTTCCTTTTTCAAAACGTATATGACGGTTGCCGAGGCAGGTGTTCCCCAAGGATCGATCCTGGGGCCCTTCCTTTTTTTACTATATGCGAATGATCTCAATGAATATCTGTCGAACGCAGCTTCAAGTTATGATACTATCATCTGTTGCTAAAACAATGAACTCTTTCATAATAGTGAAGCAGTATGCACCACCGCTCGAAAATAGTTGGTAAATAATGGTCTTTAAATACAAATAAGACCCAATTAATTTTCACCAAGAGATAACCGGGATTTCAGTATTTTCAATAACGTTTCAGCAACTGAAACATCTCTTTCTGTTTAGTTGTTGAGTATTACCATTAACTGTCATCTAACTTGGGGCCGCATGTAGAATCGCTTACGTAAAAATGCTTAATATGGCATAAATTCTTCATCAAATCACTGTAGTGAGCAAGCTTTATTTTATACTATTCAAGATTTAAATGTCCTTTTCGCTATGGCATATTAAGATAGGAATGAAGCTCATCGAAAGATTATCTTCTCCAGAAATATGTTATCAACCCCACTGCAAATCTTAGTTGCAGTTATAATTTTCGATTCTTAAGAATTTTAACAGTACCTTGTATTTACATTTGTGAATTGTCATTATGCACAAGCATAAGAATAAATTGAACCCCTTCAACAACAAAGAAAGATACCGGCTTTTCAAGTGTATGTTTTTTCTGCTACTATTTCCTTTTGATACTTGATTTGTTATAGTCTGTGGCTATTTAACAATGAAATAAATGTATTGTTATTTCATAACTGTGGACGAACAACATGATGTGATGCGAGCTCCGCATGCGCTCCACTATGGCGTGGTAAAAATGCTTAAGCTACTATTTACACTTGGCAATACTGGAGTTTCAGATAATACAGTACCAATAAAGGCAGGGGAAGGATCCGTTTTCCTCTATGTTCTGATGAACTCGTTACATATTGATTCTATTGACCATACAGGTAGGGCGATATGGTGTCTGATAGCCTGTGTACGTGATGCACCATGACATTATTCAAATTAATTGAAAACTGTGCTTCTGCTGTTGGTGGTGCTGCATTCGACCGATTTCAATAATTACTGCATAATAAATAAACTGTCATGCATGCGTGGCTATTGTATAAACACCATTATTATTAAGTGCAAGGGCAATTTTTCATAACGGCTACAGCTCTATGGCGTTTAAATTGATCGTTTTGTTTATGAAAATAATATCCTCGATAAAGTGCATGGTGGGCATCGCTATCTAGACTGTAGGTTGTATGAGCATGATTTATTAAAAAGAATGTCGTTAGATAATGGGTCATAGGTTAAGGGTTAATGTCTTATCATGGTATAATTTCCATCTTCTATCCTAATGATATTAGGAACAAAATATCTCGAAATTTTTTTCTCGTTATTTAAAATATTTTTATTTTCAACTAGTAGTCTGCATGTACCGTACGAGTTGCCTATTTTAGGTCCACTGGCGTAAAAGTATATTAATCGCGAACAATTTCGAAAATGATACATGTTTTTTGGATGTTCATCATGAAAAATCGTGTCATCCATTTCCGTCGGTCTGTCCGTTTGTCGGAATATCTGACAACTAATCACGGGCTTCGCTCTAAGTTGGAAAGTACCGTTCGCATTTTGAGGAAATTTTCACATAAGGTTACCATTACACCAAGGTCAACATCGGTCTAGCGGAGGCGGAGCTAGGTTGATCATTCATCACTGATCATTTTTAAAATAAGTTCAACAGGTTGAAAATTAGGAGCTAGCGGTTGTAGACGGTAGGGGGTTGTAAATGTAGCATCTTTGTTATCAGTGAAAGACGTTTCAAAGTTTAGAAATTTGTGATCCCGGTAGTAGACACAATATCACAGATCTTGATCATTTTCAGGAAGGGTTAAGTACTGTGGGTTAGGGGCTGCAGGGGGTGAAGGGGGAATACCTCAATTTTTTGACGTTGATACATTTGTACGGCTCCAACCCCAGAACTTCTACAAACCTATTAGACATATTTTACTCATCATAGTTGTCCCTGTGCATTTACCCTTAAAACTTCAGTCGCGCGTCGATACGTGCGACGCGGTCCGGCTAATGATCGTCCATCGCAGTCGGCAGTAGGTTCCCTGCTGCTGTGGGTTGTATGCTGTTAAAGTCGATATCATCATCCACGCGGGATTAGTCATAGCAACGATCATGTGCGCCCGCAGGAATTTCTCTTAGGGGGAGGAAGAATGTCATTCACTTTTTTGTTATAAAGGGTGGGCCATCCCTTGGTTTCTTTAAATAGGTATATATTAGTGTATATATATGGTACTAATAATAGGTAACACTCGATACTTTATTCAAAAGAATACACCTTCCCATTATCTATGAAAAACGATTTCAGTTAAACTGCCGCGGTTAGCCTGGCAGTAGTCCATCCTCTTAACCCAATTTTGAAGCATATTTTCGATAGCTTGACGGATATTTTCCTTAAGAACATCAATTGTTTGAGGATCGTTAGTGTAACAGAGGTCCTCAACAGTAATCCATGGGCGTCAAATCACAGTTGCGGGCTGGCCAATGAACGTCTCCAAAACGGCTGATAACGCGATGACCGAACTTAGTGTGTAAAAGATCGATTGTTTCACGGCTGGTATGGTGCCATCCTGCTGGAACCAGAGATTGTGCAAGTGCATATCGTCTAATAGTGGCCACAAAAAACTCTTCGAAATGTCTCTATAGCGTTCCCCGTTTACCGTCACGCTGTTACCATCTTCATCTTGAAAAAAAGTAGGGACCAATAATCCCACCACCACTCCACCAAACAGTTACTCATTTTGGATGCATTGGTTTTTCTATGATGTCATTTGGACTTTCAGAACCCCAAATCCTACAGTTCTGCTTGTTAACGTAACCTTCCAGATGGAAATGGGCTTCGTCCGAAAAGATGATTTGGGCGACCAAAATTGTCGTCAGTTTCCAATTGATTTAGAGCCCACACAGAGAAACGATATCGAAGCGGGTGGTCATTTTGTTCCAACTCTTGCACAAGTTGCACCTTGTAAGGAAATAATCCCAGGTCGTTATGCAATATTCTCAGCACAGAAGTGCGACTGATGCTCACTTGTTGTGCTCTGGGACGAGTCGACATTCTTGCGTTTCCACGCACACTCTGGGCAACAGCAGCAATGTTTTCGGCTGTACGTACGGGTCGAACACGCTCATACCTTCTGTTATCGACAAGCAGGCTAGTTTCACGAACCTTCCTCACGAATTTTCGTATACCAGTCGCGGATGGAGCTTCATTCCGACCAAATAGTCTTCTCAATTTTCTGCAACACAGCACTCACTTTGAAAATAGTTTTTCAATATTTCCCACCGTTGTTCAAGATTAAAACGATCCATTGCTCACAGCGGAAGTTTGACACAATCTATCTATCATGTTACCAACTGTCAAAATAATACCAACTTAAAAAAAACAACTGATGGCCCACCCATGTACGTAGCTAACTTTTCTCAGAAAACTTGTACCGAACATAATCCTTTACGAACTGACGATCGCGTTGCGTGAGAAGTACAGAGACATTTTACTTGACGCTATTTTTTTAGAAGTAATGCTTAGAGTAAAACAAAGAAAGAATTCCTACTATTCGTGAAGTTTCCAGTTTAATACTTCTCATAACCAGTACTCGAGCTTATTTTTTTCATTTAAAGACTTAATAAAAGCTGGCGCCAATCAGATTAGGAAGTTGAGAAGTTCGTCGACACGCGCTGATATAACTTTCAACGACTCTTGAAAATGTCTTTACAGTATTGTAGCAGAAATAAAAGTTTCAGTTTTATTCCGGTTATCTGATATACAGCAAACGATACCTAGTTTACTTAAAACTGACAAAACAGCTATTTTTTCTGAAAATACTATGCAGGGACAGTATGACCAACATTGCACTTTTAATTTATTTTTACACAAGATGGCAACGATGATAAAATTTTAGTCCGGCTTGGAGGCGTAGTTTACGGCGTGAGTTTGCCGACCCAGAGCATTTTTCTCTTGTTGTGATTGTCCGTAGGTAGCCGGCAGCCTTTTGGATATTACATGACATGTACATCACGAAATTATTCGGAATACTAAGTATTTACAGAACAAGCTTGTTTGGTGACAGTGATACTGCTGCGGTGCGACATCTCTGTGCATAGCGCAGAACGTCAAGCGGTTATGAGCCAGGCAACGTAAGGGTCTCTTTTCGGTCTTCATCGTACCAGATCAGAATGAAAAAGGGGTGATGGGAGCTTCTGGAGTACCTAAAATGTCACGGCTTGATTAGCGACAGGCAGTATGGTTTCCGGCACCAGCGATCCACAGTGGACCTCCTAGCTTACGTCACGCAAGGCTTTTATTTATTTATTTAGGAACATCCAAAAGCCAAATCCAATTACAGGATGGATAAACATGAAAATAAAAAGAAATTCATGTAAGAAAGCCTCAAAACAGAACTGAGCAACAAAGCGTTCTAGCTTTACCCACCCAGCAGTCAACAATCAAACCGGGAACATTTATGCAAGCCTTAACAAAAATAAGCATTAATGTCTCCCAAAGTCGAACAAAACGAAAATACATCTAAAAAGCTATTAACTGAATTATAATTACGGCAGATTATATAGATAGGAGAAAACTTAAGTAAGCCAGTCCTTGGCCTGGCTAAGTAAAAAGTTCGTGACACTAATCTAGGAACAAAGAAGTTAAGTTGTTCTAAGATAACACTGAAGTCTGAACTGAACTCTTTTTGCGTCTACTCTCTAAATTATAGAGGTTATGACTCACCATCCACTCACCATGAGGATAGCCAATGGCAGAGTATATCCCATCGGCATTGCATGGAAAAAACTTTCTTTGAACGGACTCTGAGCGGTTAATATGTATTTGATGATGAGGATACCATACCAAGGACGCATACTCAAGCCAAGTTCGTACATAAGCATAATACAGTATTTTCAAGTCATACGCCTTTGATGCAGTCACATTTTCATTGCAATAGGAGAAAGAAAGTTTTCTGTGAAATGTGACTCGCAAGTCATTAATTGTATTTTCTCAGTCCACTTCAAGACAATTCAAAAATCGGATTAACAAAGTTTCTTTAAGCTCCCCATAGCAGCCGTGGTGCCCTGACATTTAGCCTTCTACCTGCGCCGTTACTTCGGGAGTAAAAAAAATAGTTTGACAAAACATTGGTAGGTCAGATTCCCCACATACTTACGCACAATGTTTTGAATTTTTTCACATCCACTTATTTGCTTTCCGTTTGTCTGTTTCCAAAACCAGACCTAAGACCTATCCCAGAATGATGAAAGCGAAGATGTCCAGTTCAGCCAATAAAATGGAGGTCCGGATTTGGGCATTCTCTATAATGTTTAGATCCGCCACTGGCAGTTCATTAACTTCACGCGTACTAACCAACCTCACTCCAGTGATTCGCATTAAGGTGTTCGACTAGTCCATTTCACGGCAACTTCCCTTTTAATCGTTACCGGCGTCAAACATGACCACCATATTCGTAAAGCATACGGCTAATAATCCATCTGCAAACAAGCGAGGCGCGATGATGTCGTCGATCGTGTCCGAAGATTAAGGACTTTCTACACGGTACACGGTGCACCCGTCAAAGTCCAACACAAATGTTTAAATAGCAACACCGGTTGGCATGCCCGACAAAAGGCAGGTGAAGACCAGAGAAGAATGGACCTTTTCGATATTGGTCCGTCTCAATACCTGAAGTCTGTCTATGTGAAAATGGTTATAGTTCAGTCGACTTCGTATCAAATATTTTTTCTAGTTACCAGCGATTAGTATTCAGTTGCCTTACAGACCCCGTACAGCCATGAGGTAATAAACTTTGTAGTAATAAGCAATAAGTGCAATCGATGAACATGCTTTGCGGTTCCGTCTCCCTGAACTTCGTACATTAAGGCACCTGATGCAGTTTAATGCTTCTAAGCGCGCAACATTTTTATTGCATTATCCAGCTGCAGTAGAGCAACATACAATATAAGTATGGCCGGGCTATATTACAACACATGTTTCACATTTCATTATATTGCTGTCACATTGCCGAACCATCGAAACTCTACTTGTAAGTAATCTAAGCTGCCGCAACACGTACAGTTTTGTGAGTCATTCTTGCCTGAGTTTGTAGTCCTCTGATAAGAAATTCTGAAAAGTGACATTAAAAGCGTTAGATCCAGAAAAAATAATTTCAACTTGTTTTTTTTTTCGGCAACATAATGACTAGGTATATTTAAAGCATGCTGTAACAACACAGTTTCTGAGAGCTGAGTAGTACAGATATTTTTATTGCCCTTTCATTCACCAGTGTTAAGCATAACAAAATCCCTCGAGTTCGAAGACGTCCAAATTTTCACCATGTTATTAGCGACTTTGATAGTGGTAGAATTATTGCCTATCGAGATGTTGGTTTGTCCTACCGCGAAAATGGCCGCCGTGTTAATTGTACTGCAATGACGGTAATGCATGTGTGTCGTGTGTGGATCGAAGAAGGTAGATGAGCACGAAGAAGACCGAGACGTACCACAGAGCGTCAAGATAGCGCTTTGCTACTACGCGTCAGATCGCCCTCCAATGGTTTGGAGAAGAAGGTAGACCTGTTACTATGCGACACTATCGACGCAGTCGATCCTTTGGATTTTTTTCATACCGTCCACGGTTAGTGCTTCCTCTGATTGCGGACCACTGTCGTCAACGTTTGAACTGGAGTAGAGAACGGAACATTGGGAGGCAAAATGGCATAATGTCATCTTCAGCGACGAATCGCGATTGTGTCTAGGTACGCACATTAGTCGTAGAAGGGTAAGATGCCGCCATGGAGAACGGCGTGATATTGGATTTGCAGCAGAGAGGAATGTACACAGGACTTTTGGAGTAATGGTTTGGCAGGCTATTTATTGTCTATGGTAGCCGATCACCTCTTCTCTTTGTTCAAGGCAATATAATATATAATATTAGAAATTATTTGTTCTGGGTTATTTCACCTACTGTTAATGATAAATTTCTAGTAGGTACAGGAATATTCTGCGCGTGACAAGTAGAAACATTAGACAATTTCTGATTTCAAAATTTTGTGAGCTCCTAAAAATGTTATTGCTAAGCCCTAAAATGACCCAAAAGTTGAAAAACTTCAACAACGGAAGTTTTTTATTTTCTGAAAATGTTAACCCAGAAGTACGTTTTGACTCAAAACATTGAAATACGGAGCTTGGGAAGGTTCTAAAATTTATAGTTTTTCGCTCGAAATTCCGCCACCACTGAATCAATTTTCAAAATCCAAAAAATACTTTCTATTTTTCTAGGTCTTGGGTATTATCAGATAGACGATACATAGTCAAAATAGTTGTCATATTTCAATGACAAATGACAAACGACAAGAGATGTACATTTAGAATCTCCCACCACTGTAACCCTCCACTTTAAACCCCTCCGGAAAAAAGTCGGGAACGTTGAAAAACGAAGTTTCAATAATTCTTATGTTTCCTTTTTTTGTTCGAAACTTCACCGTCAACCGATCCATTTTCAAAACATCTAAAATAATTTCGGAATTTTTAGTGATTACAATTCATCATCGCCGATTAGCGTGGGTAGTAAAACCAGGACAAATTAGCTATCTTTAGCAAAATTTTCGCCACCCTGAAAAGCCTCACACCTTACAAAAAATTTGTAGGGTGTAAAACTGATTGACAATTCTAAAATACTACTGCTATTAATTTTCCTGTGAAAAGGAGACTTTTTACATCTCTGGAGGGGCGTGCAACCATCAATATGCCACCGCATCGATTCAAAGCCGAATTGATGAAACCACGTTTCATCTCTAGTGACAAGTTGATTGATAGTAGAATCCAGGTCATCCCCAAAAAGCGTGAACGAGTGTTGGCATTCAAACACGTTGCCAAAATAAGCTCTTATTGATATTTGCCATTTTAAGAAGAGCAAACGGGTATGCAAAGATAGGAAAATCTTGGCCCCGGAAAGCGTCCAGTAGAATGTTACCGTTTTTATACCCTGTTGAAAGTGTAAGCGGGAAACATGCATCAAAAGAATACAGGTATATTGGAAACAGCCAAAATTGTGGAATTGGAATTTGTCATTTGTTAAAGTATTTTCTGAAGATAGTCAGCCATATACTGTGCTCTGGTGCCCAAAAAGGGATCTCAAAGATGCTAGCGCCATCTATAAGACAGTAGCAGAACACAAAAATGAATTTATTATCCCACTCTGCACAGAGTTACGAGTGTTTTGCTACTGTCTAATAGATAACGTTAGGATCTTTAACCCCTTTTTAGCATATCTAATGGTTATTCCAACTGTGTATCTTCAGGTGGAATACTAAAAGCAATGCCTGAAGATATCAAATTAAAAATGACATGAGAGAGATCAAAAAAGAGTAAAGATCTTAGCGCCGTCTAAGATACAGTAGCAGAACCAAACACTCTCTTCTCAAAGAAGATTTCTAACTTAGTTTTTGTGTTCCGCCACGGACTCATAGATGGCGTTAGCATCTTTCAGGTCCCTGCAGATCTCGTCGGTATACAGGCTATCTTCAGGTAGAATACGCCACGTAGCAGCATATCAATTACGTTGCATACATTGTGTCCTAAAAGTAAGAACTTTCCTTTTCAAAATCAACCTCCAAAATAATGAACCTAATTTGCGGTAAAACATTACCGAAAACAAACAAAAAATTGGAGATATTCAGAAGATGCCAACCACTCGTGTTAACAATTAACAATTACGTTATCGTTTAATTCCGGTTTTTCGAATGCGACTTCTTTACAGACTAGGTTAACCTACACACCGCGCGGTGCCTGATTTGGATACTGACTCACATGGTGCCACAACCTTTTCACGAGGAGGGGGAAAAGAAGGAAAGGAAGGCTGGCCCATTTAGTTTAGAATTTTTCTAACTTATTATTTCGGATGTCTTAAGGCTTATATGTGTTACTAGAAAAACTTATTATTCTCTGGCTTATACCTGTAAAGTCCCAACTTTAAGGACACCCTGTATAATTATCCACCACATATGCTCCAATTAGTTAATAGAATAATTGTCATCATCTCATTATATCAACAAAATAACTTATCTCCCACATTTCTACTTTCTACAAAAACTGATCAGTAATTCATTCTAACCTGGCATGGTTGTGGTATTTTTTCGATACTGATGCAGCCGCGTTGACGGAAACCTAAATACCGAGGTATCTTGATTACTATGAGTTTACGGACACCATATTGATTCAGTTTTCAAATTGCCTTTCGTGACAAGTGTTCTGACTCTGACCAGCCGAAACGAATAACTCCTTAACTGAACTGGGTCATCCATTGAAACTGGATGTACGCTACGGCGCTTCTTGTTACTCAAGGTGAGTGTTTTGCAAACATTAAACTGTATCAGATTGTTGCGTCCCCAAGCAGTGATAACCTCAAAGTTTCTGAATGTCTGCGTGAAGTGATTTCAACAGCAAAGCTGTGGATCAGATTTATCTTACACATGGTTGCCATCCCCTAAAATTCAAAATCCGAACTCGGCACAGTACTTGGTCCTCAATATCGGACAGTATTGTTGGAGGGTTGCTCCGATTGAACAATCAAGAACAGGAGGGGGCGCTGGCAGCGATTTGACTGCAATAGTGCACTGAACACTGAATAGCGGAAGGGGGGGGGGTGTAGGCGTTGCCTACTAATCTGACCGGTCAGGAACTAAAAGGGCCAGGCGGATGCCAACCTTGATCGTACAGAAAAGGAGGAAGTCGTTGACATGTTACAGAAACAGTGTAGGTGCCAAAACCGATCCCTGAGGAACACCAACGTTGACAATGTGTTATGTATGTACTTGAGGACATATTGTCGCTGGAAAGACAAAGAGGCGTAACTCCAATTCAACTATTTTACAGGAGACGCGATATACGCCCGTTTGTTGCACTAGTAAGAATAGAAGATCCGTCCACGTACTGATTTGCCATATTACGTTATCTATAAGAAGGAGCGATACCACACTTCGTCATATTATAGATATCCACTCTTAGAGATTTCTGGTGGTGCTGCCATATTACGTTATCTATAAGAAGGAGCGATACCACACTTCGTCATATTATAGATATCCACTCTTAGAGATTTCTGGTGGTGCTAACTCCAAATGGGCATTTTCTGACTTGCGCCCCTTTGTCTTCCCAGCGATGTATACGTATATTTCATATCCATATCAATTATAAAGGAAAGCCAGGCTGTCGACAATTAGCAGTTCGAAATCTTTGGAAAAATGTCCTATTATCATATCTCCAAGAGTATTTCGTTGTATTGTCATTTCAATTTGTGCGATATTTACATCCATATTTCACATCAAGGTACACTTTAGGTTAAACTTTAGCAGAGGAAATCTTCGACTTAGCTCAACTAAGAGGTCTATAAATTAAGTGATGAGACTGGCAACGTAGTCTTCGATCTGATAAGACTGGAAGCGCCGGGCTTGGAGGGGAGGTGGGAGAACATGTGATCGGCTTTCAGTACAAGTTAGAACTGGCTCGAGAAATATGGTTGTTAGCAGCAATTTTTTGTCAAACGTTTTTTCTATTGTGTTCTGTAAATGAGCTATGGTGTGCTATCAAGTTTTACTTCGTACTTGAGTACAGTGCAACAAAAGCTCCTGCTAAACTTCAGTAGGCCTACGGAGATAGTGTTTTCTCAGGAGCCCAGATTTTTCGGTCGTTTAAGGCATTTTCAGAAGGGAGAGAGGCGATTGAATATGAACTACGATGCGGAATGCCTTCATCTTCAAGAACGGATGAAAATATCGACAGAACAGTAGGTTGACAGAATGACCGGGGAAGAGATACATTTGACGGCTGTAACTGACCAGCTGAAAGCTATTCCAGTATTGGAGTTGCTATGAGGAATGGAACAAACGTCCCCAGCGCTGTGTGGCTTAAGAACGAACCTATTTTGAGGGTTACTATATAAAATTGTAATTATATTTGCATCAAAAAATTAAAACAAAAACAGTCTCGTCACTTAATTCACAGATCTCGTATGTACTTAAGTTCCACTCAAGTTTTGAGTGTAACTCGTTTAACAAAAATGTTGAAATCAAGTTCAGCTTAAAGTTGACCTTAAAAAGGGGATTATTTTAACTGGGAAGTGGGCTGCCATTGTATTAAGGTTAAATGTGACATAATGGAAAGTTAAGGGGCGAATCCGATAGTGACTGTACTAAGGTAAGGTTCGCGGACCCGCTATAGATGCCATGCTACCGCCAGCCGAGTGTATTGGATTTCTCGGTATTTTGTCGGATAGCTGTTGTATAATAAAGGCTTTTATGAGTTTATACGGGTGTGCTGTAGCATGCTGCAGTGCCTCAACCTCCCAGCATCGGCATGACGATAGGCACTTATGGGATGCTGCAACCAGTAATACCACAGCGGCAGAGTGCTATTTAGTAGCTATCCCAAAGGACTACACATACACTCACACTAACGGCGGAAATAATTGAGGCTTGCCCAAAGATGTAGAACGGGGTAAATGATACTACATAAATAATGAATCAGCAAATGTAGGCCAAGAACACACCTACAGGAGTGATCGATGGCTATGATCGAAGGCTGCAATATGCCTTAGCTTAGACCTAACTTGAGAATGCGTTGATCTACTGGAGGAGTGATCGATAAACATCGAAAAAGTTATAGCAATATAAGCTTCAATCCGAAACATGAATTTGTTTTCTTAAAAATTCTAAAAGTATAAAATAGCCTTCAAATAGCCCAGAAAATCAACCATAGAACTTTTACTTCATGTACTATTTAGAATCGCTCGTTATTTTTAATTCCATATAGAGTGATTCAAACAGACAGTGTCAATACGTCTAAGGAGAAAATAACCCGTAAGGATTAACATGGTGCCTTTCCAAAATTTGGAGTACTATGGTTTTCAAAATCGAGAAAAAAATGTTTCTGGAGTGGATAAACTTGTAATACTGTTCATAAAAAGCAAACTATAACTGATGTATACATCTTCGAGGATAAACTGATTACGTCTATATTTGGAGTCTTACAGAAGAGGAAAGGTAAGTATTTTGTATGCCGCTGACTTTTAGAAACAACATTCGCATTTTTCCAGTAAGGTTTCATCAATTATCCCTTTTGAGGCCGTTTGCATTCCTTTTGGAGATAAATGGGTTTGAATATCAGAAGTAAAATCCATATAAACATGTTCCGTTGTAGTTTGAACGGTATTGTACAGTCGCAGCATGTTACAGAATTCGAGATTACATTGGGTACCATAAACAAAGAGTATGCGAAAAAAAATTAAAATGATATACATATTACGTCATTTCTGGCGGTTTTTCTGTCTGTCCGCTAATACTTGGCCCGCCTTTAACTTGGAAAATATTCCTCAGGTTTTGATGAAATTTTCACACAAGGTTACTGATATATCGAAAAAGATGTGTAGCCATTAAAAATCGGTTTAATGGCGGCGGCTTTATGAGCAAAAAAAACGGAAACAGGGATTGATCAAACTTCGTTATTGACATGACCACTGGTAATTATCAGAAAAAAATTGCAGGAGTTAAACATTGGGGGTTGGGGCTTGTAGGAAGTGGGGAAAGGTAAATCTAGTAGTATATTTGCATTTAAAATGATACAGAAATATTTTCACATGTGTCTCTGAGTATACCTGCGCCGTGGTCTCCGTTGGTGGCTGTCATGGCTAAGGTATGTCGAGGTCAGTCATAGCAGCGTTGGTACGTGGTCGAATGGACGGGGAGTATGCAGTAATATATGGGCTGTTTGACTGACTTTATCCATCAATATTTATGTTCGTAGTTAACTATTTTCTCACTTGTGACGAACATAATAATATTTATGAACTGATGCTATTTGTTTGGCAATTATTAGTTTAAAGGTTTAGGATTATTACCAACAGCACAACCTAAAGCACACTTTTTTCAAATACCAGAATGGATATGCTGATCGTGAACATGAAAAAAAAAATGGAAAAATTGCAATCCAGCCACACGCATTTAGTAGATCCCGCGCGGCGTAAAGCTATCGACGCGGCGACGGCGTTGATTTTCGCAAAAATTGCGCCTTTGTGTTGTTCCAGCAACCAGCTGCAGCAAAAAACACCCAGCTCGCTTGGTAAAATCCGCCAAATACACCTCCAGTTCTTTTATAAGTAATTAATTATTGATCGACCTCGTTTTTTCATAATAGGCATATTTTGAATGGCGCATTAAACCTTTCATCTAGGGGTTTATTAAAACCGGCTTGATTCAAATAAATGCCCTGGAAGTCTGAAAAATAGCAGTTGGCGCTATCAAGGAAAAACGGAGTGGTTATGAGGGGTAGTTCTAAGAATTCGGTGGCTTGTTGTGTACCTAATTACCTATCGTCAGAAAATAATGTACAGGATGATATGGGAATTCATAACTAATGAAGTGTTGATAACATCTATTGAATACAGTTAAAAATTTCAATTGTGGATGTAACCGGGTCAAGACCGACAAGGAACTTTTCGAAAAATTCCCTGTAAGCAAGGATTTAAGACAAGGGTGCTCCCGAGCTCCGCCTCTTTTTAAGATATAACGAGTGTTTCAAACTCGACTCTCACCACTGGGATCTCGGAAACGGTAAGAGATACGAAGTCGCTTAAGTAGGTTCAAAGTAGCGTATTTAGGTAACTAACAAAATGACACTTAGAAAGTTTCCGGAGAGAAACGGGAAAAAATGTAGTGGGATTTAAATGCAAAATATTGCTCATCGGTTGTACAAATAAATATCACTGAAGGTCTTCAGTAGAAGAGAAATATATTTTGCCATCAAGTTTCGAGTAAGTTTGAAAATGCTTGACCTCAAGTCAAACAGAACAATAAAAAAATCAAGTCGAATCAAGTAATTTTATTGGCATTGCCTGTACATGGACCAATAATAAAAAATATTTAATTATTTGATGGTTACATTTACTATTAATTTGCCAAAGTAAAAATCCATTCTTTTAACTTTAGCGTAGGCCCCTTACATCGTCAGTTAAATTTACGTATAATTTTGATCGTAAATTTACCAGCCCCTTCCCACTTCAGTTGGCCCAACTATTGAAATCTTAGTTTTTTTCTTATCAAACACAAATAATAAAAATGCAGCAGGTTTAAAATATTAACAATGAATATTTTGATAATATATAGTAGAAAACACCAACTTTATCACTCCCTAATCAAATTTGCAGCATAAAAATAGCACATGTTGCAATTACAGCATATCAACCTATTTTCATTTCAATGCAAAATAAGTCTATAACGCATCGGTGGCTGTGAAAAATAAAAGCCATGACAAATGTGTTTACTAATCACAGCTGTCAGAATACGTTTAAAATAGTTTTGGGTAGTTAAGGTTTTCAAAATGGGTAGAGGAAAGGTTATTAATGAGAAAATTCGGTTACTGATAATTAAATTTTTTAATTCTCGGAAATCAAACTCAGAAATTGCAACTTTGTTAGACTTATCGCGGTACAGTGTGAGAAATATTGTTAGAAGATATAACGTAACTGGTTCAGTTAATATTAAGCCACGATATGTGAAAAAAGTAATATCACAAATGCCGACCGAAGAGCATTAAGAAGAATAATCGTGAAAAACAGGCGTGCCAATTATTTACAATTAAGTGTTCTGCGGAGTGACGCTGTTGGGAGGAGAATTTCGAGGTCCACAACTCATAGAGAGGACCACAAACTGGGATTTAGCACTTGCAAGGTAAGTTTTCTTATAAAAAAAGTGAAGTAAAAACCCTAAAGTTGCACAACTTGTTTATAGGCCAAAGAAAAGCTACTATTAACTCCACTGCAAAAGAAAAATCCGCTTAGATGGGCTAAAGAACATAGACAATGGACACCTCAACAATGGTGTGTAATACAATGGAGTGATGAGGCCCGATTCGAAGTTTGTGTTGGTGACAGTCGCAGTAGACTTATTCGCAAAAAAATTAAGCATTCCATGTTGACTGTCTGAAGAGAAAAGTGAAATTTCCAGTATCCATTATGGTCTGGGGCAGTATGTCATCAAAAGTAGTAGAAAAACTTCACTTTATTGATGGAAATGTGGATACAAACAAATATTTGGCAATGTTAGAAGAATCTCTTTTACCAGTGATGGAAGAATGTTTGACATCCGGCCAAGATTTTGTGTTTCAGCAAGAAGGTGCAGCGTGCCATACCTCAAAAAGGCTATAAAATGGATGGAAGAAAATAATGTACCACTTTTGAAATGGGTTTCAAGCAGTCCAGATCTGTCACCTATTGAAACTTTGTGGCACGAGATGAAAAAGGTTCTACGACAACATCCTGCTCGTACAACCACCGAACTGAGACAAAATCTTCAAGGAATATGGGATTGTTTAGCACCAAATTTTTGCCAAAACTTGGTTAGCACTATGCCCCGAAGAATTTCAGCCGTAATAAAAAATAAAGGTGATGTTACCCAAAGGTAATCTTTCAATTGTTGCTTTGTTAACTTCGCGCATTTATTCGCACATTGTTTATTTGTTCAGATGTTCTATTAGTTATTGGTCTAAGTGATTTCAAATATGTGTTTTTTACGACTAGAGTGTATCTAAAATGTTTTTGAGAAAATAAATTGTTTTAGAAGTAAATAGTTTCGTCATGTTTAGTTTGTAAAGGCATATTTTCGTACAAATCTTGAAGTGGGTCAACTGAAGTGGGAAGGGGCTCGTAGGTATAATATAGATTTATTTCGTCTAGGTACCAACTGTTCCTCTTAGTTTATGTCTTGTGTGGTGGTTATGTTTAATCTTTCGGTCGTTGTTAATTAATAAATTTCTGATAGATAGTTGCAGAAGCCATATACGTGTATATCTGTGTATAAGATATCAGTAGGATATAATCTTCGTTTGTTAAACATTGTGTTTAAAATGATCTTGCCGAAATACCATGTGATAAATGTGGCTCGAACAAGGTATGGTATAGGGTATATGTAGATATATTTTTCTTTTAAAATGTTTTTGATGTATTTAATTTTATACGAGACAACGTATATAACTTTTTTCTATAATATATTAAAAACTTGTGAACATCTACAATAACAGTTTAATTTATGGAAAAATAACAGTTTTGAAAATTGAACTTTAAGACTTAACGAGTCACAATAACCGAACGACCAAGGCATATCTGACATAAAATAATATAAACATTTTCATAAACGTATCTTTTAGCGCATTTTTTATCGACCGTATTTGCAATCGGGCCACATTCTAAAGTGTTCAATTTGGCAGTAAATCTATATTTATCAACGTATGCACAACTACAATGTGCATGTTCAATCAATAGTCCTTTTTTACGCGAGAACCTATTAAACAGAGTATACATATGTAGTTCGACTAGCACGTACTGTTTGTAAATTGTTTAATTGTATTTCAAATCAGATTTTGCACTTGGATACGTGAGTCTTCTACCGTGAACGCAAGCTATTCCAACCGGAACCGGAATTCACGCTCGAACATGTTTATTTTTGGCGGCAAAAACGCTTAATATGCTTATTTATAGTTAGTCGTTCTCCAAAATTACCGCTGGCAATTGGCCATTACATAAATTCTCCAGGCTTGCGCATATTGAATTATGGCTGTTAATAGCGGTTGCAACTCACTATAAATTATTTTCACAGTCACCATTGCAGCTTAATCTAGGCTTAATATTATTATGAATTTTTAGCGTAGTTTAGGAAATTGTACAGGCATTTGTGATGAACACTGGTTTGGCTTAGACGCGCAAAGAGGTCTACTAACAATGATGGGTCGACATTCGGATTTTGTCTGAAACATTTTTGTGAGTAAATCTTGACCTCTCAACACAAGCCTCAACAATGTGCTTTAATTTATAAAAAAATAGACAATGAAGAATGGGAGTTGGTAGATGGTAATCGTCATAGAAACAATTAAAATAAAGTGGGAGATTCCACCACACACATTTTATGTAAGTTTTTGACGTAGTCATTTTTGTTCTAAAATGTTTAGCTGCAAACGAGTCTCATTTATATTTTTTAATATCATTTTTTAATAATTTGACGAAAACTACACGTATAGTATTTGCGATAATAACACATAATGTTGAAACGCATAATGTCTCGTATGACTTTTGATGAATTTGTATCTTCTTTAGGATTTTTAATTTGACAACAGAAGAATATGTTGCATGGCTGACACACCTCATTCTGGCACAGTACATTTCCCAAAAATCGCTGTAAAGTGGAAGATGTTCCACCATCCCTTTTGTGAAAAATAATGAGATATATGCTGTTGACACCACATTCTGTAATTCATCAACTAACCGAAAAATATATCGAGATTTGATTCCAGCGAACTCTCAAAACAAAAATGTCGATGCTAGAACTTGCTCTATGCATATTGCTTTAGTTGGTTTTAAATGGTTTCATGACGATTATTATCATTTGAACTTGCTTAAAGGAGTATAACAAGTTAGTAATTGGTAATTCCAAACCAATCAGTAGTACATTATTTCTATAACTTACATATGTACATACGTAGTTAGATAAAGCACAAATAATAGAAAAATACATAAAGAACAAAATACAGTGAACCCAGAACACATTAAAATCAAATCAATTTGCTATCAGGGCTTCGAAAGACAAGTATTTTTGAAATTATTCATCTCATAATGCAATAATTTCTCGTGAACTAAAACTCGTAAGACAAAATGCTGCTGAAGCATGTTTTGGGAGGCCAAGAGCAATTTTTTGGACGAACTGCGTGTTTCGGTCCTATAAGTGGTCTATGGTGACCTCATATCATCTGATTGCCACTTTGCAACAACTGAATGTGATAGAACTAAAATCCACACCTACAAATTGCGATACGTAATTTAACCATAAGTTAAAAAACTATTATTTACTTCAGCTGTCAGGTAGCATTTATATAAAATTGTAAAATCAGAAGCTATGAAGGTCAGGTTTTTTTAGTAAACAGGATTTCTCGAGTTACAACGAAATAGAAAGACGCAAGACGTAGAAAAATATCCTCAGAATGCATCAGTTCGAACAAAGCCGTGATTTTCATGCTCTAACGACCATTGTTTTAATTATGGTGACGAAAAAGACATTCCTTAACACTTCGATCACTTTAGTAAGCAAGATTGTAGTAAAGTTGAGATTGATTCGAAGGTCACCTAGAGTATCCTGATCCGGTGCTTCTCTAGATACTTCTTTCTTGATCATTTTGCTTATCACAAACAGAAAAACTATAAGCATACATCAGGAAGGTTTAGTTTTAACTCCTTTATTTTGGAAGAGTTGCATATACACAAGCTTCCAGTTCCTTGAAAAAATAATGCAGTTGTAAGATATACGAAAAGACTGGTGCTAGCCCCGGCGCCCATCCCTTCGCGACATGAGCATATTAAGACCAGAAACTCTGTTGACGTCAAAAGAGTTTTTTATCCTACATCTAAAAGAAGTTTAAGGAATCCGAATTTGAACTACCCAAAGTTGTTCCACAATTTCAGTACCTTAAAGCTGCTAACACAGTGCCGGCGGCAATGACGCCGGGTTTATGGCGAGCGGCTATGCCGCCGGCAATACAAGCTGCTGGCACAAGCCGTCAAGCATAATTCCGGTTGTGACAGTCACATAGAAAGCTTGTGAAGTGCTGCATTTCTGAGATTCCATAATATATCATTTTCATGAAATTTTTCAATTAAGAGCAGCACAGCTTCGTCGTCCCAATTAAACGACATTTTAATTTGTTTAAACACACAAACCGCACAACACTACCGCTCGAATGCCAGGAACGAAGGGACGCCGGCAAGCCGCGTAACCCGCCGGCACACCACGGCGGCTCCTTTGCGCGGCAAGGCCGGCGGCTTTGTATGCCGCCGGGTGTATGGCGGCTTAGCCGGCGGTCCTGCCGCCGGCACTGTGTGTAGCAGCCTTTAGGACCAAATGTACGAAGTTTGAAAGAGTTAGGACAGGGGGCAGAAGCCTGGGAGATCGGTTTATTAGGCTAGACGCGCGGTGCGGCGGAGCAAATCCCGTTGACATAGAGGTAGAGATCCAGATCGCCGACCACCCGTTGATGTGAACGAGGCCCAAGACAGTTCATTAGAGAAGTATCTCCTCTCTCCAGCATCGAGTGGCAGTACACCAAACATGTGAGCAGTACTCGAGGCTGGCTCTTGTGCTTCGACCAGCCGAAACCAATGGCTCCTTGGCAGAGCTGGGTCATTCATCGAATCCGGATGTACTCTAGAGCGCTTCTTATTAGTCAAGCTATAGCACTGAGTTTTGGGAGCATTAAAGCCGTAAGCCGCTACTAGTTCCCTTCTCTCCAAGTCATTGGGAGAGATCTGGTTGCCACTCTGCGTGTAAAGTGCTGACATCAGCATAGCTGCGAATCGGACTGTTCGCACGGAAGTAGAGGTCATTGATATGTAACAACAACAGTTGTGGAGGCAAGACCGATCCCTGGGGAGTACCCACGTTGAGATTTTGGGATTACAAAGAGAACGCGTCAATTAGATCTTGGAGAGGAATTCAACCAACCAGTATTCCAGGTATGCAGCCGACACTGCGATGTATAGCCAACTGTCAGCTATCAAAAAGGCTAATGAATATACAAAAGGAACAACTATGTTGGTATTTGCTGAATCAGCCTATATAAATATATCCCTTTGAGCGGTTCAAACATTCCGGCAGGCCATACACTGTCGACGAAGACTACTGAGTGGGCCAGCATATCCCAGATCGGCATCCCTTCTTTTCCTGTGTAAACTTCTACATAGAAATCCGTTATTATAACATGCGACCCAACGCGTCGCAAGGGATGGAGGAATAAATTTAGCTCGGGTAATACGTCACGGTATTAGGGCCGAAACGTAAGCTTCGGTGACGGTTTTATGGCAGTGACGTATCACCGAGTAGGTACACAGCTCTTCCTTTTTACCCCTTTTGATATCTCAAGGGGTTGTGTATATCTTTATTTTTCATAAACATAATTTTTACTTTTTATGCAATCTCATAGCAAAGATCATAGAATTTTAAACGTTGTTTTTTGTTGCTGACACCTTATTCCAGTAAACTCTTGTTTTATCTGGAAGTGTTTACACCACTTGTCTACAAAACACCTATTCTGCAATCACTAGCAAGGAAAGGTGATTTTTCATTCCTAACCTGAGAAATTACCATTACTGACCGTAGTGCCTGATTGAGAAGTATCATGTTTCTCCCTAAGTGAACAATGAAAGCAAAAGACACCTACCTAAGTGGCAAGTTTTTAAATCCAACTTATTTTCCAGCTGAATGAAAAATAAAAAACGTACTAACTAATTTGAACTGTCATATGTCGAACAGTCACATGTTAAAGAGCTTCTTTACTAAACCTTATTTGATTTTCTAATAATCTGGACTATTATTTTAGTATTTAGTCCATAGATTTTTGGCTCTTAGGGTGAGTTTTTGGCTTCCTTTTTACTGATATTGATATTATTTCCAAGGTTCTTCAACTACTAGTGCTACTACTACTGCTTATACGAGCAGAGTTTTCTTTGCCAAAACATATTCCATTTTGCAAAACAATTCCTGTAAAATTTACAAAATTGGCAAAAACACCGACATTTGTACCTAACCTCAATTTTCTTTTTTGTTTTCTCAATAATTTCCATCAGATACATCAAGCTTTTAGTTCAATGGGTGTGTTGAATAAGCGCATTAAAGTGTGCATATTATAAAAACCCCTAGATGGGTTCCATCGCAATCCCATTAGTAGTTTTAAGAACGCTTAGGTGATTTCCCAATGGATGCGCACACGCAATGTATGAATTTAAAAACTGGCCCAAGCAATAACGTCATTTGAAATTGTGTCATGTCAGTATAATTGTGCCAGATTGACAACTAGACAACTAAACTTAATTCTTCGAAATATTTAAGCACGATTGAGAACTAAATAATTTTGAGTGTAGCTCCTTATGCATTCCTAAATGCCCCAATAATCGACATAATGGTTAAAAACGACTTTTAATGTTAACAAAAAGAAAACATTTGTAATTTAGTCTCCTTGGATCGAAATCAAATCTGCTCTGCTGCACTGATTAATTTCAGTTTGTCAGTTTGAAACCTAGAAACTAGAAAGGTTAAATTATTTGCAAAATTAATTGTGATGTAAAATCGAATATTTTCCGACAGTAGTGAAAAAATTCTATACATATCTCGTTTGAGATGCCGATGATTGGTTTTCCTCTGATAACAGAACCACTTACATACCTCATAAATATGTCTTTTCTGTTGGGAACTTCTCTAGTAAAAAAAAAAACAGGTGAGGTGATTCCATTGTATAAGAGGAAAGAGCGAACGTTGATGAAGAATTGCAGAGCAGCAACTATGCCAGAGAGATTGTCTATGGCATTCATATATGCATTTTTAGATCATTTGATGAATTTTGTGAGTAACTTCAAGATAATTACCAATAGTCAAGTAGACCATTGGAAAAACGACAGAAGCATCAGCTTATCATCCAACATCTGTCACAGCTGCCATGAGCATAACCTCGTAAACAGGAGTGACGTTACTGATGCGGAATCAGTCTTTAAAGTACGTTCCATTTCCAGTAACTATCAACTCCTGTTTATTGCCTACTATTGAAAAAAATACATTTTTGAATATTATGTTAGATCATCCCATGCTTATAAGCAGTGCCAAATCCTTGAGAAAATACATTATCTTTTAGGAAAATCACTCTATGTTTTCCCAAGTAATAGATAATTAACTGTTATTCTACGTGTGCACTACAATTTGAAAATGAGCGAGCACATACAAAATACAAAACGCCCGACCCTATCATCTAATGACACCATAGATAAAAAGAAAATTTCTTTGTTAATTATACAGTCTATTGTGTCGGTTTATTCACGAAATGCATGTTTAATCACTACTAAATGACTTGTAATTTTATATCCCGACCGAAAACGACTGCGTAATGGCTGAAATTACCGTTCCCCCGTTCCGAAATACTCTTCAATACGAGGAAAGCAGCAATCTACCGATTTCTAAACGAACATGTGTTGTTCCACACGAGGACCACCAAAGTGGAGAGGATGTCATTTATCATTACACTTTTTTAGAGATTCTTTAATTGGTCGAAACGCGTTTGGAGACATTATCCGAACTATTCGATTTCATAGTTGTCAGCGCAGTTGTCGATCTGATGAGCCAGGAGGAAGCTCGAGTAATTTCCTAATACCGCATAAATAGTATCCAGTTTACACGTTGTTTCTTTCTCTAACCTAATCTAGCTAAATAATATACACGGTGACCCAAAACAAACAAAAACATATCTGATATGACAATACTAATAGAAGACGTTTACTAAAAAAACCTTCGATGTTCAGAATACTTAAGCACTTATTTTATGATAAGTAATATCATCACTCTATGTAGGTATATGCTTAAAGTATTAGCACTACAAAGGCGCTGAATAAGAGTCATCGCAAGTCTGAGTTATATGCAGCCATGTAGCGAGGCATTCATCAACTTAAAAATCCTTACTCTTCCATCCATATACAGGGTGGCCAATATATAACTGACTGATTTAAATTGGGCGCCATTTTTGATACACGTAATTCAGTAGGTGGCGCCGTACTAGTTGCTTAAAGCACATGTGCCCAATTCATACACGATCCCACAATGCGTCCGTATTGTTAAAACGTTTTAATTAGATAATACGTCGATTGTTGCAACGATTTGGAAGCTACGATAAGGTTTCGGTCGGAATAATGTGCCCAGTGTCAACACCATTCGTCAGTTGGTGAGGAAGTTTGAATAAACAGGTGAAGTTAAAGACTTGCCAAGGCCGGGCCCGAACTGTTCGTACTCCAGAAAATATCTAGAGAGTTCGTGAAAGTGTATTGGAGCGCAGTGAGACGTCTACCAGACAACGTTCTCAAGAACTGGGTATTCGTCGCACGTCATTATGCACTATTTTAAAAACAGACTTGCATTTGCGGCCATACAAAAGTCAGTTGACACAAGAACTACAGCCTAGTGACCATGAAACTCGTCGACAATACAAAATAACGATTTTTACCGACAACTGATAATGAGCGATGAAGCCCACTTCGATATGAACGGATTTGTTAATACGCAGAATTGTCGTATCTGACCATTAGAGAACCCTTGTGTCATTTATCAACGGTTACTACATCCTCGTCCAATCACAGTTTGGTGCGGTGTTTGGTATGGAGGTGTCACTGGACATTACTTCTTTGAAGACGTTGCAGGTAATTTTCTTACTGTCATCTGGCGAGCGCTACCGTGATATGGTGCAAAACTTTCAGGCTCCTCAAATCCAACAATTTAACCTGCAAAACATGTGGCTCCAGCAGGACGGAGCAACTTGACACACAGCTAGGGAAACAATTAATCTTTTGCGAAGAATATTTCTGGGACGTTTAATTTCTCGATTTGGTGATATCAACTGGCCACCAAAATCACCGGATTTAACGGGTCCTGACATTTTTTATGGGGATTTTTGAAAAACAGGGTTTATGAAAACAAACCAAATACTGTAGAGCAGCTGAAGAACAATATTAAGGAGGCGATTAAAAATATTCCTCCCGAAACCTACCAAAAAGTGATCGAAAATTTAATCAAGAGTGCTCAGGTTTGTGCGTCTTCTAGATGCGGACATTTGCCTGATATCATTTTTCATACATAATTTCTAAGTTTCAATAAAACATTAAGATAAAAAAATTAAAATATTTTATTTCATTTCATAAATATCGGCCACCCTGTATATATATATATATATATATTTATCTGCTTATGTTATGTACATAACAATTTGGATCTATACAAAACGCACAGTGATGTACATAGTTACAACACACGTAACATGCTTAAGTTATATACTCCTAAACATCGTCTACTAAGATCTAGAAACGGTTCTTATTATAGTCCACTTTTATAATGTTCTTCCCCGGCTCATTCAAGTATAGAATTAAAGCTTACCTTATCAATAAAGCTTTTTATACCATCGAAGAATTTTTAAATAACTTTTCGAATCTCTTATAGTAGCGTTGTTGTGCGCCTGTTTACTTTTGCTCTGTATGTTAATTTGTTCGTATGAGTCTTTTATTTAACTTGATATCATTTTACAGTTTTTCTGTTAATGTTGCTTTTTACAGTTTTCTGTTAATTTTGCTTTTTCCAACAAATTTTGTTGTTTTGTGACTTTACACTTTTGTAATTTATCTTCTATTTTGACCTACGTAAGCACGCAAGTGTAATAATCACCAATAAAGAAATGAAATGAAACATAAACCTTATTTACGACACCCATATAACCGACTAGACTTTGTATGCAAGCTTGGCATGCCGAGTATATAATGATTGTCATTATTTCATTCGTTATCCAATGTTCTTCTCGAGATGCACCATTATAAGTGATTTACTGGCATACATTTTCGTTGCGATATCCTTATCATAGAAAAAAAACAAAACGTAAAAAAGCACTAAATTGGGCAATTTCAATTGAATCGGGTATACTCTGGTGTATGCTCCGATATTTTCGATATATGCTTATGCGAGTGGCCAGCTCTACATATATGTATTTCTTAATTTGAATCCTTTGAATGGAGTTGCCAGAAGTGCAACGCAGGTATTAAAAAATTGTTCAGCATCTTCACCAAGCGTTCGAAATTCAGGGTAGCTGCTGCGTATTCATTTTATAATTCAAAAAAATACTAATTCATATATATTTTCAAATAGGTCAACTTTCGGATGCTGAGGATCCTGGGAGTGCTGGATAAACGACTGCATCAGATTGTATAAAAATTGTAGCTGCTTAGATTTATGTACTACGTTGTAGTGCATTTTTTAAATAATTGAATGGAAAACACATGTTTGCAGTATGCAATAAAAAAAAACACATCGGATGCAAACACAATTACAGAGAGCTAACACTACTATGTTAACCAGTAGCATTAATTCCACGAGAACTTTATTAAAAATTAAACAAAAGCTTCGACTGAGCACTCCCACGTTTACATCGCGTCATATTTTATTTTGAGGGAGGAAATAAAATTAAAAAATAGTACCGTTTACACTTAGAACAAAAACCATCCACGAGCGAGGTTGAATGTAAAAAAAGCTTGTGTATATGTACATATTGCGTTTGCGGATTAAACTGAGCAAAAGTTGAGATACAATCGCGGTCTGCGGCGTGACGCAGTAATAGTCTAGTCGAATTAGGGGTGGATTTGGATGTTGTGAGATGGGTGCTTAGATGAACATAACCTTGGTAGTAGTGTCTATGAAAACCTTATTTAAACCTCATTTAAGCTGCATTAACACAGGTACTAAATGATCTCGTGGTACCATTGGACAGTAAGCTGGGCACGCAGCAAGAAGCCAATACCAGAGCAAAAATTTAGGCTATCGAACAACTATGACATAATATTTTAGGCGCGAGCAATAAATTCTGACTAGGTAGAAAGAGCAAGCTTACGATTTATTTGTCTCTAAAATCTAAGTCTGTAGACAGGATGGATGTGCATATTACCAGTGGACTTGACATAACTTTATTTTTTATTCTGTCATAAAATTCGTATTTTTAGTGTTATTTTTTCAAAGTGCGAGTGTTTTTCAGGACATTGTACTAAGGAAGGTAGATCTTTCCACCAGTTCGTATCATCATTATGTTGATATAACGCTGTCACTCTGGTGGGCAATGGTAGTCAAATGAGTCAAAACTATGCACTAAAACAACGCAATTTTGGCGACAAGCAATACAATGTAAGCATATACGCTTGGCTCCTTCTAATCTATTCGAATTCGTTGGGCCCTAAGCAAAGCAGAAAGAAATTTCAAGAAACTTGTACATGCGAACGTAGAAAACTCATTACCATCAATTACAACAATAGTGATAATAATGATTGTGATGATGGATCAGAGACAGTTTTGGATCCATTTGTTGATCAAAGATCGACGGCACTTCAGTCAGCTCACTACCTCACCATAATGCTATCAAATTTGAAAGTTTCTCCAGAATGACAAACCCATTTTCGCTTGATCTTTTCTCTATCAGCTAGTAGAACAAAAGAAAAATCATCCAATCTCGTCATATTGAGTTGAAACTCAAATTACATTCTAGACGTGAACTTGCAAAAACTATTTTCAAAGTTCGTTAATACTCAGTTTCGTGAAATTACATTTTATAATATTTCGGTTTCATGTTTCATGAAATCGGTGATTCCAGGCTGAAACTCATTCTGTTTTGATCTCGTCATGTTTAATACTCTATGAAAATTTCATAAATTCCAGAAATAGCGCAGGCTGGCAATATTTCATTAAAATAGCCAATCAAAAGACTGACATTATCGATAACGCAATTGGTGTCACATCTAAAAACAAAAAAGAAAACAGCACCTACTACAGCAGATTGAAAGAATATCATGAATAAAATTTTGAGCTATATACATCTCACAATAGCCAAAGCCAACCCTAATTCTACAGGGCTACGATTGAGCGAAGACGCAGAACCTCACCTCAATGTTCGCTCTGGTTTAACGCTCTGAACCAAAGAACGGCATGAGACGATTAAGTAATATAGGTTTATGTCAACAATAACTCACCAGTTGCAGTAAAGAGCTAAGACTATAGCTGTCTCGCCAAATCCACAAACTGGATCTGCAAAAAAAAGAATTCAGTCAATATTGTTAATGCATCGGTATAGCGTGTACGTGGTAGACGATGTCTGACTGCCGAACGTGGAGGTACCACCCGGCGGATGTCTAAGGCGGGGCCAGGATGTGTGCATGTTGCATGCACACGTATTCCCCCGTGTGACGTCCCCACTTTCCCCTGTATCCCCCTACAGTCCTTCGTGGTGGTTGGAGTATAAAAAAATAAATATCTCGCATATTGAAATTATTCAGTTAGTACGAATAGTTATGAATGTGCCAAATATGTTACGTGAGGTTAAGGGCCAGCATAAAAAAATGTGTTATGGTAAACTAAATTTGAATACAGACATTTAGCAAATGATACATGCAAAAGATTGTAGAAATTAGCAGGGCACTCAATCTTAATAAATGCTATGAAACCTACAAGGCCATTATTATCAAGCTACCTGAAATTGCATTAAAAACGCATTATGTGTGGGTTATTTTACAAATAGTATATTTTGCTGTAACGCGTGGGAAGCAGCCAGATTATGAACAATACAAACTGATCATTATCTGCAAATCTAGAAATCTTTTTTATAAAAAAGCGATCTATATAAAAGACCAACGCCATTACCAACGACCACGTATTCTAGGTTTCTTAACGTAACATTCCCACAATCCACGTTTGGCAACTCTCCACAAGCTGAGGGTGTCTAGAACTCTAAACGTATTTGTAATAGTAATTTATTGATAATAATGGTATTATATGATTTTTCCTATGCTTTCATTTATCTTATTTGTTAGGCTCAACTCTTATAATCTATAGCGACTACCATTAATTTGTCATTAATCTATATATAAAATCCTTATGACACTGACCGATCCATCACGACTTAAGCCAAATAGCTTGACACAAAAACCTGATTTTTTTTAACATAGAATAGTTTTGATTCAATGGCTAGACGTATTTGTCATGCTTAAATGAGTTGGCAACGTTGCATGTACAAAATGTCGCAAAGGGTATGGCACCTTCTTTAGTTTTAGATTGAGTGCTACTTTTTAACGACTTACTATATCCGGATATTTATTATGGACCTTTCACGATGGAGGGGCGCTTCATAATTGTGCAAATATACTCGGAAAGTGCATTCTTATTTTTACTTCCCCCGCCACTGGCGTGTACAAAAACGCATGCTAAATATGCAACTTTTAATTGTATGACCCTGTTTGACTAGCTTGATCCATCTAATTTTTTGTTATTCATGATCGCAAATAACTTTTTTTTCTCAAAGGGGCTAACTTGTACCTAATCCTTCATGAACTGATGACAGCGTTGCGTAGGATGTTCAGAGACAACCTTCTCGACACCATTTTTTTTTCATGAATTTATGATCGATACACGGTAAATGCTCATGGCAAAAGCACTATTTCAAATATGAACTTTCAGTGGCTCCAACTGAATAACGTTCATCTTAACAATATGATCTTTCAACAAGATAATAGGACCACGTGTCGAAGGAAACCTAGATATTGACATACACTTTTTCTTAATAGCCGCATATATCTCGCAATTATGATTTTCTACGGCTTGCGAGATCATGCAATACATTTTGTTGTGGGAAACCCCTAAGGTGATCTTTGAATATTATTGTCTATTGAAACAAACGACTAATGATCTAAAACAATTTCTCGAGTTGCGTCAGGCGAAATTTTAGAATGGATTGATGGTCAACTACACCGTGTAAACGTTATGGTAGTCATTATTGAAATTGGTAATAGGGGTTCAAAACAAGTCAAAAAGTTGATGTGACCCATGGTCCAAAAGTCAATAGATTTTTATCTAAATGGCTTTACAGTTTACAACTTTAAGTGCTTTATATCGACCACAATCACCATAATCTTACTAATTTTTATAATCTAGTCTAAAACGTTTTTAAATTGGGTAATTAACAAATAAATGACAATAAGTTTTTCTAAGTTAAGCCAAAATTTGTAGTCGGTAAGTTTGATTAAATTAAATATTTAAAAGACACATGACAACAGCGCATCGGTCATTCGTCACTCTTATCGAACCGGCAATCGATCGCAAACGGTAACAGTGGTTAATTATCGTTTTGCATAGATAAATTACTTTATCGTTTTGTCGAGCAGAGCATCGGGCGTGTTGTTTTGTTTTTGTTCGTGTACGTCGTCGTGTTTATTTACAACGTTCTCGAATCAAGAGTTCGAGGATATGTTGTTAGTTTACGGTGAAGCTCGTCAGAATTCAAATCTTGCAGCTCTTTATCGCGACAGATTTCTCCAACGGGTACACCCAGACAGAAGGACATTTGTGCAAGTGTACCAAAGACTTCGAGAAACAGGAAGTGTTCAGCCCACTTATATTTGCACTCGTGAAAGACAGGTTACTGTAGAGCAGGAGGAACAAATTTTAAATATCGTGGAAATCAATGCAGATATCAGCACTCGGGAATTAGGCCGCCGCGTAGGACTATCGCATACCATAGTCCATAGAATCCTACGGGAAAATTTGCTTTATCCCTACCATGTACAACGAGTGCAGGCCTTGTTACCAGAAGACTATCCTCGCAGACTAACATTCTGTCAGTGGTTTTTGCACAAAAATATTGAAAATCCGGATTATTTAAAAACATTCTAGCGACGGACGAATGTACTTTTACGCGAGACGGGATATTAAATTTCCATAATACTCACACGTGGCCCAAGAAAATCCTCATACCATTCGTGAAGGTCATTTCCAACAACGTTTTAAAATAAATATTTGGGCGGGTATTCTTGACGATCAGGTAATTGGCCCTTTCGAGTTACCCCCAAAGTTTTCAGGAGAAGGATACCTTAGCTTTCTAGCCAATAACCTACCAGAACTTTTGGAACAGACCTTAGACAACAAGCCATTACAACGGAGACAGAATTTGTAGTTTCTTCATGACGGGGCACCACCTCACATTATCCAAATCGCTGGATCCGTCGAAATGCTCCTGATCCTCGAAAATGGCCAGCAAGATCTCCTGACCTCAATCCGATGGATTTCTGGAATTGGGGAGAACTTAAAGGGATGGTTTATGGGGCTGGTCCAATAACAACTGAAGCACAACTTCGCGAAAAAAAATTTAATGCGGCTGAAATAAT
This sequence comes from Acanthoscelides obtectus, assembly GCA_963669975.1. Lineage (NCBI taxonomy): Eukaryota > Metazoa > Arthropoda > Insecta > Coleoptera > Chrysomelidae > Acanthoscelides > Acanthoscelides obtectus. The sequence continues at coordinate 28,116,967 of CAVLJG010000004.1, forward strand.
AAATCGACAACTTCGAGGACCTAGAGTAAGAAGAAACTTTGTTCGTCGCAAATGAAGCTTGTATGGAAAGTGGAGGACGATATTTTGAAGACCTGTTTTAAATACAAAAAAAGTGCAGTGTGTGTTTTAAAAAGAAAAACAATGTAAGTATCAAAATTGTGTTCCTTATTTATAAGTGAATTTTTTTAATACGTTCAATAAACTTTCACACACCAGGTGAAGCGCTGAGACAGTTAGTGGTAAGTCCGTTTTTTTTAATTGTTTGCATTTTACGAGTACATTATCAAATAAAGAAATAATACCTAAGAGCCAAAAATAACAAACTCCATCTTTATTTACACTGCCTTCGGTCGTAATTTGCGTCTGGCATTGCGGCGTTGTGAGATTTTATTTTACTTTAATGTCGCTTTTCTCTATGCCGTTTTGACCCCCATGTTATATGAAACTTTTTGCTCCTTTTAACCCCCTCTATTAGCCATTTAAATAATGACTATCATAACGTTTTCACCCTTTATATCAGTTGACAGGTGTATTTGGAGAATATTATTTTTTAAACACAACTCTCGTACTTTAACTAATATAAACAGGCATAAAATTTAAAGATTTGTTTTTTTCATTTGAAAACGAAATTCTGCAGTACCTATTGGGGCATCGTAAAGTTCCATCGCCTGTACTATAATCAAGATCGTCTTCTTTCGAAATATCTGTCGGTACTTGAATCTTGAATGCAACTGTTCCTGCATGCTCTTCTAAGACCGTTACACACATAATTTTCCACTCGAATGAAACCATTATGCTTTATTAAACCAAACGCCCACACATTTATATGCACACATAGTACACATTCTAATGTCATGAAACTATATTCTGTGTGGTAACACAATAGCGCTGTAGCGTTCGTACAAGGTGAGATTTCGCTTACAACAATGTAAAGATAATGGGTAAAGGGTGATGAATTACCTTGTTTCAGTTAAGTCCCTGAAGTTGAGCTACAGGGTGGCCGTTTCATGCAAGACTAATTTGTTTCTCCAATATATTCTATTGCAAGTTAGAAGTTGTCTGAAAAACGGTATCATAAACTGCTCAACTTGACTTGCGGGTCTTTGATCACCTGTTTTAGCATTACTACTTGTCTAATATTGCAGTCTCTACACCAGTGTTTCCCAAAGTTGGCGATAACGCCCCCTTGTGGACATCTTGAACATTTTCGGGAGGTGCTAGAGAATAACTGATTCTCAAAGTGGGCAGTATACGAAATAAGCTGAGAGGCCCTGACCTACACGATACTTTAAAGCACATCGCGGTCCAATAAAGACTGCCTGAGCTAAGGAACTTCGGCATGATGTCTCAAGACAAAAGTTGTAGAGATCTTGTCGTTACAATTCAAAGTGCTTCGCTAAACTCTTTATGGTGATTTTATGATATTCTGGAGTTATAGTCTTTCCTCTAACCAGTCTCACGGTAAGAACGACGTATCTGACGTCTGCGTCTGCGCCCCATACTACCCTTTTTCCAAACCATTGCAAGTTGACACTACATTACCCGCGCATCATGTCACGTGACGTCCATTCAACCCCAAACACTCCTGACCAGTCTTTCACTACGCCGCCATTACGTTTCACGTCTCTGACTGTGTTGATTGTGCGGTTATATGCTTTGTTTGTCATCATTTCAATCAGCATACCCGCGGATTGTGAAGTGCGCCCAATAATTCGGTTTTTAAACGCAAAAAAGTTCCACTAGCAGCTTGTTGAATTTGGCGCGATATTCTGCTCTTCAAAAGCGCCAGCGGAGTATGCTCTTTAGTGGCGTCGTTCTTCTTCACGACAACGCTTGGCCTCACGTTGCAACAAGAGCGCAGACGGAATTGGACAAGCTTCGTCGCGAATCACTGAAACATCCGCCATACAGCCCTGACTTAGCACCATTAGACTTTTCAAAGCGTATTTCTTAGTAGAAAACACGAAAATGGCATGTTGAAAGAAATAGTTACTAACTGGTTTATCAGTGAAGTGGCAGCGTTCTTTGGAGGTGTGATCAAAAAGCTAGTGTCACACGACTAAGTGTTTGTATCTTCATGGAAACAATATTAAAAATAAAAAAGTGCCGAAATAAGTAATCAAGGAAAGCGACCCGCTAATTAAGTTAAGCATTTTATAATTATTATTCGCCTCTGGAAGCTGCATAGACCTGAGCTCCTTTGATTACGTTTGCCATGACTTCCTTGCGAAACGTTCATCGTTTTCCTATCTGTGAGACATTCATCCTGCTGGAACCAAACTTCTTGTAGTTTAATTCATCAAATTTTAGGAGTCACATAGTTTGAATCAAATCATATGTGTGCCCACGAGATGGCGTATTGCGACTAAGCGACCAGAGATACCTTAATGATCTGGATTTTGGTTGTCGTCACTTAAATGCTACCAGATGGCGCACTGAGCGTCTCGAGAAGGTAATACAGAGACGACGTAGGTAGTATTCATCAGTTGAACCTGCGAGTTGGTTGGCAGCTGCCGCTAAATTAGGTTAGGATAGGTTAGATTTGGTTTTTTGTGAGTGCGTCAATAACGATCATCCACCGCGACTCTCTGGTCTATTGTGGCTCACACCTATTTATATTTCCTCCAGTAGCTCTGACCTCCTGAGGAAGTCGATCAACTTGTTTGGAGAAATATCTTTCAGGTCTTCTGATTGGAGTACTACGTCTCCAAGTATGTTATCCCTGATTCTGGTAATTGCAGGGCATCTGCACAACACATGCCTGACCGTTTCATCTCCCTCCATGCACTCAGCGTCTTCCGCCATGCCCAGCCTGCTCATGTGGTGACGCAATTTGCAATGACCCAGTGTACAGTCCTACTAGAGCTTTGAGGCTATTCCTGTTCAGGCGTAGCAAAGAGTCTGTTACCTTCTTTGTCAAGATTGGTATAGTTGTCTTAGTCTGGGTTAACCCTGTTAATCCCTTCCAGTATTGATGGATCTTTCTCTCCATGTCTGCAGAGATTATTTGTTTAGCCGTATTGTATGCGATCCCAATCGCTGGCTTTTGCCCTATGAAAGGTGCCAATTGATAGTACAAACCGTGCCAACGCTCACCTTTTCTCTTATGTTATTTTTACAAATGTTCACCAGTCTCTGTAAGCGAATTGTCTGTATCTGCAGCGTCTTAAAAAAGTCTGGTGACACGCTGCAAGTAATTCCCTCAGTGTTACCAAGTTGCCACAATATGATGCAAAACTTGGTTCCTTCTAAAATTCGACAGCTCAATCTTCAAGAAATGCGGTTTTAGAAGCATGAAATAATGTGTTACACAGATAGAGGAATGATGAATGATCTGCAAGGAAATTCTTAAAATATAAGGTCTATATCAGCACATTCAGCACTACGCAGCAACTGATTCGGAAAGTAATTCAAAATATTCCTCCCGAAACCGCAAGGCTCTCAAAAAGTTACGAAAAATGTGATCAATCGCGTTTAGGTTTGTAAGGCTTCTAGAGGCTGGCATTTATTTCATTATTTATACATAACTCTTGACTTTATAAGAAACATTAAGGCCCAATTTCACCAACAACAGTCCGTTATTCTCCACCTATAGGGTAACAGACCGTCAGATACAGCGAATGAGCTTCAAGTTCCAATCAACAAATTTTAGCAACCAATAGCTATGGAATGTTGAAAACAAAATACTGTCAAAGTATGAGATGACAACTTGTCATTGAAACATTACCAGCTTATTGAATATTAAGAAATTACATATAATTCAGTAAAAATTTTAAGAAATGCTTGATTTTTGAATTAAATTCATGTTTTAATTACTATTGTTGATTTTTTATTCATGTTTATATTAATTTCTTCAATTGATATGTGATACTGGGTGTTTTTTCCTATAAACCTCTTGCAGATAGCCATTAAGCACCTACTTGATGACGGGTTCTACCAAAAGATATTGCTCGTTTCCAAACATTCATTCATTTAGATTTATATTCCCACAAAACCATTCAGGTTTTTTGATATCCATACATCAATAAAGTTGAATATTTTTCGTTGTTCAGGAATTGAACAAACATCCACACTATATTCACAGCGATGAAGAAATTCCCAAATATATGCCAGTCAAAAACACAAACAATAAACATTACTAGTTTTGATGATTTTTGGACTTAAAAGGACATTATCTGTGAAACATTTTTCATAATTTTTTGTCTATGTCCATATTAATTGCATTATGCACCAGGGAGATGTAGGGATTGACACATCTTACACATATTATCTGTGTTTTAGGATGGAGAGGACATAATGTTTTTATTGCTTTGAAGAAATTAATTAACCGATAAATTAATAAATGATTACTATTATGACATAAAGGAATATGAAGAATTGGATGGAATGTATTTTATATTCTATTTTCTTGCAAAATACAGACAAATCCACGCTATTCAACAGGTATGTAATGATAACTTTCAGTATATTGAAGCTGGTAAATTCGAGAGTGCCATGCATTAACAATCGTCCAAATCTGCTGCCAAATTTAACAGCTAGAAAATCGACCTATTATTTGCCGCATTCCCATTCGCTGAGGGGAATAACGGATTGTTAAATGTAAACCTATAACATATATCAAAATACATGAAAGTTGTCTGTTTTTTCTGTACAAAAGTATCATGTTGGAATCAAAAAGTGGTCTTGTTTATAATACAGTCGAATTTTCACGATTTTATTCAATATTTCAATAGAAATCACTAATATTCAGAGACCTTTGACAGCTTCTGTCAAATTGCATTTCGATAAGGTATTTTCCCATTGGTCCATAATATTAATGTTGGTGAAATCGGCCCTAAGACAAATAAATTAGAGCTATTTTATTTAATTCTGAAGGTAGTGAAGAAATAAATCAGTCAGTTATAATATTGGTCACCCTGTATTTTGTTTTCGAAACAACCTGTGTGCCGTATGTGTGTGTATGTATACGTACCTGTGTGCGCTCTGGATTAATTAAAAAGGTTTGCGCTCTGCCTCTCGAGAGCATAAACGTATTTTCGTTATGTTTTTTGATCTTGTGCCGTTCAGTGGAAAATCTGTTTATTCTGACAGGCGAAAAGTGGGAATTGGGAGGTACCAGCAACCCAAAAACAAGCTATATGGGAATCCCAGTTGCACGTCGTGAAATCGTATTTTGTTACGAGAGTTGAGCATGGTGTACTCAACAAGAATGGGAAATTTCACCTTCACCAGGATCTGAACTATGGATAATCTGACTGCGGCAAACACCATTTATCAAATTAACTATTTTCCAAAATATTAATATTAATAATAATTAATGTCTTTTATTTGAAATATTCTGCTCTGCGAGAAATATGGCTTAGACTAGTCTGCTAGATGTCATCTGAATTGACCGCTTTGAAGAATTTGAAAACCTCGTGGAGGTCAATTCTTGGGCGCAGTAGAAACAAACTAGTTTGTGATTTCATCCATTTTCAGAAAAATCATATGTTCCTGGGTTCTTCATTTCATTGAAAGTTCGTCTTTAGCGAGGAGACTGTTGTACGACGACGGGCCGCATCGTTAATAAATAATGTAGTCGGGGCGGTAGCACCCCAAACGTGTGAGCAGTACTCGAGGCTAGGTCTTATCTGAGCCTTGTACAGAGTGAGGAGATCATGCGGAGAAAAGTACTTCTTCGCCCTAAACAAATAGCCTAGGTTTTTCCCAGCAGCTGCCGCTATTGACGGCTTCTGTTTTCATAAAGTCATAAATCACACTTTTAGCGGGTGCTTTTCACATGCCAATTTTTTCAACCCCAAAACCTGACGAACTCCGCCTTTAGACCCATGAATCTGACGTGAGAAGTGATTTTCACCGCCATGCTATTGGACTCGCGTGTTTTTCGATCCATGGTACTCCATCATGACTATGGCCGAGAATACCCGGAAAGCATGTACTTTTAAAAAACCATTAAGGATTCTCACCATGTTGGGTGAATCACAGTTGTCAAATTAAAAATACTCGATTATATGCAATGAACAACATCAAAAGTCCATTTAAAATATTACGAAATATAAATACTGATCAAAATGTGAAATTTTTGAAAATACATCCTTTAAATGTCTACAACGATATTCAATCTGCTTACACGTCGATTTAATTAAGAAAATGTTGGTTGCGTGTTATTCTGCTAATCAAAAATAATTAGTCTAATCGCAGAACAGAGCATAAATTCGGCTGAAGCCATACATCTGCCGTTCCCCTAGTTGTTTATTCTTGTATTTTGATTAAATGAGATTAAACATCCATTCCGAGTTATCTGCGGCACTATATCCTTTCAACGATGGGAACAGCCATCTCTGTCGGTTGTTACGAGGGTTTTCTGTTATACAGCGTTGTCTTTCTCTCAAACTGCAAACATACATCACCAAACAACAATGTCCTTAATAACTATACTCGGGCAAAAAGAGAGAGAATTAATTAGTACATCGACAAAGTCAGTGCTCCCACAGCTTTCAAAATCATGCTTAGTAGCAGTTGTGTACGATAAGTGTCTTCCGTTTTGGTACCATCCTATATTACAAGGGATACTAGAAAAGCAAGCATACCTAGCCATGGAACAGAACCATTGGGACGCACGAGCATAATATGTCAAATAGTGGCAAAATTAGAACATCTCAGGGTCATAGAATTTCTGACAAAAGAGGGCCGTCAGATGAAAACAATTCATGAGAGAATGGTTGCCGTCTATGTGTATGATGCAATATTTTAGTCAAAACATTTCGATTGGGGGGGGGGTTGAATCCATAGAAGACGATCCCAGAAGTGGAAGATCCAAAACAGCAACAAATGATGAAATTATCCAAAAAGTTCTCGACGATCGTCGTGGGAGGATATCTACCATTAGTATGACATTGAATATACCGGACCCAGGGTAATAACCATCTTGCACGACAATTTGAACTCAAGTAAGGTCTCAGCCAGGAGGGTTCCACGACTGTTGACACCTGAACAAAAACTGCGCAGGTTTGTAATTTCAGAAACTCATTTGGAAACTTTGACCAACAAATCTGACTTTTTGTCACAAATTATGACGGGCAACGAGACTTGGACGCATCATTGAAATCCAGAGGCATCCTTCTCACTGAGTATTTGCCAAAAAGGACAACAATAAATGCGGACATATAGACGTCGCATACTCGAACACGCTGAAAAATTTACGAGAAGCAATCAAACAGAAAAAGCTCAAGGACACCGACTTGACTCAGATGATGGCCTCACTTTAATTTTCTTTCACTATTTACCTAGATGACTATTCATTAACATTATTTACCTAGGGAGATAAAAGCTACTCTTGACCGGAGGATTACGGTCAGTAGTCATGACTTCTCATGTTAGTAGTTCGAAAGCCTTTTATGTTTATGTAAAATCGACCCCTCGTATGTATGTATCTTGTCGCACAAAAATAGTTTTATGGTAAACAGAGCATCTTAGCACCGTTAGAGCGCGTTCCCATTCCGCGCCACGCACACACGGAGGAACAAAAATATAAAATGGCATAAATCTGTGAAAACAGACATCGCCTGGCTGTTCGTTAGATGGAACGCCGGTAATATATTAGTTTATGTCGCTTATAATTCTGTCCGTTACTATTTCTATGATCTTACATGCCTGTCTGTGACGAAACTCACTGGAGGCTACATTTTGTGCTGAATGTAATGGTCTAGGATCTCTTGTATATCAGCGGTTATTTTCAAGGAGACTGTATAAATACGACTGACGATACTGATTGTTGAATAGGAAATTTGTAGTTAGAAAAAAATTGGTTTCTAGTTCATATTTCTCTATTGTTACTAAATTTGAATTCAAATTTTTTATAACATCAATTTGCTTATTTGATCATCAGAATCCTATGCATAGATGAACAGATTTCTCGTTCACTAGTGATCAAAAATCTAATTTCGAAATCATTCTACTGGAATCACACTACCACAAAAGGAAGCCATTTCTTTAACAGTCTTAGCTATAGACAAGTGCATCACCAGCTAATATTATTATCAACCAGTAGGTAGTAACTGCATGAGCTAGAGAGAGCACGTTTTCTTTATTGTTAAATTTAAGTCAGATTCATGTGATTTAATATGCAAATTACTACGATTTTACCACGAGATAACATAAATAGCTGTTTATACCCTTCAATTTATTAGTAATAAATGGCTCATCGACCTAAGATTGACTTCTGAATTACCTTGGTTTTATTCCCCATTTTTGGGGAAAAGGCAAACACCTGAAACTAAATATAACCTTTTTATATTGGTCATACAATCTTATTAGCCTATTTTGTAGTCGAATAAACGTAATTATAACTTGAAATGTTTGTTGAACTGCATTTAATTATGTATACTAAGTGACATATAAATCCGAACACCCAGTTTGAATGGTTTTATTTTAATAAAAGTTGGTGAATGTATTTATCTTACTGTAAATAACAAGTGAAAAAATTTTCAGCCTTATCAGTTGTACATTCCGGTTTTTATACTGCTTTTTTTTTAATTCACTAACGCTCTAAAAATGAATATTTCAGCCGCAGTAAAGAATCAACGTTGGCGGATTTTGGTTCTTGACATCCTTTACGATCGGTTACGATGCCTAGAGTACGGAGACCTGTACGATTTCGTCAACTTAGTGAGTTTGATAGGGGCCGTATAGTGGGACTTCGGGAAGCTGGACTTTCTTTTCGGGCAATTGCAGTTAGAGTGCAAAGAAGTGTAGACACTGTGGTTAGGTGTTGTCAGGCATGGCTTCGAGAAGGCCGTACGCAAAAAGCAAGGGGCACTAGACGCCGCCGTAGAACAACAGACCGTGAAGATTGCCGCCTAAGATTATTGGCCTTAAGGGACCGTTTCTCCACTACCAGGTCCATTGCAAATGAATGGTTTGCAGAACACGGAAGACCTATTGGCATGCGATGTGTTTACCGACGAATGAGAAGTTTTGGCTTGTTTTCATACCGGCCACACTGGGTCCTCCCTTTAACTCGAGAACACCGACGTAATCGCCTTGAGTGGTGCAGACAACGGTCACTCTGGGATCAGGAATGGAACATATTGTCTTTAGTGACGAGTCTCGATTTTGTTTAGGCATGCACGATGGTCGTGCCAGGGTTAGAAGGCGACGTGGTGAAAGGAGGAATCCACAGTTTTTTGTTGAAAGACATGTTCATCACACTGTTGGAGTTATGGTTTGGGGTGCTATAGCTTATGGTTCCAGGTCACCTTTAATCTTCATCAGAGGTAACATGAACGCGCAGCGTTATATCCACGAAGTTCTAGAACCCCATCTTTTACCCTATCTTGACACCCTGGCAGATCCAACTTTTCAACAAGATAATGCCCGACCACATGTTCTTCTTTCAACATAATGATGTCACATTGTTACCATGGCCACCAAGATCTCCCGACTTATCCCCAATTGAGCACGTGTGGGATATGATGGGTAGGAGATTGCTCAATTTGCAACGTCCTCCTCAGACTCTAGAAGCACTTCGAGAGGAGTTGGTGGTTGCCTGGAATGAGATACCACAGGAGGACATTGACCACCTGATCAGAAGCATGCCTAGGCGCGTTGGAGAATGCGTAGCACATCAGGGTGCAAAGGTCAAAGGGCTTTAAAGCAGTGCAATCATTTTGAAATTGTTATCATTTACTTATTATGCTTCATTAAGTACTTATACAAAATTTTATTAAAATAAAACCATTTAAACTGGGTGTTCGGATTTATATGACACTTAGTATATATATTCGTATGTACCAAAGAACTTGTCACCTTAGTCGAATCCCAGTGTCCGATGATGCAGAGTTGACCGTGGACTAAAAACCTATACATGAACTTTGTTTCCAGGTTTTGTTGTAATTGTTTTTGAATCTTGCCTTGCTTTTACACTATCGTACGTTACGTAAAGTTGTATAATTTTTCCACCTAAAATTCCTGTAATAACTTCGAACTCGCACAAGGTTGCACAGCTGTACAAATGATGCCAAAACTGAAGACAGCGCGTCGGCGATTGAGCAATACAGTTACATAAAAAATCCCAATCATTAATTTGAGAGACATCACATCACTTTCGAATATATTGTCTCAACCTTCACTTGTCTCTAGCCAAATCCAGTAATCACGACAGCATCGCCAATACAAAATGCTTTCATGTAAAAGGTGGTGCATTCAATAATGACTTGAAGGTCAGATATTTCATAAACTTTTATTTAAATGTACCTATAGTTCTGGATCCCACGTTAGACGAAACGTTTGTCATATGTAAAAGACAAGCTATACCTTGAGACGTTCGAAAAATGTGAGAAACACTTCTAAACGTTAGAGTAAGTAAAGTTCTAGGGTACATCTTTAATCATAAATGTCAATGTAAATTGTGCTTAGATGAATTGTGTGCAAATCTCATAGTGAGACGAAACGTACAAAAAAATAGCACCAACAATAATAATGATAATAATAAATGCCTTTATTGTTCCAAAAGAACGATACGTCCTGAGAATATGTTAAACTCCGTCAAACCCCTTTCAACTAAATTATGTCCATATTTAATAAGAATTAACAAATGATAACGAAATCTGAAAAATAATACTTAAAAAAACTAAAAGTGTAAAAGAATACAGCGAAAGTAGAAACAGCAAACAATAAAATGTACCCGGCAATAAATACCCAAGGCGTATCGGGAATGAGTAATTTGCAAACCGGTAATTTCTAATGTTTTCATAAATCTCATTTGATCGATATTGACTTCATTGACTTCAGTTATGGAAATTGTTGCATAATACTGTTAACAACGAATAAGTATCTGAAGAACAAGTTTTTTACCGACATACTTATCAGTTTACTCGAAGGAACAAATTTATGTATATTTGTAGACGTATGTTATGTATGTATGGTATATGGAAATTTTGTTGTATATAGTTTCCCGGCCTGCTGGAACAGTACAGGGTAGGACAGTGCGGTAATTAAAACGAACTTATTATGGAGACACGCTATAGCAACGATGAATAAGTTAGAATGACAACATCTCATAAAACTCGGACACATTATGCTTTTTGAACACGTGGTCATCAATAGAGGTTTCCCGCGAGATGTCGGGCTTTATGACTGCGATTTCATTATGGATGTTTCAAGTAGGTAATGTTTCGTGACTGATTGATAAAATCATATTCATTCAAGCATCCCAAAGGAAATTATATTGCTTGTACTGAATATCAGGGGCGGGTCTAAGATGACGCACTGTGCATTAGCCCCTAAACTCAAGTGTCCCGGAACATGATTTATGGGGCCTCAGATTAGATAAAATGTACGCTACCAAAACAATGACGTTCCAGCATCACTCCCCCCGCTTTTTAATTGCGGAGGGCACCATACACGGATCCTAGATCTGCCACTGCTGAAGATTCCTAATCCTCAAAATGAAGTTGAGACTATATGCCCTGGACACGTCCATATTCATTCTATATTACATTCTAAAAAATGAACAGTCATTATTTGAATGGGTGATACAGGGGATTAAAAGAAGCAAAAAGTTTCATATAACATGGGAGTCAGAACGGCATTTTTTTAGAGAAAAGCGACTTTAAAGTAAAATAAAATCTGACAACGCCGCAATGCCAGACGCAAATTACGACGGAACGCAGTGCAAATAAAGATGGAGCTTGTTATTTTTGGTTCTTAGATATTATTTCATTATTTGATAATGTACTCGTAAAATGCAAATAATTAAAAAAGCGGACTTACCACTAACTGTCTCAGCGCTTCACCTGGTGTGTGAAAGTTTATTGAACGTATTAAAAAAATCCACTTGTAAATAGGGAACACATTTTTTATACATACATTGTTTTTCTTTTTAAAACCCACACTGCACTTTTTTGTATTTAAAAAAGGTGTCAAAATGTCGTCCTCAACTTCCCACACAAGCTTCATTACGACGAACCCAGTTTCTTCTTACTCTAGGTCCTCGAAGTTGTCCATTTATTATTTCAGCCGCATTAAAGTTTTTTTCGCGAAGTTGTGCTTCAGTTGTTATTGGACCAGCCCCATAAACCATCCCTTTAAGTTCTCCCTAATTCCAGAAATCCATCGGATTGAGGTCAGGAGATCTTGCTGGCCATTTTCGAGGATTAGGAGCGATTTGGATAATGTTCATTCAAATACTGAATGACGCCTCTAAAAATGTGTGATGGAGCCCCGTCATGAAGAAACCACAAATTCTGTCTCCGTTGTAATGGCATGTTGTCTAAGGTCTGTTCCAAAAGTACTGGTAGGTTATTGGCTAGAAAGCTAAGGTATCCTTCTCCTGACAACTTTGGGGGTAACTCGGAAGAGACGAAGAAGTTGAGGTCGACTGGAAGGACTCCAGCACATACCTTGGAGTCAAGATGGACCAAAAACTCACTTGGAAGAACCATGTCGAGGGCCAGGTGCAGAAAGTGAAGATGACACGCTCTAGACTAAGACCCTTAACGGGCAGAAGAAGCAAAGTGTCGCTAAAGACTAAGACCATCATGATTCAGATGGTGCTGCCACAAATCATGACTTAGGCAGCAGTAGCTTGGGGCTACGTTTCCAAAACGATGAAGAAGAGGCTCCAAGCTCAACAATACATAGCACTCCGTGAAGCGGTGGATGCACCGTGGTATGTACCTAACAGAGTGCTATATGCCGAACTACGACAGGTACCGGTCGTAATCCAGATGAAAGAGAGGGCCCAAAAGTTCTTTGAAAAGAACGAAAGACATCGTAAAGTGCTGATTAAAGACACCTTGGATTACGACCCAAGAACAATAAGGCGTCATAAAAGACCGAAAAGCCAGCTGCAACAAGAAGAAATTTGGCCCTAGCAGCTGATGAGGCCAAAGAAAAGGGGAGAAGACCGACAATAGTTGAACACCCAAGAGGGGAAAGAACAGCCCGTGTACAACGGGTGGACAAAAAGAAGCCTGTCGATTGAGGTGGCCAGAGTCAAGCACGGACTCGGGGCTAACCTCAGGAGACGAATGGCTAACAGCAAATGACTGACTGACGACGACTGACTGACTCCAGTCGACGAGGAAAGAGCGAAGGCTCACCAACCTTAATGCGGGGCTTAGATCAAAGCCCCCAGCGCAGGACCCCCAAGAAAGATGCCGTCCATAAAGTCGAGAACCGACAGTTGGAAGAAAGGCCCACCACGTGCTTCCGCGACGCGTGGGCGATCGAGTCAAATTTCGGAAAAAAGGGTCAAAATTGGGGAAGGGGGGTTAAACTCGTTCAGCAGCACACACTCGGGGAATGCGCAGCGGCCTGAACCACGCAGCGCCACGCCAGGCCTTCGGGCGGGAGAGGAGGGAGGAGCAGATTGCTCGTCCCCCCCACTCCTCAAGGGTTTGAGGTTGCCTGGAACAGGGGTGGTGGAGGGACCGCATAGGGTAGGAGGGTGTGTGTGTGTGTGTGAGGGTAACTCGAAAGGGCCAATTACCTGATCGTCAAGAATACCCGCCCTAATATTTATTATAAAACGTTGGAAATGATCGTCACGAATGGTTTGAGGATTTTCTTGGGCCCACGCGTAAGTATTATCGAAATTTAATATCCCGTCTCGCGTAAAAGTACATTCGTCCGTCGCTAGAATGTTTTTAAAAAGATCCAGATTTTCAATGTTTTTGTGCAAAAACCACTGACAGAATGTTAGTCTGCGAGGATAGTATTCTGGTAACAAGGCCTGCACTCGTTGTACATGGTAGGGATAAAGCAAATTTTCCCGTAGGATTCTATGGACTATGGTATGCGATAGTCTTACGCGGCGGCCTAATTCGCGAGTGCTGATATCTGCATTGATTTCCACGATATTTAAAATTTGTCCCTCCTTATCTAAAGTAACCTGTCTTTCACGAGTGCGAATATTAGTGGGCTGAATACTTCCTGTATCTCGAAGTATTTGGCGAAATCTGTCGCGATAAATTTGAGCTGCAAGATTTGAGTCTGGACGAGCTTCACCGTAAACTAACAACATGTCGGCGAACTCTTGATTCGAGAACATTGTAAATAAACACGACGACGTACGCGATCAAAAACAAAACAACACGCCCGATGCCGGATAACGAACCACTGTTACCGTTTGCGGTCGATTGCCGGTTCGATAAGAGTGATGAAAAGCCGGCGCGCTGTTGTCATGTGTGTTTTAAATAATTAATTTAATGAAACTTACCTACTGACCACAAATTTTGGCTTAACTTGGAAAAATTTAATGCCATTTATTTGTTAATTACCTAATTTAAAAACGTTTTAGATTAGTTTATAAAAATTAGTAAGATTGTGGTGATTGTGGTCGATATAAGTACTTAAAGTTGTAAACTATAAAGCCATTTAGACAAAAATCTATTGACTTTTGGACCATGGGTCATATGAACTTTTTGACTTGTTTTGACCCCTCATATTACCCATTTCAGTAATGACTACCATAACATTTTTGAAAAACGGACGAGTTATAGATAATTCAAACCATAACGTTCATTTTGCGGAAATCTGTATAATCAAGTCACGTTAATCATTTTCTTGATACAAATAATATCTTCATGTCAATATTCTAAATTTCATAACAATAAACTTTTCCATCAAAATTAGCTTTACATCTCCACAATCAACTTCAAAATATTTGTTGGTTGGTAAGTCATAGATTCCATGGGGGTTACGAAATTTTAAGTAACAGACGTCAGCTTAATCTACTTCAGGGTTTTCCATCTATCTTAATAAGCATTAATTGTTTCATGGTAATCTTTATTAAGACATTAATATCAGAGGAGACGGTTTCGTTCCAGACAGCATAATAAACCAAAACATTCGATTCAGAATGCTAATAAAAAGCAATTATCTAAATCCACCGTAATAGTTGCGGCAATTAGTGGAGTTCATTTCCTAATTAAGCTGCGTAGGAGGAAGGAGAACCAGGCGAGGACTTGAAGAAATATTCAAAAAATATATAAACCGTCAAGACCAGAGCACTTGCAGTGTATCCAAATACCATCTTTGCGCGCTCTTATTGCGCAAAGGGCCATAAATTCCTGGACAGTTAGCGACAAGCGACAAGATCGAGTGCTCATGTGTGTTTTGACGCGGAGTAAATGAAGCTGGAATAGGTCCCATTGCGTTCCTTGTTTATCCTCTTAAGGGTTCCTCGGGGTTAGATAAGCTAGCACTATTGAATAATTCCCTTACATTGGCCACAGACGGACAAAATTCCCCCATAATGGATTCTCGAATTGATAGGACAGCTAGAGAGTCGAAAATCAGGAGCTTAAATGTCTCGACTTTCAGTTCTTATCTCCAACATCAGAATGTGTCACATGGAAATACTTCCTTAGCTGATAATGTCCACTCACAATGCAAGTAGCAAACAGCTGTTGTCTGGACATAGGCATATAGCTAAGGAATTGTTATCGGCACATCCGACTTTGATGAAGTAATAAATATTAACGATCATCTATTTATACTAGCGTCTGCTTTGTTTATTTTTTGTCAAGTGGGTGAAGAGAGACAATGGCCAGAAGTAAGAGCGCTGTGGGAACGGTGCGACACTTTCTGTACCCCGTTCTAACGTTGTATGGTACATTAGGTCCTCGCCTATTTATGATTGATATTTCCGCCAAATTGAATCATTCGCGTATTTTTTGGCTTCCAAATAAACATCCATTTCAGCATAGTTTAAGTGTTTCAGCAGCACTTTTCGATAGTCGACCAGCTGTGATGCAAAGGGTCCTACCAAAGTTTTGCTATACGACTAAGCAAACGGACGCAGGAGGCTGCATGTTACTGCATGTTGAGACATGTCCATGAGTTCATAATAGCCGCCAGCAGCACGTCTGTTTATTTAGTTGTTCATTCGTATTGACAGTGTGGTGAGATAAGGCCAGTTTTACGGTATAACTTTGCGCGTAGTTTAAGCATAGACCAGTGCTTAGAAGAAATGACGTTTGCATTAAAAAATGATTGTCCTAATCGTACGACTATGTTCAGGTGGTACAGAGAATTCCAAAGGGTCAATTTCACTCTGGAGGACGCTGAGAGGGAAGAAAGGCCTTGAATGTCGTACGACTTGGTGCCGAAAGATGCAGAAAATGTTTGATAAGGGGCAATCTCGGTATGTGATAGGTGACGAGACTTGGATCAATTATTACGATGTGCCGACTAAGGCCCAAAACAAAGTTTGGGTCTTTGATGTTGACACACCCGTAGATGTCAGAAAATCCCGATCTGTTAAGAAAAAAATGATAGCTTTTTTTTCAAATCCAGCGGAATTGTTGAGCGTGCCGTTTTGGACACACAGAAGACAGTCACAGCTAAGTGGTACACGGAACAGTGCCTGCCTAAAGTCATAGAGTCTATGAAAAACCTGCTGCCAAAGTCAATAATGGCCAACGCTCCAGCTCAGCGCGTCAAAGCCTGCACCGAGAATTTGACCACTACTCAAGTGAAACTTATTGAGCACCCTCCTTGAAGTCCAGATCTTGCTCCCTGTGAAACGGTTTTCTAGCGATGAGGACCTTCCTAGGGCTTGGAGAGTGTATTGAATGTGGTGGAAATTACTTTGAACGAAGACAATAAATAAAGCTGTATTGCAAAACTTTTATAGTATCCTTTGTATACTAAGTGACATATAAATCCGAACACCCAGTTTAAATGGTTTTATTTTAATAAAATTTTGTATAAGTACTTAATGAAGCATAATAAGTAAATGATAAAAATTTCAAACTGATTGCACTGCTTTAAAGCCCTTTGACCTTTAATAATGTGTGGATGCACCCTGATGTGCTACGCATTCTCCAACGCGCCTAGGCATGCTTCTGATCAGGTGGTCAATGTCCTCCTGTGGTATCTCATTCCAGGCAACCACCAACTCCTCTCGAAGTGCTTCTAAAGTCTGAGGAGGACGTTGCAAATTGAGCAATCTCCTACCCATCATATCCCACAAGTGCTCAATTGGGGATAAGTCGGGATACCTTGGTGGCCATGGTAACAATGTGACATCATTATGTTGAAAGAAGTCTATTGTGACTCTTGCAACATGTGGTAGGGCATTATCTTGTTGGAAAGTTGGATCTGCCAGGATGTCAAGATAGGGTAAAAGATGGGGTTCTAGAACTTCGTGGATATAACGCTGCGCGTTCATGTTACCTCTGGTGAAGATTAAAGGTGACCTGGAACCATAAGCTATAGCACCCCAAACCATAACTCCAACAGTGTGATGAACATGTCTTTCAACAAAAAACTGTGGATTCCTCCTTTCACCACGTCGCCTTCTAACCCTTACACCGACGTAATCGCCTTGAGTGGTGCAGACAACGGTCACTCTGGGATCAGGAATGGAACAGTATTGTCTTTAGTGACGAGTCTCGATTTTGTTTAGGCATGCACGATGGTCGGGCCAGGGTTAGAAGGCGACGTGGTGAAAGGAGGAATCCACAGTTTTTTGTTGAAAGACATGTTCATCACACTGTTGGAGTTATGGTTTGGGGTGCTATAGCTTATGGTTCCAGGTCACCTTTAATCTTCATCAGAGGTAACATGAACGCGCAGCGCTATATCCACGAAGTTCTAGAACCCCATCTTTTACCCTATCTTGACACCCTGGCAGATCCAACTTTCCAACAAGATAATGCCCGACCACATGTTGCAAGAGTCACAATAGACTTCTTTCAACATAATGATGTCACATTGTTACCATGGCCACCAAGATATCCCGACTTATCCCCAATTGAGCACGTGTGGGATATGATGGGTATTATATACATATATACAATTTGCAACGTCCTCCTCAGACTCTAGAAGCACTTCGAGAGGAGTTGGTGGCTGCCTGGAATGAGATACCACAGGAGGACATTGACCACCTGATCAGAAGCATGCCTAGGCGCGTTGGAGAATGCGTAGCACATCAGGGTGCATCCACACATTATTAAAGGTCAAGGAGCTTTAAAGCAGTGCAATCATTTGGAAATTTTTATCATTTACTTATTATGCTTCATTAAGTACTTATACAATATTTTATTAAAATAAAACCATTTAAACTGGGTGTTCGGATTTATATGTCACTTAGTATATTTAATATTGAGTGATCCTTCATTCAGGACGCAGTTAGAGAAAAGCAGCGCAAAACGAAGACGTCGGGCAAAACGAAGTTCCTCTTTTACCTCTAAACCATGACCAAGATGAAAAGATAATAGATATAACTTCAATAATTATGAGTAAATTGTAGGAGATTTCTCGCTTATAATTTTAAATTTATAGCATCTTAAGCTGTCCAACATGTCTTTGAAAGACTTTCTCAGTCAAACAAATTGGTGAAATTAAGCCAGTGGTTTTGGTATAAAAGAAAACATACGAAGATAAGTGACCCTGGTCAAAGCGGATAGCGAAAAGTATATATTTTGCTGCAGGTAGACAACACGTAAATATGGAGAGAAAACAAATGAAAAATCCTGGTCTAAAAAAACAAATCAAAAAACAAAACTGCGAAAAAATCGCTAAAATGTATGGTATCGGTGATGACATTAAAAATGCTCAGAATATGGGAACGTTCAAGGCTGTCTTGTTAAGTCTATATTTTATGATATTTCAGTATAAAATTAAGTTCCAACCAGTTAGGACTTACTGTGTATTTTATGCCTAAGCTGTTCACTCTACCCAGACGTTCTCTATATCGTTGCTGAAGGCAGCACAAACAAGCACCAAACGGTAATTTAGTTTAAAGTTCACTTGAGTAAAAAGTTTTATTGGCAGTATCTTTCTGCCATATATGCGTTTAGGCTGACTTGTTCATCGAAAAAAAAAAATGAAATAAAAGATCACCTCAATATGCAAAACTGCAGAGTGTGACGGAAATAATCATTCCATTTCTGCGGTCAATAACTGGGTCAGATCTGCACGCAAGCCGGGTCGATTTCCATTTCCAGTCCGGATCTGGACGCAACAAAACGAACGAGGCGAATTTCTTATTGTAAGAGAAGCATTCTTCCACGGAAATTACCTCCGTCCGTCGCATAAATTCGAATGGGGAGTTTATACTGAACGTCACTAGAGATTTACTATCTACCGAACTGTTAATTGTGGTACGGTTACGCCGAAACTCTGCATCGGATGTGGTGGAAAATTGGAGCAGTTGTTGAAAACATTCCTCCTTGTGCGGTGACCCAACCAACCCTCTGTGAAAATGTACCTCTGCAGATCGTTTAGTCATCATGGGTGGTCACTTTTAGTTTTTTGTGATAACCGTTAAAACTTTGCTTTTCGATGTAATCTGAAAGTTTTTGTTGAAGGAAGAAGAGTATTTCTCTCATTTATTATTTGCATGGATTAATTCCAAATTACGCTTACGACTACAACCTTGTAAAAATACTTATTCGGAGCTACAAGTTTTTTTAAGTTGTTTGGAGTTTTAAAAATTAATTTTATACTAATAAAGTTAAAGGAACAATTGGTAAGAATTTTGTTCAAGCGGCATTGGTGCTGGCAATCAGTCAAAAACATTTTTTTTTAATAATATATATGGTATAACCTTTTTAGGGTTTTTTATATAGGTCATAACCAGAAAAACGTTTTATAAACGTACAACAATGAAGAAAAAATATATAAAGAACATTGCATTGCATTTTGTCTATGGATCTCAAAGTTGTAAGTTGCAAGGATAATTCCGTTCACAAAAATATATTTTTGCAATTTGAACATATTCGGTATTATTTACCTCACATAGCAAAAATAATGTTTATAGTGTTGAAATATAAGAAATATTTAATTCAATTTTAAAATTCCGCGTGATTCTCCATTTCCGTGACATCGTCAACATTTTTGGTGCCGCAATGTTACCGACACGTTGAGCAAGGGAAGGGTTTAGTTTGTGGACCTAGTGAGCTTGTTAATTTGTACTGTGTACTAAAGGTCTTTTCACAGCTTTTGTTGGGTTACAGTACCGCTACAGGAATTACTTTCATATATGTATCTGTCTCTTTCGCCTCCATGCACGGACATTTGTGTTAGATCATTTTTAGCTTGGTCTGGCCGCCTCGCAATTTTTCTCGATAACGAATGAGTCTTCCACAATTTGTTGGAGTATTTTGGAGAAGTAAATGAAAACAACTGTCTTCTGTCACCAAATTATGTGCATGCAAGGACGAGTAGCAGCTGTGTTAATGATTGACAGGGGTATTATAAACATCCTTTATCCGACGTATAACGTCTATCGCCATGAGACAGCACAAAGTGTCATCTATTAATAGGAGTTTCAAACAAGAGGTCTACTCTATCTGTACAGATTGGTGTATTATATTATCTGAACCAGATACCTGTACCCGATTCCGCCATCCAATCTGTTGCGTAAGTTGCGCTCCTTGTATATATTATGCTCAAAGTACATGCAGGATGTATAAACTTGTAGTTAGCGAAACAGGTCACAAGCGATACTCAACAGGGGTCTATGATAATGCGCGAGCGGTATATAGTTTACATAGAAAGTTTCTCACTGTAATCTCGTGAAGAAGGTTAGTTGTGTACTCGAAACAATTCGTGGCGAATTGGAAATCTGTTTAGGTAGAACGAGCGCTGATTGCCGACTAATGGTTTTGAGAGAAGTTCTCGGTCGCCAGTGACCAGAGCGATTTTGCATTTCAATGACAAAGTTACCTTTATAGGAAAATCGAAGTTGTGAATCAGAGATTCCTTTACTTATGTCATGGGCACAGTCAATATGCAAACTGAAGCATAAGCCATTGATTACGCGGTTATTCTTGCTCAATTCAAAAATAGCTGAAAAGAATTTGAGAAGAATACAAGACGTATCTGTGCCTGTGCAAATATGTGGCTGTCATCATTTTTTACATCAAAAGAGAGCTGTAAGTTTGAAATTCAAATTGCTAATAACCTCAAATCAACCAAACCAACTCAAAAGTAGACGGGCAAAATATATTTTGATAGAAAGGTAACCAGATTCTCACAACTTTGTCACGTTTTGACGTCTTTATTCGTAACATTATTAGACATGATGCTCAATGCAACTGTCCAAATTACCCCCAGTGAATGCATCGAGAATGTCTGGTCGGTGAATTCTTCCATAATTGTTTTAGGCTACTTCCAGCATTCTGAACTGACTAAGAATAAGTCATGAAACAGCATGTATTCAAATGCTTCAAGTTATGCTTGCAGTCCTTATACTATTTCGCAGGCTAGTGTTGTAGTTTGCTGGGGTTAAATTTCTGTTGCAAAAAGGTCTGCGACTAATTCAAACATTTTTGGAGCTACTTGGTGAACACATCAGATGCAGCTTCTCAAACCCTCTGTTATTAATTATTATATTTTAATATTTGAATTAAAAAGAATATACAGTTTTCCTTCGTTAGATTGTTTTTTCTATTCTATCACAAACAACACAAGATATGGAATAGCATATCAGGCACATAAGCACCTAGGCTGAATTTAGTAGAGGCAGCGTTAAATTTCTTTTTCAATTTCTTGCCTTGCATAGAACTTTGACTTTAAATAACACAATAAAAAGAAATCCAACGATGCGGAATGACTTGAGGAGCCAATTGTGGTCATCGAAACGAGAGAGAGTACCAGACTGAGAAATGTCTCATGTATCAACTGTTTCAAGAGATGTATGTTGTATGAGGCACCGTCTGGTTAAATGACACCTTTTTAACAAAATACCGGAAACATCTACGATTTTTTTAAATAATTTAGATATTTCCTGCTTTTTCACCGAAAAAGAGCTGGAACCAGAAATAGAGCTAAGCAAATAAATTCTGTATTCTTTGTAGTTTTATGTCCCATATACCAATCGTACATATGCGTATACTTAGGCTTTTGGGCACACGAGAGAGGTAGACCTGGGTTGCCTACTCTTATGTGCGCACATGTCTGTCTCTTTCCCTGTATTGGTTTTTGTGCGTACAACAGGTACAGACTAGTAGATCACCGCCATTGACACATCACCGGACAGGAAATGTGGAAACCAAAGCTCCTCTGTTTCTAATTAAATATTAAATTAAAATTTCAGGTGATGAGGCTTCAAGTTCAACAGTAAAACAGAAAAATATTCAGAATCTTATAAACAAGAATGGCAAAAAGAGTTTCAATGAAGGTTGCAAAAGAGTTTAAAGAGCGACCACTGTGCTCATTGTTTAAGATTCACGAAAGAAATAATCTAAAGAACCAAAACTGTGATCCAAATCAAGCATTTAAACGTTGCCATCAAGTATATAAAATATCTGCTCGACAGGGGATTCGCCACTTTTGTCTAGCAGTGTAAATGTGTACGTGAGCTCCAAATAAAATTTACCAAATGATATGTCAGGCATCCTCCTTTGGGATCGGTTGAAAAACTGCGAAACGGTTCCGGTTTTTCTTCGGCAGCGACGGCGGCGACTTTCCGAGAAAAGTCCTTTTCGAAAGTAGTTCTCCTTGGGCTTCGTCTTTTTGTTTGCGTAAACTATGGAAGTCTCAAGTTCGTAAATATAAGCGGCAGGCAGGCACCAGGCTGAGGCAAGCAGACTGATGCGCCCGGGATACTTTTAAATTATGCGGAAGTGGTGCTGGATCGAGTGAGAAACGTGGAGAAGGAGACGAGGACAACCATGGGCGCCAAACAAGATCTTGATCTTGCACGTATCGCATCAAACCTCAAAAACAATTTCGCCAATCAATGCAAGTTCTTGTTCACCTGACTCGCTCATCGCTATAACCTTCATTACTGTCTGCTTACTCACTTTGAGTGACTCAGCATGCAAGCCTAAACGCTACTGCAACTCGTTGTGGACCTACGGCAGTCCCTCTATATGCACTGTCTAAAACAGCCCTATCCAGCTTTGATCCTTCAATCAGGTTCCAAATCCCTGACAAACGACTTTGCATGTAGCTTTTCGCTCTTGGATTCGTGATTCTAAATGCCTGGAACCTTATCCTGACCTTTCCTCGTGCTGGCTGCAGAACCAGCACGCAACTTTTCTACTTGACTCAAGAGCCTTTCACGCAAACTTAGACAACAGGTCTTCCAAATGAACTAATGGGTGATTTTTTTGATAGTATCTTTTTGGCAACACCATTTTTGACAGATGACGCGTGAATTGTGTCTTGTGTCATTGTCAAACTTGTTCAGTTTGGTCTATAATTTAACCATGAATCGACTTACGAACCAACAACGCTTGCAAATTATTGAATTTTACTATCAAAATTCATGCTCGGTAAGAGAGTGCATCGAGCACTGCTTCCAATTTATGGGCAATTTGGTCGGCCTACTGAGGAAGGTATTCGGAAGCTTGTGACTAAATTTCGAACCCAGTTTACATTATTGGACATTAAACCACCAGACCACGCAGACGTAGAGTGAGGACTGAAGAAAATATTGCGGCTGTATCCGCCAGTGTTAGTGATGACCGTGAAATGTCGATTCGCCGCCGTTCGCAGCAATTGAGCCTCTGTTACTCCACTACGTGGAAAATTTTGCGACAGGATTTGGGTGTAAAACCTTATAAGATACAACTGGTGCAAGAATTGAAGCACCACGACCTCCCACAACGTTTCCCATTTGGTGAATGGGCGCTGGCAAAGTTGGAGGAAGATCCACATTTTTATCGAAAAATTGTGTTCAGCGACGAAGCTCATTTCTAGTTGAATGGGTACGTTAACAAGCAAAATTGCCGTAGTGAAGACCAGCCAGAAGCATTGCAAGAGCTACCAATGCATCCCGAAAAAATCACTGTTTGGTGTGGATTATGCGCCGGTGGCATCATCGGGCCGTACTTCTTCAAAGACGATAATGGCCGGAACGTAACTGTGAATGGCGAGCGCTACCGTGCGATGATAACAAAACTTTTTTTGCCCAAAATGGAAGAGCTGGACTTGGCTGACATGTAGTTTCAACAAGACGGTGCCAAATGCCACACCGCACACGAAACAATGGCCCTATTGAGAGGCGAGTTCGGTGAACAGTTTATCTCACGTTTGGGGACCGTCAATTGGCCGCCTAGATCGTGTGATTTAACGCCGTTGGACTATTTCTTGTGGGGCCATGTTAAGGCTAATGTCTACAGGGATAAACCAGCAACGATTGACGCACTGGAAGCCAATATTGAAGCATTTATTCGTGAGATACCGACCGATACGTTGCAGAGAGTGTGCCAAAATTGGACCTTGCGCATGGGCCATCTAAAGCGGAGCCGCGTCCAACATTTACATGAAATAATCTTTAAACATTAAATTATATCGACCGTTCTATCGACTCAAATAAAGATTTAATCGTTTTTTAAAATTTTTTGTGTTTTTTTTTTGAAAATCCTATACCTCTTAAAAAATCACCCGTTATTACCTACATTTATCCTAATTAGCCGTTCCACCATTCTAGAGTTTTTCTCAATTCAATCTTCATATAGGCTGCTTGATGCGAGTTTTGGTCAAGTTACAGAAAGGCTCTGAAGCTATAAGATGATCAGTCTTCGTGTCCTGGTATCCCCAGAGTAATGTTACCTTGATTCGGTTTCCCAGCTGTTTGAGATTGTCTACGCAATCCCCTACTAACTTAGACTGTATCTGGGCCGAACTTAATGCCCTAAAGGCAGCATGAATAACTGAGCAGACGGCGATCGATTGATATACAGTTTCTTATTAGCTCTTCTGCGCAGACATGTATCTCGTCCTTCTGTCTGAAATATTGAAATATTGTCCCCATAAGTCCCCGTACCAACCCCGTCTGCAGTGGTACAGCCGTCCGAGTACAAGTGATTATTACTTATATAATCAATGTTACTGCAGTGGGATAGTTTACATTTCAAATTTGAATTACGCGACAAGCGCATACGCGAGGAAGTAGGAAGACGTCTTGATCGACACGTTCGGCGTGGGGGTTGAATAGTCTCAATAGAACGTTGGACCGGAGCGTAACGTGCTTTTGCTATCGAGGCTTACTATAAGAGTGGCGATTCATACGCAGCTGCCCTTCGCAAATTTTGTACACAATACAAAATTGGCCGACCAAGAGATGCCCAAGTAAGAATATATTGAAAACAGGGGAATCCCTTGGTCAACACTGCATGGCATAATGAAGAAAAAAATGGGTTTTCATCCTTAGAAAATCGGTCCATGCTTTAAAGGAAAGTGATTACGTATTACAGAAATCTTATGCTAAACGGATGTTGAATCTTTTTCCTACGGAGCACAGACTCTAGAACGTTGTTTTCGGTGACGAGGCCCATTTCCCCTTAGACCCTTATGTGAACAAGCAAAATTGCAGATATTGGCCACCAACGAACCCAAAAGAGAAACATTAACAACAGCTACATCCAAAGGTGACTGTTTGGTGCGCCATATCCTCTAGCGGTGGTGGTCATATTTTTTTGAAGATGAAAACGGTCATGCATTGACAGTCAATTCCGAGCGATACAAGGACATGATTGACACTGTTTTGCTTCTATTGTAAGAACAGAACGTCGATTTAACAGAAACACATGGTTTCAACATGATGGAGCCACTGCCCATACAGAATCGATGGACACGGTGAAAGCACTTTTTCCTCAAAAAGTTATATCGAAGTTTGAAGACATTCACTGGCCACCTAGGTCACCCGACCTCACGCCACGCGATTTTTTTGGGATTATCTAAAGTCAAAAGTGTATTCCAATAACCCACGAACACTGGAGGAGTTCAAAAACAACATTCAACGAGAATTAAACACCACTCCGGAACTCTGCAAGAGAGTGTTTCAGAATTTGGGTGTGCGATTGGAAGAGTGTGTCAAAAGGGATGGCAAACATTTGCTGATAGTAATAAATATTTTGTTTTCATTGAGCTTGTATTTTTTTCTTAAATCAAAAATTGGACGCCCTGTACTTTATTCTCTCATTGATTTTCGTAAATTATCGTCTGCCCGAGTTAGTTCTACGCCTATGTAGATATCCAAAGACAGAAGGAGAGGTTGAAACCACTCTTTGCGAGCGTAGCAAGCATTAATTCTATGAAATTTCGAAGAGAAGTTTAAATGAAATGAATACATTACCGTTTTTGCTATTTCTATGCCTTAGTCCTTCAATACGGTTTCTCCTTAGACAGTATGCTAAGGAGGATTTCGTTTCATATAGTATGTCGTATCAGGATCTTCCTATTGGGACAGTCAATATAGCGTTTATAAAACATATACAGTCGTTAAAACGTTTATTCATACTTCATGTGACTATCTTCCGCAGCTTATCGCTCTATTTAACAATTTCTCATGTTCCATATTCATTAGTCTTGTGACTTGTACAACATTCCCATTACAAAACTTATTAGGCAAGGTCGATACTGTGAATAACCGATAATACTGTACTGCTTTTTTTATGCTATCAACAACTTATTTCGCCATTAAACCTGTAATTTAAAACCAATACTGTATACAAAGCAATCATCATTAAGAATGCGGAATTCATTTAGTAATATTATTCAATTGTTGACAGGAAGCATTTTATAAACACTTTTGCGTTTGTGATAATATGGACACCTAACTCGCAGACCCAGAATCATTGGTGTAGTTATCCATCAGACAGACGATGTGGATTTTCGAGGTGTAAAAAATAATAATGTGCCTTAAATCGAGCCCCGCAAGGGCGCTGCATTCTCTGAAGCTGCATTATTGCCAAGTATCGATAGTAGCTTAGGTCTAAAACGCCTCACGTCACATATTACTTGTTTGTTTACGATTATTGGTTTTGATAGTTTCGTTCATTTAAATGTTTGATTGAAACTTCATTCGATAAACCAGTTTTTTGTTTTATTCGCACCAACTGAACAGAAAAAAGTATATGTCAACAGTTTTTGTCGCTAATAAACTGAAAACTATGTACTTGTTTTAAGTATATTCTGTATCCTTGCTTAAGAACAAAATCTTAAGGATTGACACATATTTTTACGCACCTAAATTTTTTTTAAATAATTCTCAATAATAATTTAAGGAAGTGTAGGGTAAATGAGTCTTGACATTACAAAGTATATGTCATACTTTAAAACCATAATTTTAGCTATTTTACATACATTTCTTTTAAAATCAATGATAAAATGGGGTCCGATTTAGGGCAGTTCTCTCTAAGACTTGTTGTTCGTAAAAGATACAGCAAATCTGATGCAGGTATCTTTGATGAATTATTGCACGTACGACAACAAGAGAGAATGCTTGCGTTTGCGTTTCTTTGAAGTCGATAATGTAACAACGAGCGTTGTTGTTCGGCCCAGACAATACCTCACAAACATGAATATCCTTGATTTGCATTTCTGGAATGCCTACTTTCAGATTATTTTTACACTTCGTCATCAACGGGCGGTGCTGAATACTTGGATGTGAATAATGTTATGGGGACGCTTTGTTTTTTGTTTGTCTTGCTTGCAATATTTACTCCAGGTAGAACCTTTGTTATCATATAATTGTCTTTCAAAATGCTTTTATAGCTGGGGAGTTGAATAATGATAAAAGTGTTGACGGTTATTTATAGGTGAAATAAGTATGTTATGTAGGTATTATGGGAGATCAAATTAATTGGGATAAGAAAATGTTATAGACCAAAAAATATGAGAGTAATTCAAGTAATTTGGTATACCAATAATATATAGACTTGATCTAGCACGTAACAGAAAGATGATTGAACTACAATTTTAATTAAAGTTTGTTTGTTTGCCAATAAAAAAACTCCTAGTCAACAATAAGGCATCTACATTTCTCAATAAAAATCGAAATTCGTAAATGATAGCTCAATACTGTAAATTGTTTAAAATTGTGCTCAAACTGAACAATTTTTTCCTCACTTGATTGGCATCCTCATCATACAAAGTGTATAATGCATTATCGCACGACATCTTTATACACTGAAAACCAAATTTGTTTGACGGCTTGAGTTCAAAGTGTACAAGACAGAAGTGTGTATAGACAAATACGTTAGAAAGAGATAGGAGCCGGCTGGATAGCGAAACTCATTACCGTGTTGCCTAGCAAGGATGACGCGGGAATCTGCCGCGTTGCAAATATGTTACACCAGTTACTTGAGTTACCGTAAGATGCATGTTGAAAATATGCGTTAGTTTATTTTCTACGCCCAAATAGTGATATTATTTTGAGCGTACATACTTTTGAATTGTGAATTGTGTCCAAACAGCGCTTCATTTTAGGTCGCAAATGAAAGGTCAGCATCTTGTACATTCCAAGGCAAGGTCCATGATCATAGTTGAGCGAATATGGTCAGTACCCATCTAGCGCTCGTATGGGAATGTCGTCGTGCTTCGAAATGGATTTCACCTGGGTACAAGTGTTAATTTGTATTGCGTTATGGTATTTGTTACATTTTCTGACCGCTGTCATTATTACCATCGGGGGAAATCAAAGATAATTCTAAAATAACACATTGACAACTCAACCGTGTATGTTGGTTGGTTATGAACAAGAATAAAAAAATAGCGTTAGTTGCATTCAAGTTTCTTAGAAAGGTTTTCTGTAATTTTTCCGCAAATTTCAATTGACTAAGTCCGATCTGACTGGGCTTTTTAGAAAAGGATGCCAAATATATTACGGATTCAGCGTTTTATTGGTGATTCCAGGTTTATCTACTTTATTCAAAGGTTGTTATAAAAGATAGAAATGCTGTTTCAAACGTAATGAGAAACAAAATATATATTCACGGCGTTCTCCCTTACCTCCGCCAGGATAATCTCAAAGGAAATAAATAACAAATGGGTTTTCCATATTGTGTCGGCTCTCAAAAATAGTTATGAAAACCAATAAGCTCAAATCCAATTTCCATAAATCCACCTGAATGTAAATGCGCTACTAGAAACGGAGAATTTGAAATACAAAGTAGACACATTCAAATATAGTAGAGTCGCTGGAAGAAACACCTGTAATGTTCGGATTCTTAAATAGTGTCGCTCCAGCCGAAAAGAGCGGGAAAGCGCACGTAGGAAATAAGTACGTGGGCGGTCGGCACGGGTATTAAGTAAAAAATCTATAAAACGTCAAAAAAAACTATAGAACGTCATAAAAAAACTATAAAATGTCATCTTGCAGACTAGGTAGTTTTTAGGGTCATTCCAGGTTTACTCAGTGGATCGTTGTGAGCATCTATCTATGGAGGAAAGACTCAACTAAACTACACGCATTGTTGGTTGCATATGGTTTGTGAAGCCGAGTGGTCTGCAGTTTTCATCTCTGAGAAGAAAGTTGGTTGAACACCAAGATCGCATCTGGATGATTATGTGTATTGGTCTGCATGTGTATAAAATCAGTGATATTTGCTGTGTGAGAACATCATTACTGCATATGCTGCCGATGAAGTATATCTATTAGCTGTGCCCGACGGGTTATTTATATGTTGTCCTTTCTGAAAACAGGTTATGTTCAAAGTTATAAATTACGAAAAACTTCGAGGAGAATTACGGGAAATCACCACTGCGCCCGCGTTGTGTGTAATTACTGTTAGCATATATATGACTTGTAATTCGACAGTGTACCGTGAATATAATTATTTATCTCGCTCATATTAGAAATTCATCAAATCAAATTGCATATGTAATTTCCAGAATGGATAAGAAAAAGTGGTTTTCTAGCTTTGAATCTCAAGTAAGTGTATTTGAGACAAGAATCGTATGGAATTATCATCAACACATACAACTTACAGCTTAGACCTCCAGTAATACCATCTCTGAAGCAGATTTTACATCACATCAGAGCCAAACATTGATAATTGAAGCCTCATGACATTTAGGCAACACGTACAATTACAAAGCGAGTTCACAACATGTCCATCAGCTAGTACGATGTTGACATTTTGTAGAAAAACCTACATAATGTCAAAAAAAATCGGCATAATGTCACTTTTCAAGATACGTAATACCCGGTAAGTACTTGGCTTACAAAAGAAAAATGAAAATTTGGGAGAACTTTATTTCTCAACATAGTCCCCTTCTAGGTCGATACACTTGACCCCGCGATGCTTCAACTTCTCTAACTCGTCTGAAAAATACGTTTTCTGGACGACTGCAAAGAAGGCCTCCGTGGCGGCGATAACTTCCTCATTCGACTCAAATTTTTGCCCGACGAGTGACTTTTTCAAGTTTGGAAGCACAAAGAAGTCGCACGGGGCCACATCTGGAGAATACGGTGGATGGGGCAGCAGTTCGTAGCCTTATTCGACCAATTTGGTCGTAGCGACGGCGAAGATGTGAAACGGTGCGTTGTCATGGTGGAAGAGTACTTTTTCCTTCGCCAAATGGGACAATTATTTTCTACAATTCGCAGTCGAATCGACAGAATAATTCGCCATAATAGAGCCCTGTGACCGTTTTGTCCTTCTCCAAGTAGTCGATGTAGATCACACCTTGTGAATCCCAGAAAACGGTGACCCGCCTTTCCGGCAGAGAGGACAGTCTTTTTCTTCTTCGGAGCACGTCCGCCGGGTAAAGTCTACTGTTCGACTGTTCCTTGGTCTCTGGTATGTACCAGTGGATCCATGTTTCGTCGACCGTACGAAACTATGCAGAAACCTCTTCGGATAGCGCTTAAACAGCGTCAAACACTGCTCTGAAGTGGTCTCACAGTTGCGTTTGTTGTCCAAAGTGATGCCCAAAGTTTCATGCAGGATATGAGCCACGCGGTCTTTTGAGATGTCTAATGCCTCAGCTATCTCGCACACCTTCAATAGGCGGTCTGCCAATACGAGATCGTGGATATTTGTAACGTTATCCTCAGTGGTAGCCGTTTTCGGGGCATTTGGGCGTGGCTCATCAGAAACCGACGTGCGACCTCGTTGAAAGTATCCGTCTACCAGAATGTACGACACGATAGTAAATTTCTCTTGCGATAGTGGCGATATCGGGCGGTGAGGCTAAGTACTTATCGGACCGCCCTCGTATGTCCGCGAAGCGATTCGACTACTCGGTTCTGTATACTTTACAAAATACGCCGAGTTCGAGTACAAGAATGCAACATTTTATCTAGAGCAAAAAGAGTGACAGCGCCACAACCATTACCATTAATTTATCATCGTAATTTATTGGATACGTTGAAACCTACGTTCTAATTTAATTTTGATAGCGTTTAGGTATAGAGTAATTCATTTCGTTGGATTAATGTGGTGGTGTTCCAGCTAAAACCGACGTAGGCACAATTTAATTTTACTTATTTAAGTAAATTGATGATGGGTTTTATTTAATATTCAACAGAATCAGATAAACAACAGTATACAAATCGAGTCTGAAATCAGAAGAGCGCTTCGAGAGAAAGCAGTATAACTTGCCGTAAAATTAACACAAAATATGACATGTTCATCTCGCCTAGAAATAATGACATCATGTTCGAGAGCAGCTCAAAGAATCAAAGTCCGTTAGCACATCGGCAGAACACATTCAGCTCATCGATATGAGAAGGGCTTGACGAACCACATTTGGTTTCAGGTAAGCATTACCATAAAATTTCCCATATTCTGTCCGATACTGTAACACAATATCGCAGAATTGTACGCTGCCTCACATGCATGTCATGTCTGGTTCAAATTAGCGAGGAACGCATCGCAACATTTCAAATGTCCGCCTTTTCAATTTAATTTCCTCCATGCTCATAATTTTATAATCCACTGTGCAGAATGGGCAAATTGTACCCTAATCAAAATAATTTTCTTTTTACGATGAATAGTCTGTTCTGTCAGCCAGAAACCTGCAACAATAATAAAAATTGCGTTTCACCATTCTCAGGACAGTGGATGTCTCCAAGTCGACATGATTTTACTGTCTTAAATCACATATCAATTTTGACTGGGTTTATCCAACTGTTCACTGCGCCATCTAGTGAGGTAATATTCAAAAATTGCTTTTCGACGGAATATCAATATCATTCCTTCAAATGGCATATTGTGGGTGTTTTCACCTTTTTCTATTCACGTGTAAACACTTAGTGCACCCAGCACGGTACAAACGAAAAACTCCACAGCAAAGATGAGAGGTAATTGCTTCTACAGTGTGTCCACAGGCTGGAATACTCGAAAAAAAGTTAGTATTTTGGATGTGAAAATGAGTAGTTCTTTTACTGGGTAATGTCAGTGATATGACTCAAAACGCTCCCAGGAGTGCACATCAGATGGGGGTGCTTCCAGCTCTCACATACGTCAAAAATATCAATTGCTCGATTTATTGGAACAATTTGTAGACATCAGAGTGGCTCACTGACATACTGTAAAGCATTCCAACTTAACTGATGAGCAGTGCAGAAAAAATGAGTAAAAATGGACGTGCTAAGAAAAAAAATGAGTGCGTGGACACCCTGACGTTCTAGCTAACGTCATGCACTGTCCTTAGAAAATGACACTATATCTGCCATAGAGATTAGGTTTTGATTAAATGTGATGAAAATAACTATTATCGGAATTTGAACCGTCTAAGGTTAGTAGAACTGGTAAAACCTGGGATGTAGCGGTAAAACTGCTCTGTATGTATCTGAATGAATGAAAATCAAACCCTACAGGTTGATTCCTTTGGAGGGAAATATATACAGGGTGGCGCATCGAAAACGAAACAGACGCATTTACTAGCAGCTCATTTAGCACGTACAGCCCCCTGAGCGGGGGTGACACCACCCCCAAAATCTTAAATGGAAAGGGGGGTCGAGTGATACCTTATTTTAAAGGTCTTTCAATTCCCTTTATAATGATATAAAATTAATGAACTTCAGTTCAGTAGTTTTGAAGATTTATTGATTTAAAGCTTAAATAAAACTAATACATCATCATTAGTGGAGATCAATACATTTGGCAGCAAAGTAATTTAAAAATGAAGAATGAACTGACCCGTTAGGCAAGTAAATGTTGAAAATGGCCACCATGACTCTCCATGCAATAATAAAGATTTTGCTCAAAACGTTGCCGCACATTTTGCAATATTTGTGGAGTAATTTGAAGGCACTCATTCAAAATTCTTTGTCGCAGGTCTTCTAATGATGTTGGATGAGTAGCATAGATTTTCCTTTTTAAATGACCCAACATAAATAAATCCAAAGGTGATAAATCTGGCGATCTAGGGGGCCATTCAATGGCACCTCTTCTACCAATCCATCGATCTGGAAACGTCTGATCTAAATATTGTCGAACACGTAATGCGTAATGTGGTGGGGCACCATCCTGTTGGAACATCAACCTATTCGCAATGTACCGCCGATCATTCTGATTTTCAATTATGACTGTTAATGCAGGATCTATGGTGTCTTCCAGTAATTCCAAATACATTTCACCGGTCAAATTTCCAAGTAAGAAAAAAGGACCAACTAAATGATCGCCAAAAATACCAGCCCAAACATTTAATTTTTGGGGCTGCTGTGTATGAACCTCATGATAAATTCTGGGATTAGAATCGGATCGATATCGGCAGTTATGACGATTTACTATGCCATTTAAGAAAAAGGAACATTCGTCGGAAAAGCAAGTGTTGAATAGAAAATGTTCATCGTTTATAATTCGTTCACTCATATCTTCACAAAATTCTAAACGCCGATCAAAATCGTCTTCATTAAGTTCTTGTACCAGGTGAATTTTATACGGATGAAAACTATGGGCCTTTAGAATCCGTTGGACAGTACGTCGACTAACACCTCACACTGTCTCCAATTTGCGGGTACTTAACGAAGGATCTACATAAACTTGCCCTAAAAACCCCACTTATATTGCTTCGTTCCTTATGGGATTTTCAATGTTGCATTTTTTATTGGCGACTGACCCAGTTTCCCGAAATTTAGCTACATGTTCTAGAACATATTTTCGATGCACGTTACTGTTCTCATGTCGCTCATTCAATATTTCTGCTGTCCTATTTAGCCCACTGATTATTTGCGAAAAATATTTCGATACTTTCAACTCTTTCTGCTGTGGAATATACCATGGTTAATTTATGTAATAAAGCGTTACAAGATATTTTAGCAACAAAGTTTGGTCAAATCACTCGCAAACTATGTACTAAATTCCTATTTAAAATAAGTACGAGATATTTCCTTATCTTTCATCAAGAAATAACTTTTTTGCCGCTCCAAAAGCTATTTTCAACAACAAAATGATAAACAAACCATAGGCGTACTGAAGAAAAGCATTTACTTATTGAGTAAATTCTTTTAGTCAAATTTCTTCTGAAAGTACTACAAACTAATCTGATGTACGTATTAAAATCTACTTTAAGCTTTAAATCAATAAATCTTCAAAACTACTGAACTGAAGCTCATGTATTTTACATCATTATAAAGGGAATTGAAAAACCTTCAAAATAAGGTATCACTCGACCCCCCTTTCCATTTAAGATTTTAGGGTTGGTGTCACCCCCGCCCAGGGGGCTGCACGTGTTAACGTGTTTTTTGCCAAACTTCTGTCCCCCTCGAAAACAAAATCGACGGGTCTGAGCGTTTTTCAAAAAAAAAAACTGAGCTGCCTGTAAATGCGTCTGTTTCGTTTTCGATGCGCCACCCTGTATAATAGAAGTCAAATGAGTTTTCTTTTAATGTACAAATCTCGAATTCGTGGATCTGAACAATATGTTTCAGATATTAAGAATGCAATAGGCTGTCAAATGTTCTCTTTTAATAAGGGGTGGCCCGGTTGATGACCTAAAATATGATCTAGACAATGTCTTCAAAGCTCATTTGGATGTCAAGTTTGTAAATTCAAAGAGCAACCATTATTTTTGACAGCCTATTCGTGTCGAGCTCCAGATGCTACATCAGAATGCATTTTCATACATGAGGTCAAGGAGTCCTAACTGATTCAAGTCCTGCAGTGCCTTCTGATCATGCATGATTGCACAAACGTAACTAAAATGTTAACGTTCCCGCATCAATAAATGGTACAACTGATGCTTTACTAGCGTATCTTTTAAGAAATGTAAAAAATATGAAGAAACATAAAAAATAATACAGAGACAAGTATTTTGGTGAATAAAAAGTATAACTCCGAATTGAAAATAACACCACACTGCTCGATCAACAGAGACATACTCGTATACCAAGCGACAAATCTTATTTTCCAAAACAACAATTACGAGACAACTATAAACAAGTAGAAAATTAATGCCATACCAAACTCAAGATTAAATTTACAAATTTGATCTCCAAGTGATCTCAGAGGTCATTGCCT
Source organism: Acanthoscelides obtectus (assembly GCA_963669975.1). Taxonomy (NCBI): domain Eukaryota; kingdom Metazoa; phylum Arthropoda; class Insecta; order Coleoptera; family Chrysomelidae; genus Acanthoscelides; species Acanthoscelides obtectus. The sequence continues at coordinate 28,152,129 of CAVLJG010000004.1, forward strand.
AGGTAGTATTTGAAGTCATCGACAAATCAGATTTTAAGGTATCCTAAAAGTTCTTCGAACCTTTTTTCAAAACAAAAAATGTGTCGTTGGCAAGTTTTAAGTTTGCTTAAAGAGCTTTGACCAGGTCTCCCCCTACCTGATAAACACACGCCATAATCAGAATAAGAATCTGTTTTTCAGAAGAAGAACTATATGCTTTACGTCTTATCTTCACGTTACTTATTATTTTTCATTACCTTGGACACCATTAAAGAGATTACGAAATATAATCCTGTGCTTTATTTTTATACATAAGACACTTCGTTATCAACTTCATATTCTGCTTCCACGAAGAAAATGCATTGGGTGTTTCTCTTAATGAAAATAACTTGTCAGAGTCATCGTCCTTATTCTATTATCCTAAAACTGAAATGCACGACAGGCCCATATAAATTCAAGAGGCCAGAGGAATGAATAATAGCGGTTTGAACGAGTCACAGAATGATATCTCGTAACCGCCGAATTTTATAATGGTTTATATTATGTCTGATTATACGTTACATTCAAATGGAGGAAATTATACGAAGAACCCCCATAATATTCTATTATATAGACAATTTGGGAACGTCTAATGCTTTTTTACGTGTATAATTTGGCGAATGAAATTTTGTGTGTCTTCCTACAAATGCGATACGAAGTGTAGGCTATGATCGCTGGAGTGTGTTGCACTAGCTACAGGGTGGAACAGAATACGTATGTAAATGAAAGTTTCTAAATAAAACAGTTGTTTCAAAGTACAAAATGAATCTTTAGCATACAGAAAACCAAAACAAAATAAGGCTCTGTCTACCTGGCGTTGACGGATCCATGGGTCGTTTCTCGATATAGGGAACTTTGAAACATTAATAGATAATCAGATGTTATTTCACCATAATTGATGAAAAAGACAAAATACTATAGCTATACTATTATCGAGGTGCAGTAGATGTAAACATCAGGTGTAAGGCAGTATGTCATACCCACCAGGGTCTTTAAGGAACTCTGTTACACGCTGTTTCCTTGAAAGACCATAGATGATTACTCAAGTATTACATGTGTGTGCAGAATACTGTGGTTAGTTTGTTTGCATTGAAATCATTTACGAAATAAATTAGTATAGTGAGGAACACATACAGATACTGTTCGCAATCCTGTTTTTAATTAACATCAACAATTTAGCAAACAAAACTTGCTTGTTTAACTTTGTGTATAATTAATATTGTCCAAATGTCCCCCTCAGCTGTATCTACAGGTGAATCCTCCAAAGTTTCCAGTTACCTTTTGGCACAAGTGCGGATAGATTTTACCATTAACTTGTGAAATGTTTTGCTTCAGGACATTAATAATCGTCCGCGGATTGTTTGCATAGAGTTTATCATACAGAGATATCTACTGAAAATATCAAGCGGAGACAGACCGCATAATCTCACATTTGCTGTTGGTTACCTCTTCGTATTTTAGCAACATTGTGAACTTGTTATGCGCCCCTCTTTTCTACGCATCCCTTCCCAAAATTAAAATTCTTCCTCGTTGTACGCCGACTTGCCGCTTTTAGCAACTACCGTTTCAGTTTTTAAAAATTATTCTGTTTAATAGTTATGAAAGTTTCACAATGATTAGTTTTATATTGTGGCCTGTGCATTTGATGTTGTAGGTTAATTTGTTACTTGATGCTTTTTCTCATTTTTTTGCATTGCTTGTCCTGAAAGAGGACTTCTACGTTATAAGTAATTTTTTCATTGATATTATGAGTTTGGTAGTTCATGCAATATTTATGTAGCTCGTCCTGAAGAAGAAACATATTGTCGAAAGCTTGAAATAAACGCAGAACAAACTTTCTCGCCTGATATTCAATTACGTTGTGGCCGATTCTTCAAGTATTTTTTCGATTTGCAAAAACGAGCCCATTGCAATTCACATACATTTTTAAGGAGCATACTATATATACCACTGAGGTCCCGAAAAATCCATATTTGTGATACATCTTGCCATTACCATTTACTTTTGCACAATTCTGATGCCTTCATCCACACTGAGATGAACCATAATGAAATTATCTAGCCTCTGAATGAAAAAGAAGAGGAGGATGGTAGTTTTGGCTGATTAGTCAAGCAAAAAATTCTCGAGAAATAATGTTTGTTCTGTGTTCATGTTAAGCTTGAATGTGTTTATTTTCTTCTTCAGGACGTGCTACAAGAATATTGCATAACTAAACTCAATAAAAAAACTACTCAATAATATGAAGCTCTCTTTCAGGACGAGCAATCCCCAAAGACGAGTGGGAAAGACATCAATAAACGCACTTAAAATCCACAGGTCACAATATAAAATACTCAATCCACTAAATCCAGTTGCTGAAAACGGCAAGTCGGGGCACAACGATAAGAACTTTGATTTTAGGAAGGTATGAATAGTTTACAACGTTTGAGTCATTGGCTGGTAGTTACCCATTCGCCTTTTGGCAACATTGTAATTGTACTTGTGTGATCGCATTTCTATTGATCCCTTTATAAAATCAAAATTCTTTGTCGTTGTGCGCCGGCTTGCAGTAATCTTAGTTTTTAAAAATGATTCCACTTCATGGTAATAAATAACATCATATATAAAAAATGTTCTACTCAAGTCTCACACTGATTAGTATTTTAGTTTATAGATGTTTTTTCTCTATTTGTTGAGATTGAAATAGTTTTTTATATATTTTAATGAGTTTAGTTATCTTTCAATATTCTTCATATTATCTAGGGTAAATTTTCCTAGTAAATGTTTCTGACATGCATAGATTGCGGTAGAGACACATGACACGAGCAATATTTTTTAGACCAGAAATTTATATTTTCTTAAACATTTACATCATTCCTCTTTTTTATATATAATCATGGAAACCATAAATACTAATTTATTTTTTAGTTACGGTACCATAACATGCATTAAACTTTAAAAAAATACAAAAATGCAATAAGAGAATTCCAACGAACTAGTTTCCTCTTGACCAAATTACAATAACACAACAACATGTGATCATAAACGTTTTCATATAACTGCGGTGTAACGGTTGAACAAACCGTGTCAAAAAGTGTCGGATATTAAAAACGATCACAAAAATGAAACCGCAACTATCTTGTTGCTAAATCTGAGCTATTTTTCATTTACTAATTGTTTGTTACAATGGTCATATTTCCACATGCCGCTTTTTACAACATATCTCGGTTTTTATTACAAAAAACTTGCAGATTGATTGTTGTTTTCAAAAAGAATTCTAAAGTTAGTTACACAACACAAGCCTTACAATATATAGGTACTAAGCTCTCACTATCAAACAAAAAGAATTTCTGCAGTTCTTCTGAACAGAGAAAAAACTTTGCTCATCATTGCGGCTATAATCTGCTAAATATATGTGGACAAAAATGATACTCATCATACAGAATTGCAGCGATCTACCTTGGAGCATTACAGCATCAGATAACTCATATTAGTTTCACCTGTCGATCCATGTGATATATCCATCAAATAAAAGTGCTTGGTGGGGGAAGTACAATAAGGTAACTGACATCATTGTAAATCCAATATGGCGGCTGCAAAATGGCGGTTTTTAATATGTTATAGTAACCTCTATCTTATGGGTTTTAAACGGAAAAGCCTGCTGATCGAAATAGAATCGATGGCGCCATTCTGAATATTGTTATGATATGGAGCTGATCTTCTGATGATGGTGCCGGAAGGAGACCATGGGAACTGTGTAATGAAATGATGCAGACCGTTCAAGTTGGGACTCGTCTGATCCCTCTTGACAGGTACTCTGGTCTCAGGTACGTCTATAATATGAATTAAATAGTTATCCATAATAACCATATCTAATTTGAGCTATTTCGCATTAGATAGTTCGTTAAAAATAGGTTCACCGTAAGTAATATGTGCTGTTATTTAGTATATAGATGTATGGGACATTTTGCGCCTCATCGTAACTACAAGAATTGTGCAGATATTACGAAACTTCGAAATTGAGTTCGTTCCATTTGTTATGATTGTGGATTCTGATTACATGGATAACCCAACGTCGAACTATCAAAGAAAAATAAAGTAACGAAAATTTCAAAAAACCCGCTAATTTAAAAGCTAGGAAGTCAAAAATATTTTTTTCATATAATGAATATTTGTCTACTTAATCCCCCCATGTTTGTCTGATGAATCAAACCAATGAGTTTAAAATTCTTTACTGCATTCGTTTCGATCCCAATGGTGACCTTCTTCAGTACAACAGAGACTTTTTTAATCATATCTTCCAGATGACACATTGTTTTTTGTTTTCATTTTCACATTCCTATACAACGTGTTACTCCAATAGTCTGAAAGATCCTGTAACATGCTGCAATTTTAAGATGGCACCAGGCAAAACCTATAGACAGCTTGGGTTAAGCATTCGCATTCGGTTAATAGTCATGCAATTTTCGACTAGATTGTTACAAATGCATTGTTGATGGATCTGAAACTCGAGTCATAGTACTTCGACTTCGACTTAAAGAGAACTATGTTGTTTGTTCTGTCTACTTATCATAGTCCCAAGTTTCCAATAAAAGCATGTTACACTTTAACAGCAAGAGGGATACGATGACAAATGCACAAATATTTAATAAATGGAAAAAATAACCATTTAGTATTTTTTGTTAATAAGTAATAAATGCTTATTAAAAAACGATTTTTTCTTTTATTTATCCTCGATGTCTAGATTAATATTGTGACGGTTCTCACCACGGTGATGTTTGAAGTTAGGTTTGGTTTTAATCAGTTCTGGTGATTTGACAATAGTGACAGAGGCAGACCATCGCTTGACAACATCCTTGTATTAGTATTCGTTCCAAAATGCAGAAAAATCTGAAAGTATAAGTATAAACGTAACCTTAAAGGTTTTATTGAGACAAGCTTTTTGGTTCCGTTCTGAAATCAAACAAAACTATAGACAATGCCAATGAACGTATCTACCTGAGTGCGACTTATATCGCTAATACACCTAATACAATTTTTATTCACCGTTAGATTAAAAAATAGAGTCCTGCCAAATCTGTAATGGGATACTTTCTTCATTTCACAGCCATTATAATGAATTTCCAATGAGGCTTTTGCAAAACTAATTACCCGTTTAATCAGGTTCAGTAAAATTCCATCGAAGGTTGAGTGGAAAAAATGGGTGATAAAGTATATCGAATTAACAGGAAGTTGGCGTATAAAAAGAGTTATAATACAAATAGAAGGAGACAATTTACTGCGCTTAAAGTGAGGTTATTTCTCGGAAGAACAAAGGATGTCATTTCAAAATTATCATGGCTTGTGATTATAATAGACATATTACCTTTACGGGTGATCGGTGTATTATCCCGTTGCAGCTGCTATTCTGTTGTTTATTTGTCGACCTAAAACACAGGGCAATTCTTTTCTGTTGACCCCGAATATAAACGATTAGAAACGCTAATCGGTGAGGAAATATTGTAATACCAGAAAACTTCGAGAAATAAGATATTATGTGTTTCGATATTCGATCACGAAAATCTATTTCACTGATTTCCCTCTGTCTGTCCGCAACCTTGTCCCTTCTATAACCTGGACAGTTAGCTGAAGTACGAGGGATGTCTTTTAAGTTTTGCATATACAAACATAGTAGGCCGCGCGGATCGAACGTCAGTACTGAATCTTAACCTCACTCTTTAGTAAACTTAAATTCAAAGTTTCACAACAATACAGTGAATTTTTGAGTGTCACCAAGTCATTAGAAAAATGGAGCTCAACCGAGAACATTTTCGCGCCATAATTTATTACAACTTTCAGAGACAATTATCGCAACAAGAATGCCTTGCTGAGTTACTGTCCGTTTTCGGCAACGAAGCGCCACATCAGCCAAAAATTTCTCGTTGGTATGGAGAATTTAAACGTGGACGGGTGAGTCTTAGTGACGATCCCAGGGTGGATGCACCAAAATCGGCAGTCACCCAGGAAAACGTCGATGCTGTTCGCAAACTTATCATTTAAGATAGACATGTGACATATCGCGAGATTGAGGCGTCCTTGAAGATCTCAAAGACCTCATTTCAAAAAAATTTACAGGAAGAATTAGGAGTAAGAACATTAGTGTCTCGTTGGATACCCCACCTGATGACTGAAGAGCAGAAAGCAGCCAGGGTTAATTGGTGTCAAAAAACGCTTGACCGTTTCAATTCCGGAAACTCAAAAAATGTGTACAGCATTGTTAGTGGTGATGAATCGTGGATTTACTGTTATGAACTAGAAAATAAACGACAGTCGGCTGTTTGGGTGTTCCAAGGTGAAGAAAAGCCAACAAAAGTCATCCATTCTCGAAGTGTTTCGAAAAAGATGGTCGCGATATTTGTGTCAAAAGCGGGTCATATTGCAACAATTCCTCTTAATGAGCAAAGAACTGTTACTGCGGATTGGTATATCACCATTTGTTTGCCAAAAGTCATTACCGAGCTTCGAAAAATCAACCCCGAAAGAAGAATCATCCTCCACCAAGATAATGCAAGCTCGCAGTATTTAACGGAAGAAAACGTGGAATTATTGGACCATCCTCCATATAGTCCGGATCTAAGTCCTAACGATTTCTTTACTGTCCCGAAAACTAAAAACAGACTGCGTGGTCAAAGGTTCCAGTCACCAGAAGAAGCAGTTGACGCATTCAAAAATGCCGTTTGGGATCTGCCAGCAAGCGAGTGGACTAAGTGTTTCGAAAATTGATTCGAGCGCATGCAGATGTGTATTAATCTTCGTGGAGAATACTTCGAAAAACAATATAGTGATTTAAAACTACCTACCGTGTTGTTCTATTTCCATATGCAAAACTTAAGTACAAGTAAAAAAAAAAACGGGGAAAAAATAAAAATCGATCAATTTTCGTTTTTGGCGTTTCGAGGACTCCTGATCATTTTTGGAAACGTTTTTTAGGGGTAAAAAATAGCACTTATTGTCTCATATTTTGTGAACACCCTCTATAAGTTATAAACAAAACCTATTTATCATTTTGACTGCAATCGGAGCTCGTTCCAAAATAAGAGAAATAATGCATTGATAGTTAGCTGTCTTACGACGTACGTATAGCAGTGGAACATCCACATTACGGAAAAAACTTCCAGAACAATGTTTACATTTCCATGATCTTGTACAACACTGGGAAACACCATGGAAATTCAACCACATAGACCGACAATATGAATTAGAGAGCTTGACAAAAATGGCAGCAAAAACACTCCATCCATCATTATTCTGCAGTTAACTAGTGGACTGAACATTTTCAACTATACGCAGTATCAATTCTAATAGAATATTTATGTATCTACAACTTCTGCATGGAATGAGGTCAGAGGCAAAATACTAATGTTGTGTTCCAACATTCTGTATACAACCAGGAAGTTAATGCTAAAATTCGAAGGAAAAGTTTTCTTTATACCATAATTTTCAATTCACGGCAAATGGAAAGGCCGTCTAAATGCCATGAATGCACCAGTTTGTGAAAAGCGTGAATATTTAAGTACACAACGGGAAACTTAAATGGAAACCGCTATGCTACAGAGGCCTTGTATGCAAGAACTGAAGTTACGGAGATAAGCGAAATCAAATTAATGAAGCCTCATTTTATGCTTGGGGTACACTATATGAAATATATGTTAAATATGAAGGCGGTAAACACTAAAACATCCTACATTAGATTGCTACGATATTTCAAATATGTTTTAGATATATTCAAATTCGGAAGCACCTGACACCATTGGACTATCTATTTTTATTGCCCCTGATTCATTTTTCAATTGCTTTATGTTTTTGGTGGATTATGAAAGGATAGTGTAACTTTATTTGCTGTTTTTCAATCCAGAGCATTGCAAAATTCCCGGAAACATCTACTTTTTATTGAAAGCTCCATAAGAAACGCGTGGAAATCCATGGGAGTTTGACAAGATCCGAGGAATTCTAAGCAGATCCAAGGATTAGCAAACAGGTCCAACAAAATCTGGGCAAAGGATATAATTTGTTCCACAATGTCAATAGCTAACTCAGCACTGTCAGATTTACCGGAAAAGCACTACGTTCAATTTCCACCGCACAATCTTGTATCATATAAATAGTTTACTGTTTACTTGTTTAGTAATTTTGGTTAATACTGATTAATATTAAAACGCGACGCTGTTTTGCTATCAAACAAGTCATGTCAAGTTTAGCCTTCAAAACTACCACTTTCTAACTGTAAAGGCGTGTTTACACGCTACGTCTTATTGTACGTTTTGTGGGACAGGACAAATCCTACCCAATAAAACGTGGCGTGTAAACAGCAAAACGTACGTCTTGTCGAATCGAAATGAAATCCAAGGTCAGATTGAAAAACTGATGGGAGAAGCAACATTTTGCGAGAAATGATAGGACAAAACGAAATGTGTAGACTCATGTGCAGACAATACGTCCGATCTTGGCTCAGTTCACGAGTAGCTCCACTTCAGTTCGCTCCCCTTTTCCCAAATAAAAACTTAATCATGTCAAACTTGCGGCACTGCACCCACGATTTTCTCCAGGAATTCATTGAAATGTAGAAAAGCTTTCCGTGTTTGTGGCAAGGGAAAAATAAAGACTATAGTGACCATAATAAAAAAACGTCGCGTATGAAGCTCTTATAAAAAAATACAAAGAAATGGCAAATAAAAAGTAAACTGAGGTGTCCATTCGCAAATAATTGCGCCAGTTATCACGTTCGCTCCTCAGTTGTTTCAATTACCAAGTACTGGCTTCTTTTAAAAAGCCATTCCCTTGACCATCTTGTCTTTTTCCCTCGCAGTCGGTGTATCCTTATAGTCTAAGAAATAAAAGAAAGCCGTTTTCTCCATAATAAAAAATGTCTCTAAAAAAATGCAAACAAACTTCACACAACTCAAGATTCTAGATTGGAACTGTAGTAGGAAATGGAAGGAAAACGTCTTGCCGTGCGTTCTGTATGCGCGACAAACCGTACAATAAGACGTATCGTGTAAACCCGCCTTAACGGGTCCAATCATCTACCATTAAATTTTGGATGAACCGTCTTTTAAGCGTCACGACAGCAGTTTTTACTGTTTTTCTGTCCGCATTTACATTTCAAAAATGAGATATGTTTTGTGGACATGTACATCACGAAAGAACAGTCACCCATTTCTGTCTGGATGTCTTGACCCCGCTATAACTTGGGAAGTACCGGTCAGATTTTGAAAATCGGTCTAGTGCTGGCGGGAGAAAAGATTAAAGATCAAAAAAGAATAATAATTCAATTTTTGAGTTTTTAGACTATCGTGATCATTTTCGGAAAAAATTTTGGAGTTAAAAATTGGGGTTAAAACTTAGAAATATCTCCCACAGTAGCATGTCGATGCGTGCGACGTGGTTCTCCGATGGACGAGCATCGTATGTCACAGTCGGCAATCGCTTCCGCACTGCTAAGGGCTGAATGCACTGTGAATTATGAAGGCCAATATCGGGATTGGTCATCACAACGATCATGTGCGCCCGCAGGAATTTCTCTCAGAGGTAGGAAGGTCATTTAATTTTTCGTTATACATGTTCGCAGCTAACTTTTTCTCAGAAGGGCTCACATTTGCCAAACACAATCCTTAACAAACTGATGTCAGAGACAACTTACTTGACGCCTTTTTTGTTCTCACAATGAGTTCACTTCTGGGCTGTCTCTTTGTTGAGCGACTAAACGTTGCCAAGGTGTAACGTTAGCTTTAGCGAACTGACAAAATGAATTATATCCAATCGATACGGAGCAAGAACGGTCGAACAAGCCGGCGATGTGACCAGGGCTTGTTCTTTTTGTTGATGCTTCCACACGTCCATTAACCGCTCTAGCGGCGTCAAAAATTCTGGCGAGGGTCTGGAAAAGGTAATCAAACAACCTTTTTGAAACATCACAGAAAGCTTTTAACTGTAACGTACGAAATAAGTTAGCGGAAAAACAAAAAGTTGATGGTGCTGCTGCTCGCTACGCTATGTGCTCATGTGATGGCAGTTGTAGCGTTGATGGTAAATTACTGGTAATTCTCAACAACCACAAGTCATATTGTAAATTCATAGATATTCGATAATACGCTGTAGAGAACGTATATTTAGCAGGCATTATGGTACTGGAATTTTCATCGGTTTTTAGACGCACTGAAGTTACTTCGAGCTAGATTAAATCAAGATTGTTTTTGCTAAGAACTCGAATCACTCGGCCCAACCCAGATCTATGGGACATCATGTACCAGGAAATGTCCATCATATGTTTATAGTTGCAACTTCTACACGCTATACTTTAGATGTCCGAATAGACGTTAGTAAAAATTGTTCTACTGGTATTTCTCTGTTGCTAACAGTATCAAACCTGAAACAATTTGGATAGTACTTGTTTGCTCTCTCCGTGACCATAGTCAACCATATAAAAACGTTGTTTCACGTTTTTTAGCAGTCATCAGCACGGCACAGGAGGCAGAAACGGAAAGCAAACAAGCGAAAATAGAATAAAATAAACATGCCCTGCTTTCGTCCGTTCGGCCAAAGACTGCCAACCATGCACAGCTGTTTCGTGCTTTTTGGCTACTCCTCAGCATGGTCTAGGCTTGGGTCTCTCGGGTGTCTGCGACATGTTGGGAAATCTCTAAACTGGAGATACTACATACCAAAATATGTGAATTGATCTAAACATATCGTAGTCCAAAACTTGATAGTTTGCGAGATACAGATTGTCAAAGTTACAATTTTGTTTTCTATTTTTCCTTATTGTTTGAGAAGTATTTCAGATTTTGGCATAAAACTCGGTATAGGGAGGTTTTTTAGTATGGGAAACAAGAATCCGTTATTGTTTATGGTCAAACTTCTAGGGGGCGCCACTTACAGCACTATTTCGGTAAATAACTTATCATAACTTCTTTGTGCTACCCTGTATACAACAACTGACGTATTTCCACAACAAAAAAGGTTCTCTTGTTAGAAGTGCTTGAAGCTAATAGTAGCGAGATATTTGTTTTTAAAAGTTCCATGGCATTATTTGTACCATGATGATAAAACATTTTTATAACATAGTAATTGATTTGCTTTGGATAATATCTGAGTAGTGTTGCTATGGTTTTTAACAATAACAAATGAGGATGGCAACAAAACTAATAAACGGAAATAATAACTACAAAAATTGTTCAAAATGAGCACCACCTTGCCTAGCACACTCTCGAGCTCGAAGAACTAATCCTTGTTGCAATCTCCAAAGCATTTGGATGTTATTTTTCATTTCCTGGCTATGGTGGAAAATTTTTTGTCGAAGATCATTTACAGTTTCCACTGGCGTATTGTAAACGCGTCGTTTCAAATCACCCCAGAAGGAGAAATCCCTAGGATTTAATTCTGGTGATCTAGCCGGCTACGATACAGGTCCTGATCGGCCTATCCACTGGTAGCACAAAGAAGTTATGATAAGTTATTTACCGAAATAGTGCTGTAAGTGGTGCCATCTAGAATTTTGGCCATAAAAAATAAAGGATTCTTGATTCTCATACTAGAAAACCTAACTATATCGAGTTTCATGTCAAAATCTGAAATACTTCTCAAACAATAAGGAAAATTGGAAAATAAAATTGTAACTTTGACACCCTGTATCTCGCAGACTATCAACTTTTGGACTAAGGTATGTTTAGGTCAATTCACATATTTTGGTCTATAGTATCTCCAGTTTCGAGATTTCCCAATCTTCCAATCGGCGATGCGGTTTGGAGCTTTTCAAATAGATGCCAGATTAATTTCCAAAACACCGATTTTATTGTAGATTAACGGTACTTCCAAAAAGAAGTAGTACGATAATGAGATACGCCATTACTTGGCTCAAAGTAAGATAATACAAGCGCGAAGTGTCGGGTGACAACGTGCTGTTTTCCAAGAATAATCGAGCAATAAAGACGTACAAATATATACAACAGAAGTAATAAAATCACAGAGAGTCATAAATCCATTCGGGCTGCAGTGGCAGGAAGAATGGCCGATTAGTTACCGTTCAGCAAGCCGAAACTGCTGCAGCCTTGCCTTCAAAGAAACAGATAATGCAATAATGCCCTTTTACTATGCGTCACAGTCGGTAGGGAATGTGCACTTACAAGGTGGTCCTATCTAGACAGTCTTCTGGATGTGGCGGTGACCTGCAACAAATTATTCTCTGTTAAGAACTACCTGTACAGTTTTATGGTATAACAAAGATAATTAACTAAAGTGTCTAAGTAGGATGTTTGCTTTCCGCCTCTGTGACTATAACCAAACGTAAACAACGTTGTCGCATGCTTTTTAGCATTCATCAGAAGGGTAGGGATAATAAACTCACAAGGGTTTCAATAGCCAACCTAAAAGAACGAAAGAAAGGTGATTCGCATCATGCGTATTCAAAGTCCATAATTTAAATTTTTGCCAAATCAGCAATGAGTTTTTTTTTAATAATATTAACTATACGCCTTATGTCAGGATACAAGGATTTTCATCGCCGTACAAACGACATAGATAGCAGAGCGTACAAAACCTGACTCAGATACTATACACGAAGTACTATATATACCTACTAAGTCCATTTGTCCAGAATTGCGTGACACATAACCTCATGTGTCGTCTTAGGTCATAGCTTAAACCATCTCTGGATAAATCGCAATGTTTAGTATAGAAATTAAAGCCCGAGTACAGCATCAAATCAGTGGGCCGGTAAAGTGCTGCAAAGTAGCGTCTGGATCTACTAGAACGTTGTAGTAGAAACTAACCTCCACTTTTCCAACGAAATCGCGTTTTGGCATGTCTACCCCTAACTGCGTATGACATGGTTAGAATTTGAGGTTAATTTCTGTTTATCATTTGAGCTTTTTGCGCTGTTGTCGCAAAACTTACAGGGAAGCTCGATTGGCTATTACCTACGATTACAGCATCTGCGTTCAAATCCAACCTCCAACTTGAAAGGTAAGGAAAAACCAAGTTTCTCCACCTTCTTATACTACCCCCAAGATTTATATTTAAGTTTAGATATTCTGAAAATGATAATATTTTCTTGGAAGGTTGATCATATTTAAGAAAAAACAATTTTCTTTAAACCGACAAAGGATGTTTTCATTATTACCAAGGGAATTGCCATGATGGAAATTTTATATGAAGATTGAAATACAACATAGAGGGTTGACCATGTTCTTGGAGAATCACTCACCCCATGCAAGGAGATGATAGCCTTTGGCGAGGGAGAGTTTCTTGCAGAGAATAAAAAGTATGCTATGTTATTGAGCTCCCCTAAGCCATTATTGTCGTCTATCATGAACCAATAACTCTCAAGAAAAATAATTTTATCCAAGCGATTTTTTATATATCTGCGATAATAGGGGTGCGATGGCTGGCAGGGGTCACTTGGTAATTGAAGGTTTTGATATCTTGAAGGAAACCTCTGTGAAAGGATTACATTTTTAGCTCAAAATGCAATGATAGGAGTACTCTACCGATAATTCTGACGCCTAGTGTAGAACCCTACTACCTAATGCGGATTTAGAGATGGAGCCCAAGTCTACCCTTTTTTTTTTCAAGAAAATAGTATATATTGCTGAATCTTGATGTTAAAAATTACCTTGTCAGACCGAAATTCAAACTTGTCTCCACGATATTTGCTTTCAAAGGCGCGGTTTAAGTGCCTAAGCACGTAAGTGGCCGCCTGGAGATGAACATCTTCCTGAACATGAATGCTGCGACCACGACTGCACCCTCTCTTAGACAGTCCAGTCCTCCTTTGGGTACTGCCCTGTACCGCTTGTAAAACGCATCAATGTAAATGTACAAAGATAGCACTCGCACCGTAGCAAAAGATGATAAATCTGTTCCGAAAATAAAATAAAAATATTTTACGAGTGTGCGGTAATAAAGTTGCCAAATTTCAAGCTCGGTTTTACACCAGCGACCAACATCTGCCGCCCGGTGCGGCGATTTTCTACCTACGATTACGGGTAGGTCTTGGACCAAGTATACATGGTACGAACAGTAGGTTCACTCGCTGAAAAACCTACTATGTTCGCGCTTATTAAGGCTTGGCTGGTTATTATAATTATCTCGAATCTGGTAGTGATATTTCTTATTAGTTTTACTGAATAATTAATATTACGATTTATTTTAGAATATATAGTTAAGGAATCATATTACTCCATAAAATATTCTAAAAGGTCTAAGTACACACTTTTTGTGTTACCATCTCTACCGTGTTAGACAGTTATTTTATTAAGTATATATATATATATATACAGGGTGACTTTGAAGTTGAGTCATTAATTTTCAGATAATGATTGTAGAAGGAAGATAAACCAAAATATGTGTGTAAAAATAAAAAAAAATAAAAAAAAAAATGTTACCTTGTTTAATAAAGTATCCTCCCGACAAGTATTTCAGTGCGGACCTGTATTTGATCGTGCGGTCTTGGAGCAGCATGCCCTCACCTGTGAGGTCTTAAGTCACCTGATTCACGAGCCCTTTGCACTACATTAACAAAGGCACGAGGGGTTGGTTGCACTCGATTGGGAAACCGATTCGCATAAATCCGTGATGCATCCGGGAGCATTTTGTAAAGACTGCCCCCCCGTAAATAAGAATCATGTCCACAAGTTCAGCATTTTCGTAAACATGTGCCATTTTTGATTTCGTTTGAGCCACGCAACACACTACTATTCACTCAGGATTTATCGACTGACGAAAAACATCGTGATAAACGTTTCAAATTCTTTCGCTTTTTGGTTTCCGATGCGATGAACCGGTCAGGCGGATTATATCCGTTGTCGCCAAACACGAGCATATAATAGGCAGGGCGGTACTCAAACTTCCAAAGGGCTATAACTTTGTTACTTTAATTTTACCAGAAAAATGGTAAAGGAAAAAAACATTTCTTTTGATCAGATCTACTCACTGTTAAAATAAATGACTCAACTTCGAAGTCACCCTGTATAAACTTTATCTCACATTTTGTTCTCTTTTATAGTAGAAGAGTCATTCAACAATTTCGAGAATATACACAAATTAAAGAGAGTTAGCAGACATTGCTATAAGTTAATAAAGGATAAACAATATAGGCATAATTGGAGGACTATCGTACGGTTTATTCGAATAAAAGACTAGGACACCAGTTTTTAAAATTTGCGAACTTTTCAATTATCTAGTGTCTTAAACCTTCAGAACCATGATCAAATACATACTTTTCTGATAGCTTCAATTTCCGTCACATTATCAGCATTTTGCCGCCATCTTGCGAAAATTATAAGTTTGTGAAAATAGAAATTTTAAAACCTATGCCATCCCCTCTACAATTAGCTTTTAGGGCACTACGCAACAGATTACACGATTTAGTTTAGTTTCAAAACGGAATCGTAACCGAGATTCAAATTTCTCTTAACCTCAAACAGTCCCGTTTTTTTTTTCGGCGACGGTCAGTATTGGCAAAGCCGTCACTCTAGCCGAAGCGTCCCTGAATTTTATCACTGCTAAAAATTGTATGTGTATACAGAAAAAACCGGTATAATTGTGGAGTGACCCTACTATATGTAATCTGTATACTTTGATCTTCGCCTCTTCGGATAAATGCTTGCTGCCTGGCAATGGTTCTTCAGGAGAAAGAAGCTCGATACCAACGCCTAAAAGCGGTGAAACACGCCCTCCCAATAATATTTACGACCCGCTTTATTGGGGTTATTGCCTTTTTTGTGTGAAAGTATATACAGGGGATAACAGAGATGATCACGAAACTAAACAATCTACCCGTGTGAGGAAGTGTGCCTGGTTGATAAGCTATATCCAAAGGATCCATCCCTGTTTGGATTCAAGGCTGTTTTGTTGGTAATTTAAATATTTGCATTCAATCACCTCAACCTACACGTTACGTAAATCAACGTGTTGTCCAATACTTTCCCGATTATTCAATTACTTAATTAGTTATTTCAAATATTCCTGAATATAAACTTTACTGGCTAAACTGGCACAATTGTTGACATTATGTAGGTATCCCTACAAAATCTCAATTCGGAACTATCTGTCGTTCACTTCATGTTTACCTGTAGCAGGCACGAAATGATCTATCTAGTCAACAAGTTGACATTTTATCGGCTTTGACACTAAATAGGTTTCTTGTCTAATAACCCTGCCGATTTTTCCAATTATGAATTTTTTACAGTCTAAACAGTCATTTTACAGTGGAGTAGGTCAGTATTGGACAGTCTGTGATAGAAATTCCTTGTTGGAAAGAACCGAATGTTAGTTAGCAGGATATTAATTTATATGGCATTATTATTTACATGTGTATTTTTTGTTATAATGATTTACCTACTGAGAGAAATGCTACTTCTAAGCGGGGCATTGCGGTCAATAATGGCAATTTCTCCGCTTAGTAGAAAAACAATGAATCGCGTACGAGCGGTTTTGGTATCTCCGACTTATTAGCTCGCTATTTTGTCCATTTTTATCCTTAAACAATTAGTACTCAGAACTTGAGTCTGACGATATATTAGTACTAGGACTCACCTCTCCATCTAAATATGTGATATACAAAGACAATCGCGAATCAAACTGTAAAGTTCCAAGTGGTTTACCTGCTACTGCTATTAGAACATAACAATATTACAGTTATCAGTAGCTGCAACCTGCATAAAACCATTTATCCAAATTATACCTTCTACACCTGCCAACTGCCTACACAATTCCGCGAAAGCCATATAAATAGATAAAGGAATATTTTCATGTATAAAACAACTTCTAGAATTGACCTTTTATTAATAATTCAACATTACAATCCTACATGTATATTCTAAGGTTACGAGAGAGTAAAATTTAAACACGCGGAAACGCATCTCTCTTGCCTTAATGATGTTTACGTTGAATTTCATAACGAACATAATGTACAGTAATTTGTTATGTCGTATTAAACTGTCAATTTAAATTATAGTCCATATAAAAATATAGTGATTTATATTTGTCCTTGCTGATGTTGTTGGCTTAGCTGTAAAACACTTGTAAGAAATCAGAGGGATCCAACTTTTTAAAGCTATTCATCGAAAACGCCTAGAGAAAAAATGCTGTCAATAAATAACCTGTTGGGACAGTCATGCTCAGATTAAAAATTATGTTCTGCGACATACAAGAATAAATGAATCCATATTCATCTTAACATTTGTACTGTGGATCGGAAACAAATGTCAACAATAGAACATAAAGAGAATAAAATTTCGCGCAAATACTGTGACGTAATAAGCTTTAGAGTGACGTAATAAGTTTTTCCGCGGCCTGTCTGTACGTTAGAATGTGAACTTACTGAAGGTTAAGTTAGAAGAGTCATCCAAAAATTGATACTATTGGCAATTAACTTCATCCGAAAATTCATAGGATTTAAATGTATGAATTTCGAATGATTTTTCCATCTCACGACCAAAAAGTGGAGCTAAGCTCGATCATCCTTGAAAAACAAATGTCAACAATCTTATTCAGCTTCTTCAAATGCAATTTTGTCTATGTGGAGAAATTACCTTATTCCAAAGGTGCCCTCATAGTTTCAGAATCCGATATAAACTTCAGACATTCACGATATTTATACTACATAGGAACTATTGTCCAGGAATTTCCCAGTGGAACATATCACTGGTATATTTTTTCTCCCTTTTTACAGCAAACCATTGGAAAAGTTTTAACGATTACCCGAAATCAAAAATAAAAGCAATCTACGTCCGTACTAAACAAACTTTAACTGTGGCACGGTCGGGAATACTGCCTAATAATGGGAGCAATATAAGTTGTGGGATATCCAGGAATGGAAGGTCAGGGCAGAGTCGGACATTGTATTTGAAGGAATCCTCTCGGTTAATATACCTGGTCAAACTTCAACTGAAGATTCCTTGTGTAATTTTAAGAAGAATCTAGAATCATCCATATTACAAACGCCCACTTCGTTATCAAGATACGAGGCGTCATTTTTTTCAGAATTAGTTTTTGCTGAGTTTGTCAAAGTTTGTCGAAAAACAAACGTATCGCCAAAAATTAAACCGAAATTATTTAAGAAAAAAGCCTTATTAAAAGCGCAAAGTGTCATGACCATATAGATCTCAGAATTTATATCTATTAATTTTTTCCTTCCGAGGATTTACTGTTTAACTAACGCGTCTTTTACATCCGCTTTAATCTACATTTTCGGCGATACATCAGTACTTACTAGATTTGAACAGATAACAAAATCGGATATACATATATATATATATATATATATATATATATATATATATATATATATATATATATATATATATATAATCGTCGAAGCGAATCCTAATGAATTCGATACTGATAATGTTTTCCAGCAAGATGGTACTCCACCACACTACTACAGACAAGTTAGGAATTATTTAGATAACAATTTCCCCGGTTGTTGGATTGCTCGTCGAAGTCCTGTGGAATGGCCAGCTCGCTCGCCAGATTTGACACCTTTAGACTTTTTTTAAGGGGGTATTTGAAGCAAAAGGTGTACGAAACTGAACCTGCTTCAATATTGGATATACGGCTGACAATAAGAAATATTTGTAGAAATATCGATGTTACTATGTTTGAAAATGTTCGACGCGAAATTACGGACCGGCTGTTATTGTGTGGAGAAGAAGACAACCATTTCCAGCATCTTCTGAACTGAACTCAACGTATTTATTCGAATTATCAAGTTAAATGTCAATGTATTCAGGAAATTATTAAATGTACCACCATTTTGTAGTAGGTAAAGGTGTTGACTTTAAATTCTAGGGTTATAAAGTACTCGTACTAGCTTCAAAATGATGTGCCACAAGACTCTCGTTTTCATATAATTTTTTTTACAAGATGGAGCCCAGCTGCCATCTTGACATTTCCATCTGTCAATTTTACTCTAAAATGTAGTTTCTCCTTGGACCCAAGATATTTATCTAGTTTGATATAAATAAGGGTAGTAGGAAGAGTGATTTGAGTGACATTATGATGACTTGACACCCAATGCTTTTTCCTATTATTCCCCGCATTTAACTGTTTGTAAGTTTTTCGGGGGCT
Organism: Acanthoscelides obtectus; assembly: GCA_963669975.1. Taxonomy (NCBI): domain Eukaryota; kingdom Metazoa; phylum Arthropoda; class Insecta; order Coleoptera; family Chrysomelidae; genus Acanthoscelides; species Acanthoscelides obtectus. The sequence continues at coordinate 28,171,233 of CAVLJG010000004.1, forward strand.
CTAAAGTGATACTATTTCGGCAGGTCACCCGAGTGGGTGGTCACGGAGATTTTAGATTGAAGTTTGAGGAAATCCGATGCAATCCAAGGAGAACCGAGGTTGAAGTTCGATTCAAAGAGATCTGATGTAATCCAAGGCAATTCACCCGAGGGTTTCCAAGGGGATATTTATTCCAGTGGCAGGAGAACCGGAACCATCCAAGAAGATAAACCCCCATGTTTATCTGACCAAGTCAAACCACATAATTATGTTTAAAATTCCTCGTTACTGTCCGATGTTTCGGTTCCAACGGTGACCTTTTCCAAGTACAAATGACACCTTTGACAATATATTTTGATTATAATTATAATTGTAAGATGGCACCGCGCAAAACCAGCAAAGTTCAGGATCGCATGGGGTAGGTATTCAGCTGCCAAAGCGGCAAGCGAGCATGAGGTATTATCCTTTTTTTTATTGTACTAGACAAGTTACCCTCGTCCATTCCAAAACAAAAAAACGCGAAAATCCACCCAGAACTATTGTAGCAACACACCGGATAATTGTTATGCAACCTTCGACTACAAATGCTGTATGTGCATTGTGTATGCATCTGAAATGCGAGAAGTAGCATCAGCATGAAAACAACAGGGTAAGTTTTAGATGTTACATCATCCACAATTTTCTACTTCACTAAGAGGAGATTGACGCAATCTAAGAAGATTCAAGGACATCTAAGGAGAACCATGTAAGGTACCTTTTAATCAATTTCTGTAGACTTTACGCTTTAATCTCGCGGATATAGAAAGATACTAGAGGAAATCCGATGTCAGATGATTTCCAAGATCTTATCTGTAATAGCATTACATAATCTGGGAAGAGGGATTAATAACAGATTGGAATATAGCAAAGAAACAAAAAAAAAGACATGGAAACAACAAAAACGGGGTTCATCAACATGAGACAAGTCTTAAATAACCTCAAAGCTTTCTACTTCCACCAGAAGAGTATTGAAGTCCCACATTCCACAGATGTGAGATGTTGGCATCAAACAAGGAGGATATAGATTATCTCCAAGCATTTGAGATGTGAATGTACAGAAGAATCATCTATAATGATCGGGCGTATTATGCAGATCATGAGCGCACGTCCCCATCTAAATACCACAAAAATCAGAAAAAACTGCGTATTTGGTATACCTGATAAGGAACGAGGGATATGAATTCTCTGCAAGTTATAATCCAGGGAAAGGAAGAGGGGAAGCGAGGAATACGAATAAGAACTCCTGGCTCCGCAACACTAAAGAGTGAACCACAACGGGCGAAGCCACGTTAGTTTTTTTTTAACTTTAACCATCATGAAGGATTATGGCCTAAATACCCGTGGGTACCATGGAGCAGAAGGCAATGCTCGATGGTTAGCGCTTCGAGCTAGCACCAACAGGCTCCTAGGTTCGAATTTCCGTCTCGTATTTCCTCCGTATTGTTTATATCACGCACGTGAGTGCAAAATCCACCATAAGTATATCTCATCGCTGCTGAAGGTGGTTTATTATATCAGTTACCAGTCGCTGGCTTGTGAACTAGTAGTGTTGCTACTACTACTACTAGCGGGATACAGGCGAAAAATAAGATGTCACACAAGTGCATGTAACAAGCACATATTCTGACCCCGCCTTAGAGGTTCTCCGGGTGGTGCCTCCACGTTCTATGATCTGATACGGGCTACCACCTATATAGCTGCCTGTGTTACCAATGCAATGTGTCGACAATGTTACCTCGATGTCCTGTCCAAGTTTTCCTCATGTCTATATAAAAAACCTACTTACATATTCTATGGTGAATAATGGTCATTTCCAGAGATGCACTGAATACTCGATTTGTACCCGGTATTCGGCATGCCTATTTTACCTTGTACCCGATTTTGCAAAGTATTTGATTATTCGATCTGAACGCAAGGCGCACAACTTGTGTCGATCAAAGAATTACAGATAGGATGTGCAAAGTCTGAGCTCATATTTATGTATTTTCCAAACCGTCCTGATGTGTTATCCAAGAAATTATGCATACAGCACATAAGATTATTCTACAATAGTCGCGAACTCGCGAAGTATGTGGCTTCTAGGAAAAGGAGGTTAGTTCCTCAAAAGTTATCTAATAGAGACACATGACATTATTCATCACAAAACTCTATCATACGTTTTTTTACTAGGAGAAAACAAATCATGCATCTATCGATGCAACATTTTACTTCCGCATATTGCAGTTATTGGAAAACTCACAAGCCGTTTGTCATATTGAACCTCTCGAGCCTTTCTGATCTCTTAAAATAAGAAACAAAGTCCGAGTCGGTTCTGTACAGGGATCTCGAATGTATCCGCCAAGGGAAAATTTTTCTTGGAAGGGATGACCGCAGCAAGACGTGGGATGAATCTAGTGCAACGCGCGACATGATATGATGGCGCTTTTTATAATGGCCGTCGATCCAATGTTTGTACTGGCTTGCCATTATTAAGGTTTACGGTTACACTTTCTACATAAATTGCTCGAAGATGATGCAGCAAAGTTACAATCTGATGATGAGGCGCATGAGAGCATGCGTTCATCCGATTGCGTGACTGACTTCTATGTAGAAAACGTTTTTATCAGAGTTCATTTAGCAGCGAAGTTCTAGAAATGCGTTCTTGACTCGTTAGGTATGTCGTGATTCAAATGACAATTATTTGCAATATAGCCACTGATTAGCAAAAACGAAAATGTCTTAACTCGAACACAACAGATTTTAAATTATAATTGACTAGTTATAGTTCACGTATGTTTATATCCAAACTAAGCCGACTGGACATGATTTATCTCTATGCAAAGGCGCTTCGTTTTTCCGTTACGTTCTAATATTTTACTTTCACGAAAAATTCTAGAAAGTTCGAGAAGCGGAAAAACTATTTCCACCCCTACATAAATTAAATCAAAAATGTGTCGCAACTTTTCTGACGACCCTGTTTTGTTTTATATTGCAGATCTTTTTATTTACTTCATTTTTGTCTCCTATAAAGTTAGACCATCTCGGATAGTTTCAGAAAATAAATGAGTTGCATCAAGAGGTTCCCAAGCGTCTTATTAATACTTTAAGTGTAGTTAGCGAAAACAAACACTTTTATTTAATACAGGCAAAATAGTACGAATCGTTAATGTAAGGCGTTCAATATCACCATTATTTCTGTTCCTGCACATAATAATACGGCACAACTTAACTTGCTCTAAGATGTCATTATTCTTTAATGTATTTGTAGCATTTTGTCCCATAGTTAATCGTCGTTCTGTATCTGAAGCTCTTATACATTTTTTTCAATATAAAAAAAATCTCAAAAGTTAAGATCCGGGGAACGAGGTGGTCACTGAATAGGAGCTTCTTGACCTCCACTAATCCATGTACCATTAAATTTCTCGTTCAAGTAATTTCTTACAGCAAGCGCAAACTGAGGTGGAGCACCATCATGCATAAAAAACGTGTCTCCTCAAACATTAATATGCCACTACGCAATTTCAGTAGTAGATAATGCTGTTTATGACATCACTCCCTTTGCATTAAAATCGTTGAAACGGTTACTGAGGCTATGCGGTGGTAGAACGGCCAATAGACAGACTAATGGATGTGAGTGAGCGGCATTTTCATAAATTATGCGAAAATATTATATTTTCCACACACCTGGCAGAAAAAAAATTGATCTACTTTAAAATAGTATTCTTGATCATAGATAATGACACGTGGACAACGTATGACATGCGACTGTTTCGATACGAATTTTCAACTTTCGCTCCTTATACTTGAAGGCTCATCACGGAAAAAGGATAGTAGCCTCTATACGCCCTAGGTCGTTAGTTTCGCCATTATAAGCAAAATACCATTACATGTATATATACCTTTGTCTGTAAGTTTCTCGTAGCCTGTTGACTATATGGCAAATCTGATGAATTTAATTCTCTACAAATTGTTACTATTACTTTTGATATAGGCCTGATGGGTTCGATCAAACGCGTTTATCAAAATGGCGGCAAATGCTTCAGCCCTACCATGACTAACTTCCTAGTAGGAAGTAATAATCTAACAATACCAGCTGTACTAGTCCACAGGTCCGCATAGGGCTGTTCATACTAATACATGTCAGAATTCTTTGCGTTATTAAATTCAGATGCTTCAGAGTCACCTGAATAGAATTTGTCGATATGTGCCGATCGATGATCTCATGCATGTGTCAGAGATTCTGACATGTTGCGGCACATGTGCCCGGCCGCTGTTACATTGGACACGTACCTTTACCAACGTGTGTACAATTCATAAGATTAAAGCTATAAACATGTGTTCGTTCTTGCCTCTGTATAGCATTTGTTTACTATCGTAAACCCGGTTTATTGTTCGGTGTGTCTGTGATGTACAGCTTTCAAAACGAAAATAAAATGCATCGCCCCATCGCCGAACGGCATTTTAAACGAACTTCTGTGACTGTGTATACAGACAAGAATATGGAAAAGGCCTATAATAATAATGACCATACAAGTTTATGGTAGGCGAGGGACACTGTCACACGAAACTGACCTGAGTTTGGCGTGATGGTATTTACAATAGTTGACTTGGTGCTTGACAAATATCAATCGGTATTGTCTATTGTATACAGTCGCTTACACAGAAACCTTACAAGTCTGGAATAATCATCTGTGTAACATATGCTTGAAGTGAAAAGTAAAATCTTCTATCCAACCTGCGCACAACCAACAAGCTGGTATTTTGGTAATGGTAGAATTTGATCGTACGTAGGTACTTGCTTTCAACAAAACAAACAAACAAGTGTCGTCCAGCACATCGACGTCTCGCTATTCAGGGGAGCACTAAGTGCCCACCATGCTACCAGCTTCGATGTACTATGCAAAAACTAAATACAGGCTGCATAGGATATGTTTTGCGTCTCTGTGACCATAACAAACCGGATACAACGTTGTTTCATCAGGTGTTTCATGCTTTTCAGCAATCATCACTACGATATAGTTCTAATTATTAGAGACAGATAACGGAAAGTAAACAAGCGTATATAGAGAATGCAGTTTCCATTTTATGCTTTGAATATTTCGGAAGTTACATAAGCAGTGTCTTTATAATATTCTAATTGTCATTATATCTTGTTCATTCGAACAAAAATTACCGTTACCGTTTATAGCACTAGTTGAATGTCATCCCTCAAAACAATATGAAAACACGGCAGATTGTTTAACCAAGGAATAACAGCAAACCTAATATTCTGAGTTAGCCTACGGGCGGATAACGTAAACGCGGAATTAGCTCGTTGTGCAGCTTGACAGCTGTGCATAGCCGTTCAATACACTTAATAACACCACGAAACACGATATTCTAGAAGATAAAAACAAAATAGGACTTTGTAGGTAAAGTTGGTTAACGTATTTATATACGTATGAGCTGGGGACTGATTCTAGCTGAACTTCTATCGATGAGATCAATTTCGATAGCCGCTTGACTTCATACATTTGATCCTTAATGATGATTTTGACACTGTTATGATAATTTGAATATAGTACATTTAAAACGACTTTGAAATTAATATCAACGGTCAAAATTAAGTGAGAATTGGGCCCCTGAAATACTTGCACAGTTTAATTGCAAGAGATATATAATATGGTTTACGAGTTTCAAGTCTTCAACTGGAACCGATCTACTACATCCATCTGTAGCGTATCCGTAAAATTTATAGGGCGTCCTAAGCCCAAGTCAAATATAATCCCGTCCTTATCTCATGAAAAAACCAACTAAAAGGTGTTTTATTGGCTGATAACTACCGTGAAAATCTCTTCAAAAGGATCATGGTGTAAAGAGGATAATCATTTCCAGAATTTCTACCTGAGCATTTTTGCCCATCCGTTGAGGTAAGTCGAAGGTTGCACAGCATATACAATAATACCTCATTTCTATAACTGAAGAGTGGTAATTCAAAAGCGTCTAAGTGCCAACAAGGTTTTGTTGAGAAATTAAAGGAAAACATATCAGGTATAGATAGATACACAGACTGCAGGCGAATTTGAAATACGTATATAGAACTGCAAATTCTTGACTGGCACATAGACTGTTTGGTATAGTGTGGCACTTGGACGCTTTTGAATTACCCCTCTTCAACTCTTTAGAACAAACTATGAATTACTTAAAAGCCATGTTTCCCTATCCATGAGACACAAATTTATATTGGTCATTAAACAAACAAGGTTTTCGGCTGTAGAATCGGCATGAAAAATATGACAGTATCTAGCTAAATAGTAGTAGTATAGGAATGCTGAGTATTTTATAAAAAAGGCTGTCTTAGGATGTATCATAAGAAGATATATTAACACTGGGAATCCACCATTTTTATTATAAATGCGGCATCTATTTCAGGTACAAGATGTTCCATAAACTAGGCGGTAAGAAGAACGAACATATACAATAATAATCTCATAGATGTTATAGCAGCAAAATACAAACTTCTTGATCAGACTCGTTTTGATAATTTGCGAGCTTAAAAAACGTGACATATTAAGTTTCCGGGCGGTCTAGATAATTTATCTTGACTGCCACTCATCTAAAGCAATAAAAGTGTCCGACGATACCCGACCGTCTCTCTTCAAAGCAGACCCTTGAAAATACTTAAGATAACACAAGTTCTAGAGCTTTTTGCACGTGGCATCTAAAAGCACATTCTTGTTAGGTTATCTCGAAATATTCGACAGCAATGTCGAAGAGAAAAATAACCTACACCTTCTACAAGCTGCAAACCAAGAAAATATACGACGAAATACTTGAAGGGATACCCTCATTTTAGGGGCAACTAGTTATTATTAACTAGACAGCTGTGAAAAATATCAGACATGGCTAAGGAATGCAAAATAATCCAAAAATAATGTTGTTTACAAGATTATTTCCATTATTCCATTAAAAACACCTGAAAACCTGTAAGGGGTTGACGTCAAAAACCGTTTGGCATGCTGGCAATAACAATAACCTATTTTTATGTAGATGAACTGTTAAATACATATATTTGTCAATCAATAGACAACAGCGTACTACACTGACGTATTCCACTTTTAACACTATTATTGCATGATTGATTAGTGTTATCACAAAAAAAAATGGTCATTGCACAATCGCATCTCAATACCAAACTAACCAATTTTGAGTGTGATGTAAAACCATCTACGTTATAAACACTTATGCTACTCATTCTACAGCGAAAGTTCTTCGTAAATTTGAGAACATTATCTTCTTATAAACAATCCTACATTGTAGACTTCGGTGTATGCCCTTCAGGCGTCAGTTTTGCAGTTTGCATCATATCTGTCACAGTTGTAAACCCACTGCATTATTGAACAGTTAGTTCGTAGATTTGGTAGCACATCATTACTGTCTGAAACATTATAGGTGTAGTTATTGTAGTAAACGTACCAAAATCGCTCGTGTATCGTTTTTTAAAACAAAATTCCGTGATGCGATATCAAAATTAACGTCATTCATACGACTAAAGAATGTTTCTATGTTTAACTGAAGAGTGTAAATCTTCTACTGAAATATATATTCGTTTTAGTATCCGAAATAACATTAACAAGTTGTATATAATATAAATCGATTGATAGTCAGGAAGCACAAATGTAATGCATTGTGACAATGTGGTTGATACAGCAGCAGATAGCAGATTCTGCTGGATATGGATATTTAATGCGGTATTTGCTGCCTCGTGATTACTAGATAGAACGTCTCATTAAATGATAACCAGTGTTATGCAGGCCAAAACGACAAAATGTAGTATCGATTACTTCCCATACACTAACGGTGGAAAATACACAACGGTTTTAATGAAATGCTTTTATATCCAAAGAATTATTATATTATTAAATCAGACCCGCTCTAATATTTTCAGAGGTCCATTCACTGACGTCGTATGAGCTACGGACGCAGCTGCGGCTTGCTGCGTTGCCATCGGCACACTCTTTCTAACAAACGTATTGTATGCTTCGCGTGCTTCTCTCGTACACATTACCTCGTCAGTGATATTTGGATTTCCCTGTATACAAAGCATTCACATAAAAACAACACCTAAAGGTTAACGAAAGCAATGTTTCTAACTTTCTAACTTCTAACAAATTGTTTCATTCACATTTTAAATCTGTTATGAAATACCTTGTATATATTCGATTCAAGTAGAGATATAGACAACGCTTCAGCTTTCTTGACTCATTAAAACTATTAAGCTCAATTCGAGGCTACTTTGCATGAAAATTTGTATGTTTCATATACCTGTCTTGTTATTAGTGTACTGATCACCTGACCTTTAATTAAATTATCGACCACTCAAAAAATACCAGCTTGGTGTTAAATTACACGGAAAACACTGATATTCAATTCACCGTCAAAGGCATTTGTATAAATAAACCAACACCTACGGGTCCGGGCGTGTTGGGTGTAACAATTCCTTTTAATGATTCGTTGCAATGGCATCGACTCCTTTCTCTGAACCCATTTTCTCGATTCGTCCCCGATTCTTATTCTAATTTATATAAACTTGACCACTAGTCACAAAGTATTTCAAGAGAGAATCTTTACTCAACGACATCGATTGTTTTATGATACGAAATAACTTGGAGATTGTACAACTACAACCCACTGTGGTATCTTTTTTCGAAAACGTCGCAAAAATTGAAAATTTAAAGTATCGGAAATGAATGAAAATACTAAATTCCTGTTGTAGTTTGTTTTTTTTAACCTAAGAAAACACGATCACATCAGCTCGTATTTTGAACAACTGAATTGCTTGACTGTCACAAAATTATTTAAGTTTCACAAATGTTTTGTGTACAAAGTTCTAACTGCATAATTTCCTCCATTTTTAAAGAACAAGCTACTATCTATAATACTTACTATACTATACTCTATAATTCACATTTTTATTGTATTTATATATGTTTGACGTTAATTTCTTTTTGTTAAGAGTTAAGTGTCAGGATAGCTATTAGCTACACTTCCCCCTAAATAAAGACGTTTTATTATTATTATCGTTTCGTATTTTAAAGTTAATACATTAAACAATGAATTGAATATGGAATCAGAACTTTACTTATGCTACCTTTAGCATGGCAAACTATTAGATTTGAAGTTTTTGATGTATCATTTGACACTAGTACTTTAACTGACAAAATGTGAGAGCTTGTGTATCATCTGTTGTGTTCTATGTTAAAAGTATTTGCACATCATGATATGGATCATAATAGAGTACGAACTTTCTTTTGATGTGATAGAAAACTTTCATTGTTGTTGTTTCCATGTACGCCGTGAGATGGACTGGTTACTATCTTTAATATAACCTTGTATACTGCCATATTGTTGCAGTTGTAAGAATTATTTCACTTTTTTGAATTTATCTTTTGATTGGACGTAAAATACCCTTAAATCCCTTCTTGGAGACAAATTAATCTTTGATTTTGACACAACGACAACAAAAACTTATGTGACACGTGTATGGTCTCGAATGCTAGACTTATTTTGAATGTGTCCTTGAAGTGACATTGAAATGATCTTTAGATGCCCTCATGGTGACTAACAGACCTCTGATTCTGACTGTTAACTAGAAAAACCTAACTAACATTCGGTTGGACTGAACTGCTCCGCTTCTTTTGACAATGTCCTTATTATGACCTTCAAGTAGCCCTCCTAGAGACAAACTAACCCCAGATTTGAAATCAGCGACCCAAAATCCCTTTTTACTGAAAATATCGTATGAATGCCGTAGACATTGTAGCATCGGCAAGAGCCGAATCCTAACAATATCGTTCCAAAATTATATTTAGGAGTCACAAATTCCAGACTTATGGAATCCGTTTCTTAGATTCCTACTGTGCGACAGATTATTTTATTGGCATGTCCCGCCCGAAGTGTGAGATTCTCCGAAAAGCCGACATACTAAAACTCATCAGTATCTTGTCACAACAGTGCTTGTCTGATAGGTAATGTGCTGCTGCAGTTGATGCCAAAAGGCCTATCAATGTTATTTCGCAATTTAAATCTCGCGCCATTTTTCTACGAATTCTAGGAATTTCATTATGTATCGTTTTACGACACAGGAGTGCATCAAAGTTATGAAAGCCTATTACGAAAGTTTAATCTCATTTTATCATGAAAAATATGGTGGAGGCACGGGAATTATTCACGCAGATTTTTATCCCTAATAATGGAATTTTCATAGACAAACTAGATAACATGCGACTTGACAATATGTTCTATGAATAAGACAGGCCGACGTCAAACTTTGGAATTGTTATAGACATGTTTTCCCGATAGCCGCGTGATTTTTTGCAATAGCGATGTTCGCCGCCTGGAAAAAGCTTGCAATATAACCACTTATCACATTTTTGTGGGGCTTCCTCAAGAAGACAGCCTATTTGATTAGGGACCCTGAAGCAAAACAGTTATTCGTGAAACTGAGCCGCAAGTGTGCCAAAAATATGCTGAAAAGTTCGTCTAACAATTGTCATCTGTAGAAACAGTTGAGGGGGGCATTTGGTTATTATTTAGAAAATAGAACTGCCATACCTACTCTTACATTTCGATAAAAAATTAGAAAATGAAATATGCTTTTTGGATGTTATATGACAAGTGCACCACGGAAAACCATGTGACTTATTTCTGTTGGTCTGTCTGTTGTCTGTAGGTCCTTTTCACACAAGGTTACTATTATGCCAAGGACGAAAAATGTTTAGATATCTCAATTTTCTGACGGTAGTATATTTATACGCTTCCAACCCTGCCCCCGCCCTTAAAACTTGATAGAGATAGAGCAATATCTTTGACACACATCTCTCTGACTTGATACAGTTTCCCCCAGGAGTGTCGCACCGACACTGCCACGCTGCCGAACTTGGTAATGGATTAACTGTACCGGCCTATTTGACTGACTTGTTTTGCATATTGATGCCATTCTTTTAAACAATATCTCAAAGTATACATCAGGGCATCTTTTATCCCCAGCTCTCCTTCAGTTCCATTGTACAGATTCATTCAGAACCGACCCAGCTCTAACACCAACGTGTCCAGCCGCTTTGAATTCCTTCAAAGCAGCGCTCGCCGCCCATTCCAGCTTTATTAAAAGCTTCCGACCGCGTCGCCGCATTTATATTTTGTAGTACATCGCGTGTAAGGTAAATAAATGACGAGACAAAATGAGGTGTTTACAAAAGGGTAACAGTACTCTGTTAATAATTTATTCAACGCCCGTACTCTTTTCTAGATCCGCCGTGGCGACATATTTTTAATTACCGGTAGCGTGTAACATCACATATTCATGGGGTTACTAACTTGTGAAAAAATTATTTGTGTCGATCTTCAGACGTTCTTTTTACCATTCAGTACATAATGTACGCTCCAACACAGTGGGGCAAATTACATAGTTACTAGAATTTAACTTAATTTTTATTGTAAACGCACATTACTTTTTCAATAAGGTTGTGTCCCAATGAAATGTGTTTTATCGTGTGCGAATATGTGCTCATATTAAGTTAGTAGTTATTAGAAAGTATGTGAACTTTGGAAAGAATGCAAAAATTGCGAAACCTGGGCTTTGAATAAACATGAGATTTTGAAGTAGAAAGAAAAATACAGAAAGGGACCAAAAACCTTCTCCGGATATCTGGAATTAAACATATGAAGTCTCAATCAAATAGTCCCATAAAATTGGTCCCCAGGCCCCACCCATTTGACAAGCAATGACAAGCGCCGCCGGCAGCGGCTACCTCGCCACAGGTTTAACTCCCATTTTCGTCAAGCTCGACGCAAGTATCGAAATCTTCAGGCAAATATATGTGTGAAATATGTCTAGCACCTGTGTATAATTCCGGAGTTTTTTTTTTCATTTTTCGACCGTAGCTCTGTCGCCACTGAGTCTATCTTCAAAAATTGCAAAGAGTGTTCATCCTTGGCAACCTTGTGGCGCAATTTGAGTAGTTGATTTCCAAGTTATAGAGAGGCCGATGAAAATGAGTGAAATGGTTTTTATGATGTACAGGGTTCCGGCTATAAATCGACCTTCTAAATGTTTATATGAACTTCTAAAAGAAAAAGTTGTACATAAAAGTTGTAGGGTCTAACAAGAAGTTTTTCATGTAATATTTTTTGTATACTAGGTGTCTCAGAAAAGTACTATCGAATATTATATATTTTTAGTGAAAATGAGTCCCTTTTTTCGATTCCAAATATGTATATGGTTTGTTAAACTTTTTTTTTTACTTTGGTCAAAAACTCAAAGTATGTGTGTCATTTAATCATATGTATTCCGGTCCTACACCTGATTGCATAGGCGGCTAGATACAAGCTATTTCGAACTCTGATACACATGAGTAAATGATACACACAGTTTAATTTTGCGGCCAAACTAATAAAAATAAGTATAATACACCATATATATTTTGCATCAGAAAAAATAGGATATTTTCTCTAGAAATATATGGGGCGTTCCATTTAGATAACACAACTTCATTCGATAGCACTTTTCTGAGACAAAAAAATATTACATGAAAAGCTTCATATTAGACCCTATAACTTTCTTTCAGGTCATATAAAAAAAGTTAGAGGGGGTCAATTTAGGGCCGGACACAATATATCTCATGTTTTGAAATGTTTCACTATTACAGTACTTCCTCGCCAGTTGGCGCGAGAAGCAAAGAGAGATGTTGGCGAAATATTTATTTAGTACTCTGCTATTCTCCAGATTTTACAACGCGCATTGTCTATCGGAATGGGACTGTTATAACTTTTTCAATTTAGAGCGTTGAGACTTTCCGCAGAGTTCCAGGGCGGGCACCCAGCTAGTTAACAGATGATAAATAAATCCCGTATATTCCCACCAGCAGCAGCAGTTATCACGGCGGCGGCCACGCATAAATCCGCTGAAAGCAAAGTGCTTTCTGCGCCCGTCCGAATAAAGCGTTGCGGCGCCGACGTCAGGCGTCGAAATTGGCGTAGGAAAAAGTGTCAGTATGTAGCTAAGTGAACATACTACGAATAGTAGGATCGCTTCGCAGTTAAACTGGTTTTTCGCTACCTCCGTGATCTAAGCCGCAAGGTAGCCAAAAGACCATCGGGTCACACCAGGGGCCAAAGGCAGAAATCGGCGCTGCAAAAGTGTTAACCTAGCTGCCCCAAGTTTTTTATGTAACTCACGTTTGAACCCTCAATTTCTGGCTCAATTGTTATGAGACACTGGTAACTTAACCTAACAGATTAGATATTAAAACAAAATGAAAGAAAAAGTTACCTACAAAAATGTATAAAAATGTAAATCATTCCGACCTATTTTAAAACGTTGCGACCTAGATATTTCTCGCCTGCCCTACCGACAGTAACGATCATCTGGCAACGTAGCTATGGGCGCCCGCGGGATGAAAAATTCCTGCGGGCACCCATGATTATTGCCATTACTAACCTCGCCATTCGTCAGCCACCACCGACTACGAAACTCACAGAGACGCGTGTTGAAAATATTTCTCTATCAGCTCAAGTATTAAGGGCCAACGTAATGTTTGAAACATGTACTAATAGGTGCGTAGAATTATCGAGGTTAGAAGTTTATAAATATTTGATAAAAATTGTTGTCCCCGCCCTCCCGCAGCTCGCATCCATAAGTTAATAAATGTATCCAGAAAGCTTTTGCTTCTCTGAAAGTTCTACAGGTATGTGCTCATCGATATGTCATCCCTATTCAACTTAAAATTTTACTTTATGGAGTACTAGAACTAGTATTTTTGTAATGGGGTATTATGGGTTTTGCATCGGCAAGATTGACATGGACAGGATTGAGCGTGTACAGAACTCCTGTCCGATTCATTTAGGGTCTACGTAAGTTTCAAAGAGTTTATTGCTTGATGCACACTGGTTGAATATGCGACGTCGACGTGAGTTGCTTGCATGTAATCTTTTTCACAAAATCTTGTTTTACAAGCAACCACCATATTTATTCATTAAGATAACTTTTCGCACCGATGTTCATAATTTCAAGTTTCGTTTTCGGCGCTACATATCACGTCTTCCTCATCAAACCTCTTAAAGTTTATTTTTAAAAAACACCTCACTGCGCACTAATGTAAATGAGGCACAAGCGATCAACTAATGAAAACTTTATTTTTATATTATCACTCACATTTTTTTTAGGGGCTTTCTTAGGTACTCTTTTTTTATAAAGGGTGTTTTTTTAGAGGTACAGAACTTTAAATTGCAATAAAACAACGATGGATTATTCGAATGACATGATTTTTTGTATTCGAAAGATAACCTTGTGGCATTACATTTTAAATATGATTTCTGGCAAATGACTGCCATGGCTGGCTTGGATGTAGTCCAATCTGGACGTCCAATTTTCGATGACTTTTTACAACATTTGTGGCTGTATATCGGCAATAACATGGCGAATGTTGTCTTCCAAATGGTCAAGCGTTTGTAGCTTATCATGCCTCACAGAAAATAGTCTAGCGGTGTTAAATCACAAGATCTTGGAGGCCAATTCACAGGTCCAAAACGTGAAATTAGGCGGTCGCCAAACATGTCTTTCAATAAAACGAATGTAGCACGAGCTGTGTGACATGTTGCGCCGTCTTGTTGGAACCACAGCTCCTGGATTGTTCAATTCAGGAATGAAAAAGTTAGTCATCATGGCTCTATACCGATCACCATTGACAGTAACGTTCTGGCCATCATCGTTTTTGAAGAAGTACGGACCAATGATTCCACCAGCCCATAAAGCGCACCAGTCAGTTTTTCTGGATGTAACGGGTGTTTCGACATAGACTTGAGGATTAGCGTCACTCCAAATGCGGCAGTTTTGTTTGTTGACGTAGCCATTCAACCAGAAGTGCGCTTCATCGCTAAACAAAATTCGCTTATGAAAATCGGGAACAACGGAAATCTCGTTTTGGGCCCATTCAACGAATCTACGCCTTGCTTGATGATCGTTTGGCTTCAATTATTGCACGAGTTGGATTTCGTAAGCACGCAAACCAAGATCCTTCCGCAAAATCTTCCATAAAGTGGATGGACACAGATCCAATTCCTGTGCTCCATGGCGGATGGACTCATTCGGGTCTTCAATGCTACGCTCTACAGTAGCAATAGCTTCTTCTGTACGTACCGTACGGCGTCTCTGGGGATGCGAGTTATCAATTAGAGTAAACGTTCCATGGTTAATCGAATCAACTGCTCTGGTGGACGATTTTGTCGACGATAAAATGGACGTAGTGCGCGATACGTATTCCGCGCAGAACCATTATTTTCGAAATAAAACTGCACAATTTGCAAGCATTGTTCAGGTGTGAGTCTATTCATGATGAATTGCCAAACCAAACTGAGAATAAATCACTTGACGGCTGTCAAATCGGTCGCCATCTTCAAAAGTAATGCAAACTTAAAGTTCTATACCTCGAAAAAAAAACACCCGTTATAAATGTGTAATAGCTACAGGCCATTTTTAAATGCTTTCAGCCCTTTTTGTAACATACTTCATTTATGTATTTTGCAGCAATGTTCTTTTCACCTAAACTGTACGTTTCAAGTAAACATTATTATTAATACTGTAAGTTTTTTCTGAAAAAATGATCAGGAAGCTCTGAAATGTCAAAAATGAAGTTTGAGCCGCTGGTAGAGTGGGAAGTAAAAAGGACCTTCCTTGTAGAAAAGTTTATTCCCTACAAAAAGGATAGTAATCTTTATACGCCCTAGATCGTTAGTTCAGCCACCACACCATTACCTTTACCCTTAAGTTTCTTGTAACCTGTTGACTATATGGTAAATTCTATAAAAAAATTAATCTGTTGTTTTTATTCTTTTTATACTTAGGATCGATTGTTCGCAAGGTTTTCAACCAAACGCGGCAAATGCCCTAGCGCTATCGAGATGTCAATTTGAACTTTAATTCAGAATCAATAATCCAACGATAGCACCAAAAGAGTAAAGTGAAAAATCTTTCATAAGAAATCCGATCATGCAATGTTTTCACTGCGAGTGATTTTACTTCTCGTTCTTTGTTTACTTTGGAAAAACTGTCAGAATGTAGTGGCTGTATTTTATGGCGGCCTGGGCTGCTGCTGGAAATTAATCCCGAAATAGCGGAAAACATTCGCAAACCGCACAAATGTACACACCAGGGTCAAATCTAGGGGAGCAGTATGGCATAGTCGCATGGGGGAGTGTGTAATGGCCGCAATCAGTTACTAAGTCGTCCTGTGGAGGGTTCAAAAGTTACAGCTTGAAGTTAGTTCCAAGAAATATGGGAAAATGTTCTAGAAACAACAAAAAAAAACAAATAAAGGAAAGGCTGTAATACAGAACTCAAGTTGAACAAAGATGCGTTTGTAAGGACCCATTCTTGATGGCAAAAAATGATTTCCTGGCCTTCGACTGTTCGCAACTGTGCAATTTTTGAGACGTGAATATTCCAAAAGGTCATTCTTCGAATGACTGCGTTGCATAATGATCTTTGCCACTTGGATCTAGGTCTAAAGTTGTATTCTAACGTTACAGAATTTCCAGCTAATTTCGCATATCTTAAAAGCACAATCTTACACACTATATAGCTAATTCGATAAGAGTATTATTCTGATTTATAATATTACTTATTAACATATTTTTTCAATTTCTTTTTCATTAAATCCGGCTTATCGCATGCATACTGTTTTATAGTGTGCGGTTTACTGTTAACCCAATTCTTTTCTGTAACTTTATGACGAATAATTTATATAACTCATAACTCTTCTTACACGCAGCATACCTATATTTATACATTTTACAACTGAAGAACAAATAAATTTAGCTTCTATAAGCAATTTGTCTATTTATTGTCAGTTTATTTAATTCTTTGACAAATAGATACGTTGTTTTAGTCATGAATTGAAATTGTCAAAATAACGGAAACCCAATAAGGAACTCATGCAGATGTCATTTATCAATTTCCTCCTATTCGACGTTGTTTGTGACTGTTAAAGGGTAGCAGACCGAAAGTAGAGCAAAGTACCAGAATGGTAGAGGGAGTAACGCCACTATCTTAGAGTACGGTGAGATGCGCGTTCACCTACACAAAGACTCACCTCGCTGGCAGTGGCGTACCATCAGTTACCTTTCCATGTACTACTTGAGTGCTAGTGTCGATTAGATGCCAGATAAAAGGTACTTTGGGATTGAAATTTGGCGCCATTATCCAACGACTTGAATTAGACATACAGTGACGAACAAAAGTATATGGACAAATATGAATATTTACCTAAATACCTTTAGAAAACGAATTCATACTTCATTGCTCCATAAATAAATGCGTTATTAGTAGAAAAACTAAATTCCTTGTTTTTACATTATCTGCAATGAACACAATACAAGTCTGAATATAAGCACTTTTTTATGATTGACAAAAATATGTAGACAAATCCTTTTCAACATTAGTTTAGTACAGTTTCGTGTCAGAAGAGGATCAATTTGTGTTCATCAAGTATTGTGGAATAAGTTAAGTGATTTTAAGACCATCCCGCGTGGTCCAGAAATTTTTTTTCGATGTGAAAGCTAAGATCATTGAGTTATACAAAGATAGTCAACGTCAATTCGACATTGCCAAAAATTTTAAGCTGAAGCGTAAAGCAATTTGGGCGATATTGAACAAATATAAACAAAAGATCAGTTAGATTAATAAAAGTAATTTCGTCCAAAGATCCATTTAAAACCCCAAGACAAATAAAAGCCGAAAACAGAAATTGTCAGTGTTTCTACGAAAACTATAAGTAGAAGATTAAATAATTTGAAGTTATTCGCACGTCGCCCGTGTAAGAAGCCGCTAATCTTGAGGAAAAACCGTAAGGATGGATTACAATTTGCACGGTTGCATCTTGATTCGAGCATCTGTGACTGGAAGAGGGTATGTTTCAGTGACGAATTCAAGTTCAAAATGTTTGGGGGTGCTTTTCGGGGTTTGGGATGGGACCTTTACCTAGAATAGATGGCATTATCGATAAGTTTGTATACACAGACATACTAAAGCATGTCATGTTACCCTATATGGAAGACAATATGCCCTTAAGATCAATCTTCCAGCAAGATAATGACCTGAAGCACACTTCAAATCTCGCAAAGAAATTCTTTCTGGATGAAAAAGTACCAGTTCTCAAATGGCCTTCACAGTCTCCCAATATAAAACCCCATTGAAAATCTATGGGAATACTTAGATAAGCAAGCTTTAGAGCAAAAGTGGAGACAGATTGATGAATCTTATATCAAGAAACTTCTACAATCTATGCTGAGACGATGCCAGGCGGAGATTGATAATAATGGTTATGCTACAAAATATTAATACAAACATGGTTGGTTTTTGTGTAGTTCAATGAACTTTGCTTCTTTTTCTATAATTGTTTTGCTTTGTCTATTATATATTTTTGTTCTTCATAGTTCCAGTTTTTTTCAGTTAATTTTTTATTGAAGGGAGTCTAATAAATTTATTTATGTATAAGTGAGTATTATGCTATAACGAATTATGTATACAGGTTGGTGTATTAATAAAACAAGTTGAAAAATAAATACAGCACTATATTACTTTGTCTATATACTTTTGTCCATTACTGTATATTCAGTTTTTAGCAGAACATCAGAATTGTACAAACGTACAAAAAAAAAATACGGTACTAGAACGATAAATGTCCAAAGACTATGTTAACTTCGGCGTAGATATACGAGTATATACTACGTTCGTGTGATGAAAATATGTCTCTTTCATTTCGACTTCTAACGAGGGAAATCTATGATTTATGAAATATGTCTAATATATCAACGACAAAATAGAAATGTACCTTCCTCCACCCCCTATAACTACCAAACCCCATTATTAACGCCTACAATTTTTATCTGAAAAAAATCATGAAAATTGCGACATTTTTTTAAATGAGTGCGAGATCTCTAACCCCACTTGACATTTTTTGTAGGGATCCTCAACGATAATGTATGTTAAAACAACCCACCTCTCTTCAAGATATTGGTGAAATTGGGCCTCAATAATTGTTGCTGAAAAACTTAGTATTGTACGTATGAGGTCTGTAAATCAGGTGATGAGACTTACAACTTACAGGTTTTTCTATAGTGTCCTAAAAATGAGTGACATCAATTTCGAGCTACGGTGTTTTATCAGGTTTTGCTTCAGACTTGTGCACAGTGCAACGGAAGCTCTTGCTAAGCTTCAGCAGGCCTGCGAAGCGCAAGGTCTTCATCTTCACCAGCCGATGAAAATATCAACATAATCCGGAATCTTGTGCGTTCAGATCGTCGGTGGACAATCAGAATGATGGTGAAAGACTAACACCACCGTTCATCAGATCCGAAGAAACACTGGGTGTTGCATAACGATAATGCTCTTTGTCACAAAGCAATGTCATTAAACGAGTTTTTGGACTGTAAAAACATTCCTGTGGCTCCTCAGCCTCCTTATTCGCCTGATTTGAATCCTTGCAACTTTTTTCTCTTCCCGAAGTTGAAAAATCACCTCATAAGTATCGGAGTTCACTATGAGGAGCGGAAGAACTGTCTCCAGTGCCGAGTGGATTCAGAAGCAAGTTATTTTGAGGGTGACAATTGTACTTAGGATTAACAAAAATTAAAAAATCAGTCTCATCACATAATTTACAGACCTTGTATGAACAACTCAGTGGGCATTTGGAGAATATTATTTTATTAAACATAACTCCCATACCTCTACATTCTAACAACCCAAACAAGCATACTAGTTTCCCAACATTCGAAAGTCCCTATTGGGCTAACCCTTACGGTCCTGGTTGAAACATTCGATTACGGAGTAATTTACATGGTGATAGCTGAAAACGCATAGCACCTGAAATAGTCCGAATCTCTCTCAGACACTTCAAAACGAAAAATAAATTCTGTATGGATCGACAGCGTCAGCCTAGCTAGCCGGCATTCGGCATAGCGTTGAAGCGTTGCAGCAGAGCGCTGTCGAGTGCGGGGAATGCGGTCGGAGCGTGCACGGATTGTCACCTGCATCGGTAAAACTGATAACGGATTTCGATGAATAATAGTTTCTCTCAATTATTACGCCCCAACCGCCTGAAATTCAATATACCGTAGATTGCATAAAATCGTATCGACACTGTTCGGCACTCCATTTAAATTTCCGTCTACAATGTATACGTATGTGTTGGTTTTAACGTTCAAATTCCGAAACACGAAGCGGATTGCTTGGTTAACTAACTGACAATCAAAATAGGTTAGGAATTGATTATCACATGAAAATCGGAACGTTAACCTAAAGATAAACATCAAAAATAAAACGGATCGCAAATGGCAAATGTATGGTTTATACAGCATTGTACATGTTGTATAAAGGCATTGAAGGGATTTTCTTTGCCAGTGGAAGGAGATATCAGACAATCTAAGGAGATCTGAGGCAACAGAAAAAGACACGAAGCGATTAAGGGGAATCGAGGCAATAGAGATCCTGTTTTGCTACTTTGTTATGACCTTCCTTATTTCAAGTTTGCGCAGGACCAGGACAAATCTTCGTTATCTGTTTTCGGAATATGAAAGCTCCGTTAGCTAGGGAGCGCTTATTTCGTATGGTTATTTTTGTCTTATTAAGCGCTGTTGCTGGAATTCGTAAAGCTAGGTAAGCTTAATTAAAATAATTTCAAGTTATAAAAAAATATTGGTTAAATTAGAATAAATATAAGTTTTATATCACAGATAAAAATAATTGCAAGTAATAGCCAGTGTTTTTGTGATGCTATGTGACAAGGTAAACTTTTACTGTCGTTCTGCTGGTTCTGTGGTCACTTGTCGTTCTGTGGCTCTATGATTTAAAACCTATAATAAAAATATTCACAAAACTTTTCCATGAAAACATTTAACAAGGTTTTAATATTTTGGCGTGAGCTTCACGTCAAAATCTGAAAAATATGCAACCTGTCATCACTGAGAGTAATCAGAACTGTCAAATTACTTTAGTAATCATTAAAGTTTTTCCAACCATCCTTATTTGCTGTCGTAGTAAAAAATAACGTAACGGAAGGCTTAAGGATTCGTAATTTTTGTTACACTGAGCACTCTAAGGGGAGATTTGAAGTAATCCACGGGTATCCGTGTATCTGCGCATGCGAGGACGATACTTTTCTGTTACTATTAGCTTTGTTCCAGAAAATGTTTCATTAATGTTCAGAACATATAAATGGTGTCTCAATAGGAGCGCCGGATTTGATTTTCAAGAAAAACAATTTCAATAGCGATTAAACATGAAATACGACATCCGGTAAATGGCCACCATGAAACCTCTGGCACAGGGTCAGCCTTTTCTTAAAATTCTGCATAAGGTTTTCGCACAGCTGTAACTCTATTTGGTCGATACGCGCCGTATCTCTTCTTTAAGGCATTCAACTGTTTGTGGCTTGTTTGCATACACCTTTTCCTTCACATAGCCCCACAGGAAGATGTCCATAGGCGCGATCTTGGTCGCCAAACCGAGAGATGGCACGGTCTGGAAACTTGGTCCGCAGTAACACCACTTTTCGCTTGCTGCGTGACAGGTGGCACCGTCTTTTTGGAATAACATATCCTACACATCAATTCGATCCAACTGCATTTTCGAAGAAATAGGTTGTAGGATTATTACACGAGGGTTTTCAGATCCAGAAATCCGGCAGTTCTGCTTATTGACATACCCGTCAATTGAAAATGTGCCTCAACAGAGAAAATGATTTTCTTCGAGAAGTACCTATCAATTTGTTGGTATCCCAGCGCGCAATCAACGATTTCACGGCGCTGCGCATGGTCCGTTGTCTTGAGTTCTTGCGTCATTGAACCGTGTACGTTTGCAAGCACAGATATTTTGTCAAAATTCGTTGCAGAGTGGGTCTGGTAAGGTTCAAATCTTGGCCACGATGCCGAAGGGAAGTGCCTGGATTCTCGGCCACACTTTCCCGCACTGCGACTATATTTTCGAGGGACCGACCAGGTCGGCGACACCAGGTCTTCACATTCAGCAACGTAAATTTTGTCCAGCCGCGTAATTTTCTCCATTTTCGTAGTGAGTTTTCACAATAATTAAACGTTGCTCGTTTAAATACTGCTCCATGACGTCTAATCGCGTAGTCTGGACATGACAGCTGTCAGCAAGTAAACACCATACCATTTGTACAAAAAAATGGCGGCAAATTCAAATCCGGCCCTCTTGTTGAGACTATTTCTTTCTCGAAAAATCCAGTGACATGATTCGAACAAAAACTAGTACCTGCTGGAACGATTTTCCTTGTTCTATGAATTCGTTTTGAGAATTTCATTTGATTTTTAACCAATCATTGAAGGTTACGAATTTTTTTATTGTAGTTAAAACATAGCAGTATAATGCTAATACACAAAAAATACATCATGTTCACTTCATGGTTTCAAACTTTTTGTTTAAAATGTAAGCCACAAAACAATAATGCAGACCAAACAAGCATAAATGCGAACAAAAAACTTGATATCCAAAATGTGCCCTTCCACCCTTAACCTGACGCTGGACACATGTCTAATCTTGTCTGTACCATAAATGTTCTAAATCTTATTTAGCACATATTTTTATAGTAACCAATTAGTTCAGAACAAGCACCAAATATACTGGAAGAACGAACATTAGTAAAATAAACCAAAACATTGACTGCTGGAACGAATATTTTGAAGGGCGCGAGCGCGTTTAGTTCTGGACGAGTTCCATTCCAAAAAGCCCCGTAGTTGCTAATTATAATGATTTTTCAGTATATCTTGCGATTTTATCTGGTAGAGGTATAAGAAAATCCGAGGGGTCCAAGGATTTCCAAAGAGATCCAAGGATATCAAAGGAGATTCAAAGAATCTGTGCACTGATGATCTTTTGTTCCAGTATCAGCGGTTCGCGGCTTGCAATGTGAAAGAAATTTACTACTACTCATAAATTTAATAAACGATCTAAAATAAAATCTGTAGGAATTGGTAAATAGCACCTACCTTCAAATTAAATGCCGTATGCATAATAGCAGATAAACAGCAATTTCATAGTACGTAACCAACGAAACCAATTGATTAAATGCGATCAAGACATTAGACATGCGAAAATAAAAAAGTAATGAAACTGCTACCAGCCCAAAATTCGTTTTATTGCTCACCGAAATGTTAGCAGATATCGGTAACTTTCAGATAATCGTTCGGTATAATTGTTTTTGATCTAGTTGGATTTCAAAACTTCACTGAAGTTCTCACGAAGAGGTGAAACCGCCTATAAGTAGTTAGCTAACGGCGGTACTACCCACCCATATGTCGGTACCAGGAAGCTACATGCATTTCCCAGCATTTCCGAATGACATACCGTCTCAATAACGGTCAAGTGTCGGCCACCACATAGGCGTCTCATCACTCAGGAGAGCAGTAAGTGGCCCTCATTTGTCAGTTTCATCCAAGCAAATATTATGCAGAGATGCCGGAAATCACATGAAATTTTTAGTAGATCCATATTCGCGTGCTTGCTTTCCGTTGTGTCTCCAATGACCAGACCTAGAACGCACTGATGATTTCTAAAAAGTATGAAATCTCGTTGTATAAGTTGGAAACGGAAAGCAAACAGATCCTATTCAGCCTTAACTGGAGTGCCTCTACGAGACTTAAAATACGATAGTCAGGTTTTGACTTTCGAACATTATTTATTTATTTCCTCTCGACAAACAACATTGTATAGGAATTGTCATACATTTTCAAATCTAAAAAAACCTAATATCTAGCAAAAAACAGTCTAATAGTAGAAAATCAGATTTAAGGGCATATATCACAATATTCTTCCACCCAATAAAAGCCATTTTCAATTATGTTAAATAGTCTTTTAAGAGATTCTTAAATGTCGTTAGACTGACAATTCTTTATTTCTAAAGGAAGTGGGTTAAACATTTTTAGGCCATTAATATTTGGGGTGGTACATAAAAGTTTCCACTAATCATCGCATAATTAATTGAATGCATTGGGCCGTGTGTTGTAAATTTCTCTCTGTTTTTTAATATGTATAAATACATGTTAACTTTCTATTATTTATGTTTTGCTTCTGACTACTCTGCCATTTTTTAGTCAAACTTTTTCTCCATAAAATTAAACCCTGGAATGTAGACACATTATTAAAAAAAAGGTATAATAATGATGACGGCCTACATAAAACATGATGCGACGCAAATGTATACATTTTCGAGCAGGTAACCATTTATGACGTCCTTTTCAAGAACAGCGTTTTTTTTTCACAAAATGATTATTTTATTATCTTGGTTGGTACTAGAAACTTTGAAGCTTTCACTTTCGGAAGAAGTAGATCGTTGTTTTAGATAAATGCATGCATCAAGATAAAGCATGGGAAACAATCGAGGAAAGAATGAATAGTCTTTGGTGTAACTTTCAACAGAAGATAGTGCAAAGCCGTAGCACACAGAATACGAAAATGAAAATCATTCGCAGAAAAGCTTTCATATTTAAACTTTTGAACAGTTCATTCGTTGGGGAGTTACGATACTATAAACAGACACACAGATACACATGTTAAACTTATAACAACTCTTGTTTTTGCGTTGGGGCTGAAAAATAAAGAGTGACTCTGAAAGTGTGAACAGCTCCGGTAAATTAGTTGAATTTTTACCAAAGACATTAGTTATTATCATTTATAGAAAACCACTGATTCAGACGTCACTTCAGTAACTATTTAGTTATTTTTCACTGAGTTTAACTAGCTTGTTAATATTTTAACAGTTATCCATATTGTGAAATGTAGTAGTAAATATAACAGCAAGTTGAAGAAAGTCAGAAAGACGTGGAAATGGAAAATCGGTAGCAAATTGTACGTTAAAATTCATCTTACAACGGCAGGGGTTTTCGGCACCGCTATTGATAACTACTGCTACTACTACTACTTGCCCTAGATAGGAGTAGTAGCCTTGAACTGTCCGTTTAAATTGGGCCTAGAAACATTACTTCAGGGGCCCTAACTCAAAGAAAAAGGTTGTTATGAGACTGAACAACGACAAAATAGGTCCTAGAATTTCCGGCTTTAACGAGGCACAAATGATAGTGCATCTTGAGGTGAGAAAATCGGGCCTTATTTGTCGTTTAAAACTGAAGAATGTGGGGAGGTGTTCTGGCAGTATAATTATTTCCATAAGGCAATTTTTCTCTAAGCTAGCGCCTCGATGCAACTGCCCCTTTGCAGGCCAAATCTTGGTAACATCCCTTTTACATAGGAGGTATCTCTTACTGGTATTTCAACCAGTAATGGTTCAAATTTCAACCACGTTTATCTACAGAATGTGGTGTTATCTCATCCAGTTAATTTTTTAACGCTTGCTATCCTCCTCATTCTATTAATTTTCTTGATTTCTCTCGCAGCAAAAATATCATGCAAGGTGTTCAGCTAGAAATACTATTGCACGAGTATTACCATCAACTTGGTACCCTGAGAGAGGTTATTTCACGATGCTTTTCTTTGTTGTCCCTTCTGGGTCGCGCTGATAATTGGCAATAATCATGGAACAGCGCCTTACACAGTTGGCTGGACGAAGGAAAACACTCTTAAGCGTTCAGCCTTTTGCTGATTCGTACGCTTTAACGTATGGTAGCGGAGTGAGTCTACTATTTGTAGTTTATATACTTGTAGTACTTCACAGACAAAGAAACTGTGAAGCGATCCCAGCAACAGGAGGGAGGGTACAATTATTTATTAATGAACGGTATGCTCTTTCTGCTGAATCATCAGATGTATTAAAATAACATCACGTCCACCCCGGATGCGTGTCTTTTTTACAAGTCATGAGATTTCTGAAGAGATTCCACGGGCGTTTGAACTGCTTGTCTACGCGTCACGTATGAATACAAGCTTCTGGCCAAAGGTTTTCTTCAAAATATAAACAAAACTCTAAGATCAGAAAGATTAAGAAGACCGCTTAAGTAATGGTGCGGCAGCCTTTAAAAATAAAGGGATCCGTTTAGGAACATAGTGGGCAGGTAGGTATGTGGAAGATATTGTTACAAACGAAAAAATACGAGTCGATTCCCAAATTCAGAGCAATATGTGGATTCAAAGCTACGCCTAGCATAAACTTGTTTGAAACGCATTTAATTCTACATATCGAGGATCTCAAATTAATACCTCGTAAGTCCGATAATGTCGATTTTCTTATTTTGTTCTGTTTTGATTCCTGTATGCATAAATCAGCATTTTCGGACTTACGAGGTATTTATTGATTTGAGATCCTCGATGCTTCCCGAATAAGAACTATCGATATGGATTTTCTGAGAGCATTCCTGTATGCATACAGGAATACAAACAGAACAAAACCAGAAAATCGACATTTTCGGACTTACGAGGTATTGATTTAAGATCGTCGATATAATTCTACAGGGTGTCCCAGAAGTCGACGTTAAGCCGGAGACACTGGATTTTGAAAAAAATAGAATCATTACCTTAGAGTCAGATTGATTCTGTTTCAGAGCTACCTTTACTAAAAACAATAGCAAGCGAACTAACACTTTTTTAAAGAACACATCAAAACACTCCAACAGAGAATTTTCAAGCAGACTCAGTATGGCTTTGGGAAAACGACTGTTACTTTTGAAAAATTGTAGGCGGAATTTTTTTTAGATATGTAATCATTATTGAGCCCTGTCACTTCGCCTCACAGTGTATTTTTGTAATAGCTTCAGTAGAAAACTTCATCGCAAATTTCGGGATATGTGCTATAATTACAGTAATCCTACGATGTTTCTACATTACTCTACATGTACCTATGACCTATAAATAAATCTATATTGATCGAAAGCTAAATGATAATACGGCCCCACGTCACTGAATTCGACCGTGTATTATGCATATAGCAATAAATTTTATATGTTGCGGCAAAAAGAGAAAAGAAACACGTTTGAACTATCATGACACTTCATGAAATGAAACACCCACATTCGTTATTCAGAACGGATGTGCATGCGAACAGTTCGGGGTGTATTGAATATTTTAGGATATGTCATCAGCTCACTCAAAAAGGAAAAAGTTACTCAAACGGCAGGGAGAAAATAAAAGGAAACGAAATACAATAGAATTTGAACCAGTTTATCTTGATAACCTGTATACAGCGTGGTAAAGAATGATGCCAGGAATATAAAAAACGGCGTCAAGTAAGTTGACCCTGTACTTCCTACGCAACGCTGTCATTAATTCACAAATGATTACTGTAGATACAAGTTAGAAAAAAAATTGCTACGAGCATCTATAACAAGGGAATCAAATGGATCATGTCAGTAAAACAAACTCATACAATTACTCCATAGTCCCCACAGATTTGACAACATTGCGATCTAGCCTACCGCCCTACTGACAGTATCGACTTCGTGGCAATCCAGCACGGGGTTGCATTCACGTATACACGCATCATCATTCTGTTATCGATCAGCATTCGAAGCAGACAGACGTACGCTCGTTGACTTGATCGGCACACATACAGTAATGGACAAAAGTATATAGACAAATATGAATATTTACCTAAATACCTTTAGAAAACGAATTCATACTTCATTGCTCCATAAACAAATGCGTTATTAGTAGAAAAACTAAATTCCTTGTTTTTACATTATCTGCAATGAACACAATACAAGTCTGGATATAAACACTTTTTTATGAGGGACAAAAATATGTAGACAAATTCTTTTCAACATTATTTTAGTACAGTTTCGTGTCAGAAGAGGATTAGTTTGTGTTCATAAAGTATTGTGGAATAAGTTGAGCGATTTTAAGACCTGCCGCGTGGTCCAGAAATTTCATTCGATCTGAAAACTAAGATCATTGAGTCATACAAAGATGGTTAACGTCAAGTTGACATTGCCAAAAATTTGAAGCTGAAGCGTAAAGCAGTTTGGGCAATACTGAACAAATATAAACAAAACTTATCTTGAACCTCTAAGAGAAATGGTCGGCCTAGAAAACTAAAGGCTAGATCAGTTAGATTAATAAAACTAATTTCAGATCCGTTTAAAACCCCAAGACAAATAAAAGCCAAAATCGAGACAAAAGGAATGGTCAGTGTTTCTACGAAAACTATAAGTACTCGTAGAAGATTAAATGATTTGAAAACAAGTTAAAAAAGAAATACAGCACAATATTAATTTGTCTATTACTTTTGTCCATTACTGTATCTCTATCATTCGCGTTTTAAACGTAAATGTATGGGAAATCTATAATGTATGCTTATGTGGACTTACCGGGTTGGAAACTTATAAATTGCTAGGACAGGAAAATTGACATATACCCTTCTACATCCCCTACAACCCCAACGTCAATTTTTTTACCTCTGCAAAAATGATCAGGTTCCTCAGAAACGTCAAAAAGAGAGATTGGACGACTTTAATGTTTTTCGTTTTTGGCCTTTTGACCGCTGCCACTGGACCGATTCTCAAAATCTACAAAGATATAGTTATAGACGAGCCAAGGATTAGCGGGAAGACCGACCGACGGAAATGAGTGACATGGTTTTTCGCGATCTAGATATCATATAACATCTAAAGAGCATGACATCTAAAAACTTTTCGCAATTATACTTCTTCGCCAGTGGCGTAGGAAGCAAAAAGAGTCTGGGCGGAACCAGAAATTTCCCTTGTCCATGACATTATAAGTTTTCTTACAACGATCCAACTGTATATTTAGGAGAACCTTTCGACCGGACTATGTTATATTCATGTATGATGATGGAGCTGTGATTATAAAAATAATGATTCGCTCTTCAATTTTATGTACGACGAGTACTATCCGAACTCTTGTGATCATTTTAATGGCCCTCTTGAGATTTCGACCTGTCGACATACTCTCGAAAGATACTCGAATGCCATGAAGATGGAATGTATCAAGTATCAGTCAAGCATCTACTTATGCCAGGTAATATTAAACAGAGTTTCTATGTGTTACGTGGTTTGAAAGGCAATATAATCCGTGCCAATGATCATATTGCATCCGGAATGTTAATGGATAAAACGGATAATTGTGCGGTTTTTGCTGTTGTTAGGGTATAGTTTCCTATATTCAGATATCAGATCATGTGTAGGCTACAGTGCACTCGATATCCTGGCTTTTCATTGTAATTGAAAATGATATGGAAACTCGTGTTTGCTTAAAATTACACTAGTTCCGATGCAGGAATTGGAACCAATTGAACTTTATTGAAGCGTTGAGCGTTTGTCAAAGATATCGAAATGCAAAGCTGTTAAAACAAAATCTGCCTGACGAATACTTCATAGGTAGTGGATGTTTCACGATTTTTTAGACGGAGTTAAACGAGAAATTCGGGTACGATTGAGTCATCTTAATACTCGTGACGTAAGCACCAATCGAATTCTTCTTCGGTACGCGCCTGCTGGTGCCCATTCCATGATGTTATCATACAAAGATGGGTGTCATTCAAAGATTGCTTATTAAAACTATTTATTGTATTCAAAATCAAGGAGTACTATACTGTATGCACACCGGTTATGTAAAGGGTGATCCATTTAACATTTGAATCGGTTATAAAAAAGAAATTCATATTTTTTCAAATTTCTGATTTTATTGGAAATATTGAACGCAGACATTTAAAATGCAACGTTTGCAAAAAATTCTGATATAGATTACATTTTAACCTTCTAAAGTATGATCACATTAGCTCGTATTTTTAACAACTGAATTGGTTAAATGTAACAAAATTATTGAAGTTTTACTTATTATGTTTTTTGCATCAAGTTCTAACCACATCTATGAAAGACTAGCTAATATTTCGCTCACTCAAAAAATATTCGTTTTGTGAATACGTTAACCATGCCTCGTCACAGGACATCACTGTTCGATAAGTGCTTTACTTATAAAGCCATTATATACTATACAATGCATTACCACTACGATGAGCTTCAACGATTTCGAATAACAAGTTCAGTAAGTCATTTTTGAACAACCAATTTAAAGACAATCATCGCACCTCATTTCTCTAAATTATGAACATGAACTATGCACTTTCAAAACATAATTTTGATATCATAGGTGGATTTATGTAATATTTATATAATACTACTTAGTATCTAGTACTGTACTATAATTTACTCATTTTATTGGATTTGTATATATTGTTAAGCGTTAAGTGGCAGAGTAGTTATAAGCTAAACTTCGCCCCAAATGGAGACCGATTTAGTATTATTAATACCATTCAAATGACTGCTACTGCTAGACAGACGCAACATCATCCAATTCTGAGCGGTTACAAGTGGTAAAAATTGAAAGTAAAATATCAAGTAATATTTCTGTTGATCATGGAGTACCCCAAGGCAGCGTACTAGGCCCATTGCTGTTTATTCTATATGTCAATGATATGTCGAATGTCCTTAGCAATTCATTTATAAATTTGTTTGCGCGTGATAGATTAATTTCAGTTAGTGATTCAGTAAGTAACGAAATTGTAGATGTAATGAATAGTGAAATGAGCAAACTTAGTTTATGGTTAAAAACAAACAAGATTAAATTAAATGTGAGAAAAACGAAATGTATGATTATAGGTTCGAAGGATAATTGCAAGAAATTGGTGGATTTAAATATGCCAGTGAAAATTGAGGGAGAGGTACTTGATTTTGTAGATTGTGTATTTAGGTATTATAATAGATCAGCAACTAACTTCGAACAAACATGTTGACTATATGTGTCGGAAATTAGGCAAAAAGATAGGGTATTTTTGGAGAATTTGTGAGAATCTAAGTCCCTGGTGTAGAAGGGTAGTCTACAATACAATTTTTCCTCATTTTACTTATAGTGCATCACTTTTGATTACATGCACAAATGAGCAAAAGCAAAGCTTGCAAATTCTATTAAATAAATGTATGCAGATTTTTTTAAATTGTAGCAGGTGTACCTATATACAGGATATGCTAAAGGCATTAAATTTTTTAAACATACACCAAATTATTCAAGAGGCAAATTTAATTATTTTATATAAAATTATCAATAATCAAGGTGGAGCCTGAACAGTTTCTAAAAAAAAGATGTGCAATGCAAGGTTACGACATTAGATCAAAAGAAAATTTCCATATCCAAAGATTTAGTTAAAAAGGTTTAGAAAAGGCAATGTTCGTTGAAAGTCTAAAAATGTACAACAATCTGCCTATTAATGTAAAAACATCTAGTAATGCTAAAAATTTCAAAAAGAGGCTTCGGTTTGATGTGACGACCTCGTTGTAAATTTAACATATTTTTGAAAATAATATTTATTATTGTTTGAAGCAGCTTAAAGCTAAATAAATCCTTTCTATTCTATAATTCATCCAATTTCCACGTACTGGTTCGATTGTTTGGGCATGAATCTCTTGAATCGGAACTACGATTTCGTGCGTCAAGGCCTCATCTGTATCACCACAAAAAATATGAAATATGAAAAATTATGAAACTAACTGAACCTTGCAAATCTCAATACCGAGAGGTACTTATGCAAAATTCTCCTAACAGAAGAGCGAGTAATTTCAAACTCCTTAGAACGATGTCGAGTGGATGTTAATTGAATTTTCCACATACATTTCTTACAGTTTGTGTTGCAGACCCACCACTTTGGAAGTAAGTTTCCGAAATTTATAATTATTTTCATGCGTATACCATTACGCAAATGTATAACACCAAGTTTCTGAAAATGATATCACCAGAATTAATTAGACTTAGACAAGTCTATCATCATCTACAATGGTAAAAAATTCCTTATACAAGTTACATTTTTTCATGTATCACATAATCTAGACATCCTTAAAACTTTGCATTTTTACAAAACATACATAAAGCTACTAGTGCTTGAAAATAGAAATTCTTTAACAATGCAGCAGGGAGCTTACGTGCCAAGCATGCAATCACTCTACGTCTAAAGTTGTCCTCATTTCACCAATTTCCTCTTATAGATTCTATGATCCCAATACCGTCGACGCCAATTTGGGACACACTGCATTATAAGAAATTATATTTAATATCTTAGAAACCGTTCGCAAAATGGCCGGTCGTACTGCATGTTTCCGACATATTAAGCGTTTATCGTTGACCCAACTTCGGGCGTGCTTCCAAACTGCTATCCGCTAGTAACTGTAGTCGCCATTTTCTAAAAGCATCAACCTAAATCTGCTTGCGAGTACGTTGTCCCTAAAAGGTATCCGAATAACCGTTTGGCAGGATTTTCTCAACGTGCTCGTATAATAGTTTCAATTTAGACAAAAGGTTGAGGAGATACAGATCCGTATCCTCGACACCATACTGTCCATAAGGATATTGAAGATAATTTGATGCATACATCAGTCAGAATTATTTAAAATCATGCAGTCTCTGCAAAAATCATCTTCGCAAAGGCCTTAGCTGGAGCGAAGTACAGTCCGAGAGCAGACTTAGAACGGCGTGCCATCATGGAGTTAAGCTAAGAAGAGCAAAGATCGTTGGCATATCGATATAAAAAAAAACTAAGAGGCTTGCCTCTGCCTTTTTGTACCTAACTCATGTATGTTTTTTCAAAAATGTGAGGCTCTTATGTTTTTAAGTTGAATATTCCATGAGCACCAACGAGTGACGCTAAAAAGCACTTATTCAGGATCGCACTTCACCATATACTACTTTATAAGGGTCATTGCGCATTTTTTAAATAACATATGGCCTTGTAGCTAAACAGTATTAAGCTTCTTGGGTATCAATAAAATTTTATCAATGGAACAAACACTTTTTCGAACTGAACCATTACTAAGATTTTTTCTACTTAGTCCAAGCATGTTTGTTTTTCAGCACGCTACACTTGCAGATGTCTGGACCTTGTACACTTGACTGGAAAGAGTGTGGGGATCAAGAAGGTCATGAATAGGTCAAATGAATATCGTAATGAGTCTTAAATTTTATAACAAACCATACATTATTTTGGCACTAACAATAGAAACGTTAAACTACAGCATATTACTGTGACTCCAACCTGCAGACAGTGACCTCGAAGTCTTTTGTCGCTATTACGAGCCCCTTCACACTTCAGTTGGCCCAACTATTGAAATCTTAGTTTTTTTCTTATCAAACACAAATAATAAAAATGTAGCAGGGTGTTATAGGTTTAAAATATTAACAATGAATATTTTGATAATATATAGTAGAAAACACCCTAATCAAATTTGCAGCATAAAAATAACACATTTTGCAATTACAGCATATCAACCTATTTTCATTTCAATGCAAAATATGTCTATAACGCAGAGGTGGCTGTGAAAAATAAAAGCCATGACAATTGTTTTTATTAATCACAGCTGTCAGAATACGTTTAAAATAGTTTTTGGTAGTTAAGGTATTCAAAATGGGTAGAGGAAAGGCTATTAGTGAGAAAATTCGGTTACTGATAATTAAATTTTTGAATTCTGGGAAATCAAACTCAGAAATTGCAACTTTGTTAGACTTATCGCGGTACAGTGTGAGAAATATTGTTAGAAGATATAACGTAACTGGTTCAGTTAATGTTAAGCCATGATATGTGAAAAAAAGTAATATCACAGATGCCGACCGAAGAGCATTAGAAGAATAATCGTGAAAAACAGGCGTGCCAATTATTTACAATTAAGTGCTCTGTGGAGTGACGCTGTTGGAAGGAGAATTTCGAGGCCCACAACTCATAGAGAGGCCCACAAACTGGGATTTAGCACTTGCAAGGTAAGGTTTCTTATAAAAAAAGTGAAGTAAAAACCCTAAAGTTGCACAACTTGTTTATAGGCCAAAGAAAAGCCACTATTAACTCCACTGCAAAAGAAAAATCGGCTTAGATGGGCTAAAGAACATAGACAATGGACACCTCAACAATCATGTGCAATACAATGAAGTGATAAGGCCCGATTTGAAGTTAGTCGCAGTAGAGTTATTCGCAAAAAAAATGAAGCATTCCATGTTGACTGTCTGAAGAGAAGAGTGAAATTTCCAGCATCCATTATGGTCTGGGGCAGTATGTCATCAAACGGAGTAGGAAAACTTCATTTTATTGATGGAAATGTGGATACAAACAAATATTTGGCAATTTTAAAAGAATCGCTTTTACCAGTGATGGAAGAATGTTTGACATCCGGCCAAGATTTTGTGTTTCAGTAAGATGGTTTCAGTGTGTCATACCTCAAAAAAGGCTATAAGATGGATGGAAGAAAATAATGTACCACTTTTGAAATGGGTTTCTAGCAGTCCAGATCTGTCACCTATTGAAACTTTGTGGCACGAGATGAAAAAGGTTCTACGACAACATCCTGCTCGTACAATCACCGAACTGAGACAAAAGCTTCAAGAAATATGGGATTGATTTACACCAAATTTTTGCCAAACTTGGTTAACACAATGCCCCAAAGAATTTCAGCCGTAATAAAAAATAAAGGTGATGTTACCCAATGGTAATCATTCAAATGTTGCTTTGTTAACTTCGCGCATTTATTCGCACATTGTTTATTTGTTCAGATGTTCTATTAGTTATAGGTCTAGGTGATTACAAATATGTATTTTTTACGACTAGAGTGTATCTAAAATGTTTTTGAGAAAATAAATTATTTTAGAAGTAAATAGTTTCGTCATGTTTAGTTTATAAAGGCATATTTTGGTACAAATCTTGAAGTGGGGCAACTGAAGTGAGAAGGGGCTCGTAGTCTGCTTCTCTATATAGCTCAACCGCAGAGCTAAGTCCGGCACTCTAAAACAATGTCAGAGCCAACATCGATCTTTGGCGAACACCTGCGTTGTTAATGCGGGATGAGGAAGGTAACCCATCAATTGGGTGGCATACGTTACCACCGGAAAGAAAGTTTCGTCAACATCCTGGGCTTAGAAGAAGCAATTCAAAGAGTTCAAAGGTATTACAGGCCGACAAAAGTGAGTCAGGCCAGAATATACTTTCCCGAAGGTTTTTGTGCGCAGAATCCGAATATGTGGTCCATGACTGTCAATCGGATCTAGTTTCCGAGATATATTAACCTAAATGCGCAAAACAAATAGATTTCTTGCCTATATTTGAGGTAATGTAGCATTGCGATCGAAAGTAAGAACGTTAAACTCGATCAAGAGAGACTAAGGTGGATTATAAGCTTGCGGTTTGGGTAAGTTTTAGACATTTTATGGATTTAGTGTTGACGGTTTATGGCAGGTCTTATTTCATGAAATTTCATTAACTTGTTATTAAATTTTTGGTGTATTATAATTATAACCACAACTTTGATGCACAAATAACCATAACGTGTACAGTATCAAACATATAGGGAAATTCCCAAAAATGAAAATTTCAAAGTGACATATATATCAGAGAAAAAAAGATAATCAAGCAAACTGAACGACATTTGAAAGGAAAGAGATGATGTCTATGGTTTGGTTAAAAAAAAACGCCATGCTACATAACTTCCAAAAATTTAGACAAAACCGTTATTTTTGCAAATTTAGCAATTGAGAGATTAGGACTTCGGATTCGGATTCAGCGCATCAAAAACCTCGGGTAAAGTCTACTGTAGTTTCTGTGTTAAAAACGTGTCGGCCTGTGATAATCCAAGAATATCAGAGGGTCCAAGGCAATTAAAGGCAGTCTCTGTAACTACATAGTACGCATGATCAGATCCGGTAAAGAAAAAAATATATTCGAGGGAATACAAGTAAATCTTAGAAGAAGATCCAACATCTGAGCATAGGAAATATTTGTTACATTCCTGGCGAAACTGTCATGATTGGTGAGCCCTTTCAAGAGCATCTTTCTCTGATCACTTATCAATCTACTCGAGTAGATGGCTAGGAGGGACTTCAACAATGCAATACACGCAGCTCGCGTGATCCTGCTTACCTGAACAAAACTATTAATACAGCTTATTATATATAGACAGTGAAAACTAAAAGCTGTCTGTTGTTGGAACTGTATTCCAGTTCGCATCGTCAGCCGGCTCACCACTCTGGCCGCTAGAAGCCGCCCATTCTGGTGTTATAATAGATACGGTCTACTCGCCGTTGAACAAACTAATAATATAGCTTGCGTCCGACCCTCCTGACTGTTTTAACTATCGCAGTGGTCGATTCTGGTAAAAGATAGTACTTTGTCGCTCTTATTTCGAAAGACCTTATACTCTGGATAGAGGACAGTTGCTTAACTTTCGTTAGATATCAAACCTGAAACTAAGCCATGCTGAGGTCCAAAAAGCACGAAACATCTGACCATAACTGGCCGGCTGTTATTCGTATACCGTATCTACTATAACACCAGAATCGGCGGCATCTAGCGGCCATAGTGGGATGTCTTTTAAGTTTTGCATATGGAGATAAAACAACACGATAGGTAGTTTTAAATGACTTTATCGTTTTTCGAAGTATTCTCCACGAAGATTAATACCCATCTGCATGCGCTCGAACCAATTTTCGAAGCACTTATTCCACTCGTTTGCTGGCAGATCCAAAACGGCATTTTTGAATGCGTCAACTGCTTCTTCTGGTGACTGGAACCTTTGACCACGCAGTCTGTTTTTAATTTTCGGGAAAGTAAAGAAATCTTTAGGACTTAGATCGGGACTATATGGAGGATGGTCCAATAATTCCACGTTTTCTTCCGTTAAATACTGCATTGTTTTTTGGGCTGTGTGCGAGCGTGCATTGTCTTGGTGGAGGATGATGCTTCTTTCGGGGTTGATTTTTCGAAGCTCGGTGATGACTTTTGGCAGACAAATGGTGGTATACCAATCCGCAGTAACAGTTCTTTGCTCATTAAGAGGAATTGTTGCTTTTGGCACAAATGTCGCGACCATCTTTTTCGAAACACTTCGAAAACGGATGACTGTTGTTGGCTTTTCTTCACCTTGGAACACCCAAACAGTCGACTGTCGTTTATTTTCTGGTTCATAACAGTAAATCCACGATTCATCACTACTAACAATGCTGTACACATTTTTTGAGTTTCCGGAATTGAAACGGTCAAGCGTTTTTTGACAACAATTAACCCTGGCTGCTTTCTGCTCTTCAGTCAACAGGTGGGGTATCCAACGAGAAACTAATTTTCTTACTCCTAATTCTTCATGTAACATTTTTTGAATTGAGGTCTTTGAGATCTTCAAGGACGCCTCAATCTCGCGATATGTCACATGTCTATCTTCAATGATGAGTTTGCGCACAGCATCGACGTTTTCCTAGGTGCACCCACCCTGGGATCGTCGCTAAGACTCACCCGTCCACGTTTGAATTCTCCATACCAACGGGAAATTGTCGACTGATGTGTGAGGTTAAAATTCAGTACTGACGTTCGATCCGCGCGGCCTACTATGTTTCTATATGCAAAACTTAAAAGATATCCCTGGTATGACACTTGCTGCTTTTTGCGACTTCCTTCTCAGCGAATAAATCGAGTCTAAGGAATTGTGTTTCCCAAATTCCGACCCTGTAACGTAGCCGTAAACATCGCGTGTGTAAAAACCCTCACATTCTCCTTTATGTCTGTTCTCTTGTGCTTTTCGCCAACAGTAACCAACTACTTTAGACGAATTATCCAAATGAATTGAAACCGAATTAGATAATTTGACGAATGGACGACGGCCAAGCATTTAATCGAGAAAATTAAACAGCTGTATTTAATGAATACTTAAAAGTATATTGCTTTACAAATAAAACTAGACATTGCAAGCATTAAGAAGTGAACAGAAACTATTTTGAGATCCACTCTAATTTCGGTTGTCGGCATGTGACTCGTCTAACTTAATACGTGTCTGACACGGACAGGCGTGGTATAATCGTTTTGAGATGAAAATCCAAGAGCTTTTTCCAGTTATAAAGTAGCAGGATTATAATTTGACTTGGTACAGTAACGAACGCCATAAGAGAGAAGCGAGAGACGGGGCATTCTGGTAGGGGTGCCAAGTTTGTATTACATATTATGGAAATTCTGCAAAGAAGAAGACGCACTAAAAATACGGAAGCTATAAGAAATTATACCGAAGTTCAATAATTAAATCGAACAGTGCAAAAAGCATTCTAGTCCATTTTGTAACAATATGCTTTTTTACTTAAAATGCTTCATTAAAAGCACACCCGTATTAATAATAATAATAATATTTATTGTCAAAACTATAACAGATAACTAGAAATGACATATTTTAGAACAATAAACATGGTAGCAGAAGGCTAGCCATGTACGCTGGTATGCATTAACTTATGAATAATTACGTACTACTTAAACTAGAAATAAAAAGACACACGTGATTTTCTAAGAAAAGAACAATAACAACATTAAATAGGAATTTAAAATACATTATCTGACAAAGTGGGAGTATGGATGACTTCATTTAATTATAGATCCTTTTTAAGGTAAAATGTCTCATTTAGGGCACAAAGTGTATCTTAGGTTATTAGTGTTTTTGTTTTCTGTTCTCTGTTTGGGGGATATATCGAGTATGTTGTCAAAATCGGTAAATAAGCATAGCAGGGGTATATTGTCTAAATCGGTAGTGTTGGGTATAGGGTATTTTGTCTAATTCGGTAACTTTATTCTAGTAATTGGTTCTCATGTTAAGTGAAATCTTTTCAAGTCAACGATTTCGTGATATTCTCTGTCTGGGCATAGATGTTATCCAGCCTTTTACTTTCCTTTATATACATCTCGTAAGTCACAAATAATACCACGTAATACATGTTCAGTGCTGAGTTTTACATGCACTACTCGGCGGCGGGTACGTACTTGAATCGGACATTTCAAAAACAGTACTTTATTTTCATATTTATGTGCTATCTGCACCAAAATATCAATGCTAATTCACCAACTACAAAAATAAGATTACAGACCATAGCCGCTTTGTCTGAAATCACTTGTTTAAGAGTTTTCCTGTTTCCTATCAAAACCACTAATTTTTACGACCGAGAAAGTTCTTTAAATATTACTACACATATTATGTCAAAAAGCTGTTCATATAGCACAAATCTTTCCTAGATGGTCGATTCATGGTTGGATGTAAAACGGGAAATTCGACTTTCTCGGGTTTCCCCTATGTAAAAATATTAAAAATTGCAAAATTAAAACATGTGGCATATTGATAAATTGTGTAATTTTCAATAATAAACAATGACAAATATGATACTTTGGCTTATATACCACTAATCATATTTTCTGCTAAAACGTAAGTCCATAACAGTTTTTTGAGCTTTTACCATTACTATTATTAACAAACTGTTACGATTATTCAAAATTTCAATCTATTAAAACTCAAATACTATAATAAGGTCAAAAAAGTACCTTATTTGGCGGTGACACAGTTTTTATTGTCTCCTGAGAAATTCAAATTATTGGAGCGTTTTGCACTCACAGACTTAATTTAGATCACATAACCCACGAATTTTAAATGTCATTTATTATTCGAAATGCAAATGGATATGCATTTCAGAAAGAACTTCATAAACGACCGCACATTTGAAACTACATGGTTCGAGAAATATAACGGTGGATTTATGATCTTTTAAAGAAATCATATTTCGCGAGCTAGAAATTATATAATGACTTGGTATACGTTCGACGGAATATGCATATGAGAAAAGGTATATTTCAAGCTATGTAATTTTATAAACATGTACTTTGAAGAAGCCGATGTAATAGGCATGTTCGCATTAATAAGGAATAGTTGTTAGAAGCCATTAGATGTATTCATATTATTCATTGTTAAGTTGTCAGTAAGGTGTTATTTTAGTAAGCAACATAACTAATATAAATAGAAAATGGAAAACAGAGCCACGTTTCTATTCCGTCTTCATCCTATGGAAAACAGGGCTTGTGCAAAGGGCTTCTTCTTCATTGGAGCCCAAAAAAAAAACGCAGTCAGAAATGTTTTCATTTGACTTATTATCGGAAAAACCTGAAAAATTAATCGGCAAAGTTCAGTGTTCCGGCAGATTTGGGCTGCGGAATCGACCATTTCAGTTTCAGATGAGTATGCCAACGTTTATGAGTTGTGTTTCCATTATGCTAGCATTAAAAGCCATCTTCCAGTACTTTCCCGATTATTGAAGTACTCAGGAGCTATACCCACTATTAGTTATCACTTTTCAAATATTTCAAATCAAATTATTATTTACCGAGGTGGTTTTTCTTATCACCTAGGGAGAAAAAAGCTACTTTTCAGTGGGGCATTGCGGTCAATAATGGTGGTTTCTCCGGTTTATAGTAATAAAATATTTTAACACAGCATGGCATCTGATATATAAACATTAAAATACGTTGGATTTTATTTTATTAGAATTTGCTTTTAAGGATCAAGTGAAATCGATAGCGTATAGATGAAAGTGACTCATAATGCAAATAGCTACAAAAGCTAAATATCAATAAATTAAATAAATGTAAAAGTTAAAGTGATCTCTAATCTGGGGAGCTTGTTATGTGCATGCTAATATGGTTCGTGTTTATTGCCCAAGATAGATTATTAGCTCAATTAACTTGGATTTTTTTTATATTTTGATGAAAGTGTGAGTGACCGCTACCAACAACTCGACAATTGTTTCTCTAGCACATTCAACAGATCAACAAAAAGTACTGAATTTGGTTATTTCTTTTTTCAAAAAGAAGTTGGCCAATATGACGATATTAAAACCAGACGTACCGCTTCACCAAGAATCAAAACAATCGTTTTCCCATCGATTAGTAAATAGAAGAAAATGAGTAAACTTTGAGTATAATTTAAGCTTTCATAGTACGATGATATCATCATACAAAACGAAATATGCAGAAATAAGTTCAAGAATAACTGACATATCAACTCAATACGACATAAAAAAACGGCAGTCTAGGAAAAAAATCATATGGTTGAAATCACATTTGGACAGAACGCTAACAAATCGGTACTTAAGGGCTGCATCGTCAGTCGTTCCTACAATAAATTATTGTAGGACGCCTTTATGCCCTCCTTGATTTTCATAGTCTTTCCTCTCCTTCAGAAAGGCTGGGATATTTCTAGATTTCTACTGTTCAGTATCAGTGACAGCGGTCTCCTATTGTCAGACTATGTTTTCTTCCGGAATTGCAGGAAATTTCAAGCAATTTCACAGATTATATAAATCAAAAGCATGAACCATTTGATGCAAATAGATATTTGTAATATAACCTCAAAATAGAGAGCTAAAATGGGAAAGTAGAAAATTGTGAAAATCAAGGAGGCCATAAGGGCGTCCTACTATTGTAGGAACGACTGACGATATGGCCCTAAGAGTCAAGTTCTAGTTTAAA
Organism: Acanthoscelides obtectus; assembly: GCA_963669975.1. Lineage (NCBI taxonomy): Eukaryota > Metazoa > Arthropoda > Insecta > Coleoptera > Chrysomelidae > Acanthoscelides > Acanthoscelides obtectus. The sequence goes on from CAVLJG010000004.1 coordinate 28,212,524, forward strand.
TGCATCAACTCACCCCAGGCTATTAAGGACAAATAATACAAATAAGCAAAAGAGGGTGTAAGGGCAAGAAGCTGCTGTCATATTGGAAGAAAACAAGAAATATCAAATATGTGCATGTACATTTTCATGCAAAAGAACGATTTCAGGATAAAATATCACTATTCCATACATTCAGTGAAACTGTTGAATGCAGATTTGCAAAGAGGTGGAGACATAAGTGAGTATTTTTTTTTAAACTAAAGGATCAGCCATCATAAGTCAACAAAGTATCATGTCGACAGGACAATAAAAATAATCCAGGTAGAACGTGATATTGAAAGCTTGCAATCTTGTGAAACAAAAAAAATCAAACATGTACATTTTTATCCAAAAGAAAGGTTTCTTGATAAGGTATCACCATACAAGTAAAAAAAGCTAGTCCGCCTGTATGCAGATATTCGAAACTTTTTGACAGATACATTTGTATGTCAAAACTTTTACAATTTTTCGGGTGAAGCTAAGAATATATTATATACAAAAAAGCATGCCATTAAGTCAAACGACTTACGTGTTATGTTGACAGGACAACAAACAACGGTAATCCAAGAAGAAAGTCATATTGGTAACAACACATTTGCACAAAACACTGAGAAGTCGGCACTTAAGACACAAATTCCAGTATAGATGCACCAATTCACTACAGCTTATCCGCTAAGAACAAATAATCCGAAGAACCGAAAGAGGGCATAAGAGGCCGTTGTCACCGAACCGTCGGGCGATCTCGCGGATGGAACAAATACACGCCACCGGAGTTACGAGAGTGTCAAAAGTGAGAAGGACTATGATCATAGACCACGTCCGTAGCATCTAATGGCTTATTAATGACATATGAGTCTTTGGCTCTGTCGGTATCGTGCCAGATTGTTGTTCAGGGGCATACAGAATACTTCCAGCACTCTACACATACAGTGAACGAACACCGGTCGCTGTGGCACGCTACCACGGAATCGCAGACCGTCCTCTCCGGTGGCGCCGATGTTGCCAAGTTGCGCCCCGGAAATTCCATTCCGATTGAAAGCTTACTGAAAGCTCTAGGACAAAAGCTGGCTACCGATACCGCGCGTTGCAAAGCTTGATCGCAGGATTATGTTGCAGCCAAATGGTAGACCGTCCTTCTGAATATTCGCCAAACAAACCGAGAAATTTTTTAAAGGTGCTGAAGCAGCCGTGAAGGCGTGGCCTAACTATCGACGAACGGCAATATTTCTTTAAATACCTAAGCAGCCGCGCAGACAGAAGCCTAAATGCCGGAACACTGCGACAGCGATGATCCCAAAGAAATTTTGTTAAGACGATTTTTGAAGTGGCTAAGGTTAGTGAACCGGGAAAAGCTTCCTCTTGTAGATTGTTCCACAATTTCGACACCCTCGGGATAAAGGAGGGGTCGTATCGGCCAGTTCTGTACGAAGTTCGACACGATTAGGATGGGACGCCAAAGTCAAGCGGGTCTGTCTGGCAGGCACATCGCGCAGCGGCATCATAGAAGAAAGCTCTGAGGAGCAAAGCCCGTTGGTGTAGAGGTGGAAGAGAGCTAGATCACTGGTGCGAAAGAGTCCTACCAGCCGAAATGAATGGCTCTTTGGCAGAACTCGCCCGTCCATCGAAACCGGATGAGCGCTAGGACGCTTTTTGTTCGTCAAAGTAGAGTACTGTGTTTTGGAAGCATTAAACTGTTCAAGATTGTTGTGCCCCCCAAGCAGTGATAACCTCCAGGTCTCGCGTCAGAGAGGAAGTCGTCACTAGTCTTCTTTTTTCCAGCTCAGCGGCAGAGATCGGGTTGCCACTCTGCATGAAGAGTGCTGTCATCAGCGAAGCTGTGTATTAGGATGATCGTGCAAGAAAGGAATTCGTGTAAGAGGAACAGTGTCGGAGCCAAGACCGATCCCTGGGGAACACCCGCGTTGACGTTGTGGGATGAAAAGGAGAACCCGTCAATTACGACGGATATCTTGCGGCCAGAGATAAAGTCAGCCACCCATCTGCAAAGCTTTTCTGGGAGGTCATAGGATGGAAGTTTGATTAAGAGTGCAGCGTGCCACAGCTGATCCAACGCTTTCGTGATGTCAAGAGCAACGACATGAGCATCACCATAAGACGGGATAAGCTTACTCCAATTGCGTGACGTAAGCTAAGGAGGTACGCTGTGGATCGCTGGTGCCGGAAACCATACCTCCTGTCGCGAATCAACCTGTGATGTTTCGAGGTAGTCCAGAAGCTCGCGATTTATGCACCTCTCCATCACCTTACTTATAACAGAAAGCAGAGCTATAGGCCTGTAGTTGTAAGGGTCGGTCTAAGATCCCTTTTTTGGGATGGGTTGGACATGAGCAAATTTCCAGTTTTCTGGGAAGGTGCCGGAGATATCTGGAAGACACACGAAAGAACTGGAGCAAGCTCCGCTGCACACCTTCAGTACAATGGCAGGAATCAAGTCCGTACCAAAAGCTTTCTTGATGTCGAGCGACAAGAGCACTCGTCTTACGGTCTTATGGTAGGAAGATAAGCTAACTACTTGTCATAATAATAAGATTATAACCGATTCCGAATTAAGTCGTTCGTCAACATTACTCTCAACTTCACTATGGCCGTTCTCCGAATCAAAGTTCTATCTGTACGACTACCAAGGAGAGAACTAAGATCACCAGGAGAATGTTAAGAAAGGATTTTGTCGCTAGTGGCTCAGGAAGTAAATTGAGTACTTTGAAGAGAAAAATGAGTAGTCCGGAAGCTTTTTTGCGGTAATGTTATGGATAAAAATGCTATATTGCTTCCCAATGAAACGGGAGGGATGTATATGTATATGCTTCAGCAGCACTTCTGAAAAAAATACGATAGTTCGATTTATTGGAACACCTGAAGGACATAATAATAAGACAAAATAATGATAACAATTAGGCTTTTCAGTAAAATCTGGGTTAGAGTTCAGCCCCTTAACACACAATCCCGAGAAGCTTTCACAACTACGAACGATTGATGATTTTCTCTCTTGCTGTTACAATATAACAAACACGCTTTTATTGGAAAACTTGGGAGGAAAGAGCTTTATTAACGTTTAAAGGCTAAGAAGTATAAAACATCTTATTTCCAGCCATTCTTTTAGTTAGTTTATTACTAACAGCTAAAAATATTTTTTCAGTTACACAAAAAGTATGCGACCGTTTAGATTATTAGGTTCCTGAACACTTTCCGATATCAAAGCCATCCAGCAAAAAATTAGCTGACAAGAAACGACGTGCCACAATATCCAACACAATGCGCTGATTTGTTTATGAATCAAATATGAAAAAGTCAAATATTTGTTAGTTTGCAGTAGGCGACTTCAAGATGCTGCTGATGTGTATTACTGTCATTTCCTGGAGGTTTCCATGCCACGCCGCGTAAGTTTTTTTCTCGTACAAAGGCCGCTTGTTGTAACGTCGAGATGGCTGCAATAGAAAATCTCCACAGCCCGAATGTTTCAAATTGAGGAAGAAAGTAATAAACCTGTATTTCGAAATCGTACAACGACAACTTCAAATGCTATTTATAAGCAAAGTGTGACTAAAATTCTTCAATATATGATAAACATTGCTTTACTTCGTTTTTATTTTAGTTTTTCGCTGGTGGTTTGGAAAACAACTTTATTATTCACAACGTAGTTATTGAAAGGAAATCACAACATTCAGAATACCATATAGACTGTGCCAAAGTGTAAATAAAAACAAATACAAGACGTTTGCTAAGTTTGATCTGATTCTCTAGAAATATCTCCAATACTTCCAAGAATACAACTAGTCCGGCAACCGGGCTCGCGATAGAATAGCGTGAATCAAGCCGGCGATGTCCTTAGCGGCAACGCCGCTTGCGCGATGTTGCCGCATGTGGTTAAGGACCGACCGACCGGAGCGGAGCGGAGCATTGAGCATGAGAGCGGTGGAAGGACCCCGAAAATATTGTGAACACCCACGCGACCATCGCTACAGCCGCAAGGACAGCTGGCGCTCAATGTACAAGGTGTCCCTCTATAAATCAACCCCAGCTCAAACTTTATAAAAACGGTTTTACACTAAAGTTATAGAGTCTAATATAGAGTGGCAAAAACTAACATTATGGGTTCAACAATAATTAAAATGAATTTGCTTTTTTCTCACGTAAACGTTTGACTGTTCCACCCGTCAATCAATCGTCTTCCACGACTACGAAGGTTCAATACTGTCCTATAATGGCAAAAGTCGGGAAAGAGACCGCTTATTCTTGATACTGAGTCTTCTTAGGCTTTAACTTGAAGTAGCGACTATATGCATGCCGAGGTAAGGCAACAGACCTCGAACTTTGAAAATATTTGACAATTTTGAAAGATTGCTCCGTGATGTATTATTCCTATCTCTTGACAAAAGTCTTCCGTACTAAATCTTACATTAAAAAAAACTTATTTGGAAAAAAGGACGCGTTAAGGTGCACGCCCACTGAGGAGAAAGAAAGCGACTTAGGAGGCTTAACAATAACGTTCATTTTTCATAGCCTGAACAAACTGTGTGCATATAATTTTTGCGTTCCTAAAATCTCAGAAAAGAGCTATTAAACCAAGTTATATTTATTTAAATGTACAATTGTATCAAATAGATAGATAAATAGATACTTTACTACTTTATTGATCCTTTTGATCATTTGAAAAATGATGTAGGATAAGTCATGACTGGTACTGAGTATCCTCTATATAAGGATTGGCGATTCTTTTAAGAATATGTATACATGATGGCTTATCGAAATAAAACTGCACAAAGTGCTATCTGCTATCTATTACCAGAATTGACCACTAGTTTGTCCAATGGTGAGTAAACCCTATCTACAATAGCACCACAGTCGGTGACAAGTGGGAAACAGTTCCAACAGACAGTTACTGTTTTCACTTTCGTAGTGGCCGATTCTTGTAATAGATGTCACTGTTTGCTGCCTTAGTTCGGTATACCCTCAATAGAGTATAGTTGTCCAGCTTTCGTTCGTTGTCCAACGACCAAACCTTCACCATGCTGAAGAGTTGCCAAATAGCAAAAAACGGCTGTCCACGGTCTGACGAACAAAACCTATATTTCTTGTAGATATGCTTTATTATACTTAATTTCACTACTTTACGTAAAAACTTAACTTTGCTGTACCTTTTACAAATAACAGCTACACTTTTAGTACTTTTTACATAGAGAAAAGAAATATATTCCGTGACACCCTATATACAATACAAAAGTTATATGGAAAACTCCACATCAAATCTTGTAACTTATTTATGCAGCTTTTTTTCTAAAAGGGCTTACAAACAAGTTAGAGTAAAGGCCAATTTATATCTATAGCGGGACACCCTGTACAGGGGGAGACGACGACCCCCAGAAGGAAATGCTTCAGTTTGTTTTTGGAATGCTTGCCACATGCGCCTCAGGTGGTTACACATTTACTGTTTGTTTACTTTGACAAGGTTTTTCCTGTCAGTTGCGGTACACCGCACAGTCAATCAAAAGTTCACTGGTGAATAACCATGCATACCTACATTTAAGAAATGTGTTTAACATGTCGTGTCAGTAACAAATTGACACACTGTTCTGTTTTTGGGCCACACCTTTCATCACAACCATGCTGAGGATACAAACATTGAAATGAATTTGATTAGACAATGAAGTTTGACATTTTGGGAGTGGCGACGATGTAGCGCTTAAGCTATACAGTGCTGTCGTTCGCTGAATGAGTCTCATTACTGTATTCCTCTTACGATAACGATAAGCTATTTATTTGTTGTCATTGCTTGTCATTTTATTAATGGTGTATTTTCCAAAATTGTTAATTTGATGCTTGTCTTCAAAGGTATATTCTGAATTTCTGAGTAAACTCGATGTTTTTCTGGCCAAATGGAAAAAGATACCTATGTCTAAATTATCAATTAAAGACATTTCGGCAGTTACGGTGACTTTTTCAAAGTATAAATCATTAATGATGATATTCTATTTAATATTTATATGTCTTCCAGATAACAATTCATTTGTTTTTTTTTTAGCTGTCATACAGTATGTTTGTCATTCCCGCTCCCAAAAGACGTCCAGTTTCATCAAAGCGACAAGCGAACAAGAGGTTATCTGTTGTTTTGGATGTACCAGACCGTCACTCACGCTCATCGCCCCAGAAACGCTAAACGACAAGAACGTGGAAATTCACCCAGAATTGTTGTCGCAACACACCGGTATGCAATCCATCAACATTATAGCCACAGGATAAGTTTCAGATGTTACATACATTGTGTTATCTATCACCTTTTTCTTTCTACGAACGAGAATTGACAAATCTTGCCATCCAAAGATCAGACGTAGATCATCTGACTAAAAGTAATGACAAGTTCTACAGTAGCGTAGTAAGATTTTCCATGTGTTGTGCTTAGAATATGATCCACGGAGATTTTGTTTCCGCAAATGTGAGGAACAGCCTACATTCTCGATGTTGTAATAAATGGTAAAGTTACATGGGTATCCGGAATAAAGATCACATCTATCGGCTGACTTCTTCGGCAGAAAATACGAAGGATTTATTTTTCAAAAACCTAAGCACCCAAGCCGAAGTTCTACGGCTGGTAAAAAGATGTGAGAGCCTGGGAAGGATCAAATCACTAATAAGGCGCTGAAGCTGCTTTCGCGGAAGTCCTTAACTTATCTCGTGGCAATAGTCAATGCCATGCTAAGGATCCAGTACTTCCCATCCGCGTGGAAGACCGCTGAAGTTATAATGATTCCAAAGAAGGTGGGTTCGATATTTCCCCAGGATTATCGTCCCATTAGCCTGCTGTCAGCTCCGTCTAAGCTCGCTGAAAAGGTGATTCTACGTCACCTTGAGAATTTCTCGTCAGATCACCATGTGATTCCTGACGTGCAATTCGGTTTTCGGTCTGAACATAGTACGGAGCTACAGGCGGTTAGGCTGGTGGAACGTGTAACCAGAGGATTCACCCTTAACGAAAGTACTGGCATCTTGCTTTTGGATGTCTCAAAAGCATTTGACAAGGTGTGGCACGCGGGCCTCTTGTATAAACTAATCCAAAAGGGCTTCCCTTTTTGGCTTCTAAAACTACTGAAATCCTTCCTTGAAGGAAGGAAATTTCGGATCAAAATTGACAATGTCCTGTCGACAACACGGCTGATTACAGCCGGCGTCCCTCAGGGTTCGGTCCTTGGACCTATCCTTTACTCACTGTACATCCATGACGTCCCTAGTCCCAGCAACTGTGAAGTCTATCTCTATGCTGACGATACTGCATTGGTGGCTCAGTCGTGGTCTGGTGACCTAGTCCATGACAGGCTGCAAAGTGCGGCGGAGGAAGTATTAGATTGGGCGGATCGGTGGCTAATAAAAATAAACCATTCGAAAACGCAGGCAATCTACTGTACACAAAGACGTCGCGGCGTTCCGTCTGAAGTTTCAATGAATGGACTTCGTATACCATGGGAATCCTCCGCTAAGTATCTCGATGTCATTCTGGACAAAGGGATGACTTGGCGGAACCATATGGAAGCGCTAAAAACTAAATTCCAAATTACGTTTCGACAGATTTACTCATTATTATGTAAACGTTCAAAATTAAGTTTGATTAACAAGATTCGACTCTATAAGGTGGTCATAAGACCAGCAATGACTTACGCATGCGGCTTGGTGTTTTATTGCTAAAACACACATGCGAAGTCTGCAGGTTCTGCAAAGCAGGGCGTTGCGCACTATTGCTGATGCCCCATGGTATGTCTCTAACGAAACTCTACATAGAGACCTCGATGTCCCTTACCTAAAGGACTACATTAAGCAACAGGCGCAGCGGCGCTATAGCCTAGCGGAATCGCACAGCAACCCTCTGTTCCGTGGGTCAGTGGACTACACAGTCGAGCAAGTTCGCAAGCACAAAAGGTCGCGGCTCGCACTATAATCAAAAATAACTCGTGAACTTAGAACAACCAAAATTGGAGCATTTTGACACAATCTTTAGAAAAAATCAAATATTTTTAGACCATATCAAAATCTGTCAAGTGATTTTAACAATGCCTAAACGCTGCCTATCCTAAAAGATTCTCTTCTTCCCCTTTGCTCTCGTTCTTCCTTCTCTCCTTTCCTTCCCCTTTTTTCCTTAAAATTGTCTAGTTTCTGGGTTACCAGACCTGACAGACTTACAATCTGACACTGTGACTCAAGAGCTAAGGTCCCACGGACCGCTCTGACAACCAACGATGACTTGAAGATGTGAGAGATGTTTGATTGGTCCGATTGAAATGCCTCAGGTTTAATAGAACTGGGGGAAACATCATCGGGCACACTGTTCCTGTTCTAGATGTACGCAGTTCGAAAAAGTTAGAAAGTGCAGCTTAAGCCTGGCAGGTTTGTCTGGCAGGTCTAACGGGTGGTGGCATTGTGGAGGGAAACTAAGAGTAGTAATGTCCGTTAGCACAGCGGTAGAAGAGAGAAAAATCCCCGACCACCCGTGGCCCATTTATGCAAAAACCAGACTGCAATTCAAAAAACAAAGCAATTACTATGACAGACTATGAAACTTGATGTTTCCGGTGAATCATTCGACACTACTATTTTAGAGCAAAATTCGAAAGATTCTGCATCATTCGTTGTATTGTGTTTAAAAATTTTAGACTTAGATATGTATGATAATAAATAGGACACAAACATTTACCTTTTGTAATAGAAATCTATTATTATTGATGATTTCATGTATACCGTGGATTGAACAGATTGCATTTGTTCTTCACCCTTTTATGTAACAATTATTCAAAAACGTATTTAATATACATTGCATATAGTTTTTTAAATTTATTTTAAAAACATCTTCAAATGCCTTCAAAGAAATAAACTGACAGCTGTGGACGCAACGACCTCGTCTGAGCTGGATTGCTGGTCATATTTTGAATTTTTCCTTGAAATGACATTTAAATGCCCTCATCCCCCAGAGTGACTAACTAAACTCTGATTGCTCGGCTTTTTTGAAGGCGATCTTGAAGGGACCTTGCAGTGCCTTTCAAATGCCACATAGAGACAAACCCCGGTTTTGAGATCAGCGGCCCAAAAAACCTAGATGTGCTGAATATAGCTTTAGTGCTGTAAAAACTGTATTTTTCTGGACCACCGTGTGTCGGTCTGAGTGAGGTATGATACCGTCAGTTGGGGAAATGCCATCCATCAGTCGGACAGCCCTTCTCTGAACAGGGTCAACCATCGGCAGTGTAGTCAGAGCACCCCCGATATATGAGTAATACTCCAAACTGGATCTTATCTGGGCCTTATGAGTCCTCTTCCAATGAACGGATTTTAAATTTCTGTTTCAGGTATCGAAAATGCAATTCTTCACCCCAGAGCCAGACTAGGTTAAAGTCCATTTTTGTCAAAAATGAGTTCAATATGCTTAAGCTTTTGATAACATTGTGAATTTTCATTTGCTACTAGCAGCGTCCACCTATCTGTAATAATAAAGAAGTTAAGACTTTTTAACTCATGTCAAGTCGCATACAACACAAAACAAGAACAACATTTCAAATTCGATTATCTCAAAACTACTTATTTGAGCTTAACCTAGTCTGGCTTTGAGGTACAGAATTTAGTCTAGGTAAAGAGGGAAACAGACTTGATCTTGTCTTCATATTTTTCACTTGGTCACAAGCAGTTTGCTTTTGGTACCTACTAAACAGTTTCTAAGCTTAGTGGGATGAAAATTAAATGTGATTTCAATGATCGGTCAGAATAAGCAGGATGCATAACGGATGCGGCCTAGCTTGGTCATAAATCACATTGGTACGTCTCAACAGGTATCTGGCGTATAACCGGAAAGGCGCCTCGAACCATATGAGATTTGATCATCGGCGGTTGATCTTAACCTCTTAACTGCTTATGACGAATATATCCGCATATTAAAAAGTTAGGTTTCGTGCTTATGACGGATATACTCGCACGACAGTTTTAGGTGGTCCTCTCAGTGAATTTGACGAATATACTCGCCTGCGATAGATATTACGATTCCCTACCCTTTTCTCTGCCGGCCATCACGATTGCTACACAATTTTCGGTCCATTTTTAGATCAGAGCGCGTATGAAGCGTGTAGTGGATAGCCGGCGGGCATTTCGTTGATTACAATGGCAAAAAGGAAAGCAGAATCGACTGATTTGTTTTACTCGGAAGAGTCAGATGACTCCGACAGTAGTACCCAGAGTGATTTAGAGGATAGTGATTATGAAAATTCATGTGAGGACGGTTCTGATATCGAATTCAGTTTGTCTGAAGACGAAGAGGAAGCAAATAGCGAACCGATTGAACCTTTACATGTCCCGTGGGTTGAGAATGGAATTCCACGGCCACTGTTCTCATATACAGATAGAGAAGGGGCACAAGTTCCAATAAATATACAAGACCCGGTAGATATATTTGAGCTGTTTTTCGACGACAGTATAATAAACCTAATCTCCGAAGAAACGAACAGGTATACAGTTAGCATAAGTTTACATGTTCATATTTATTAGGATAAAACTTATTTATTTTAGATATGCTACTCAGTTTATCGTTCACCATGGACAAAAATTGAAGCCGAAGTCACGAGTCCGCAAGTGGAAAAACACCAGTCCCAATGAAATTCGAACTTTTATCGGTCTTACCGTTTTGCAGAGCTCTGTTCAAAACCTTCTTTTGATATGTATTTTTCGGCTCGCGAGAGTATTGAAACGCCATTTTTCGTGAAAACCATGCGGGAATATAGATTTCGCCTTATTCATAAGTTTATACATTTTGCTGACAACAATTTTCTCGACAACGATCCTCACGTATGAAAATTGTATAAAATAAAGCCTATCATTGACCATTTACAAAATAAGTTTAGGAGTGTGTATATCCCGGGAAAAAACATATCTGTTGACGAATCGTTGATGGGGTGGAAAGGACGCTTGTCCTGGAAGCAGTATATTCCCTCAAAAAGGAAACGTTTTGGGATAAAGTTCTATATGCTATGCGAAAGTTCTACAGGGTATGTCTATAATTTTTTTGTTTATACAGGGGCTGACACAAATTATGGCCATAAGTATATTGAGCAGCCTATCGCTGCACGAATTGTATTGTCACTATGTGATAGTCTACTCAATAAGGGACACTGTTTGTTTTTGGACAATTTTTACACTAGCCCACATTTAGTCGAAGAACTAACAAAACGGAGAACCGATTGCGTCGGAACTATGCGGATTAATCGGAAGGGAATTCCGCAAGACATAAAAACAAAAAAAAATAGAAAAAGGGGAGTCTGTGGCTATGTTCAAAAAAAAGTGATGATCATAAAATGGAAGGATAAAAAAGATATCACTATGATTAGCACTCTTCATGACAATAGAATGGTTGAAATAGAGAAGCGTGACAAAAAAATACAAAAACCAGCTGTTGTTTTATCTTATAATAAAGATATGGGTGGGGTGGATTTATCAGATAATTTTCTGCATTTCTATTCCCTCGATTTAACTCATTTAAAAAAATATTATAAAAAAATGTTTTTCCATTTATTGAATATTGCAATTTTAAACTCCTATATTTTGTACAAACAAAGTGGTGGTCAAAAAACAAGATTAAACTTTGTCATGGAGCTCGGGGAAAAGTTGATTCAGAAATATAGTGTACCTGTTGCTCAACAGCTTCGACGTGCCAGATCATATAACGTATCTCGCTTTGTAGAGCGCCATTTTCCATCGATAATGCCCCCCACAGCAAATAAGGAGAAGCCAACAAAAAGGTGTCACATTTGCTATGAAAAAAAATTAGAAAGGAGTCTAGGTACTGGTGCTTAGAATGCAGAACCGGTTTATGTCCGGCACCTTGTTTTGGCTTGTTCCATACGGAAAAACCGTGAAATATTCAAGGCGTTTTTCTCTTATATTTTTTGCGTTATTTACGTTATAAATTTGAGTTTAGATATTTTTGAGTTTGTTTATATTTTTTATTTTTCCAAAATAATATAATTGTTTATGTTCCTTTCGTTAAATAAATTGAATGATTTATTGCCTTATTGTGTGGTATTTTGAGTAAAATCAAATCAAAAATGTATGCTCAGCATATGACGTATATATCCGCGAAAAACGATTTTTTGTGTGTAAAATAAGATACTTGAAAATATGTCTTTGTCTTGATTCAATAAATAAGTGTTTTTACTATCAAAACATATTGATAGTTCTAAAATAGATAATATTTGACTACTTTTGACTTTTAGTATGCGTATGACGGATATATTCGCAAGCGGCAATTTTGGGGTGCACCGGCAGACAGGTAGTGTAAATCGCTAGTAGCAGTTAAGAGGTTAAAATTCAATATGTGGCCAGATACAGTGGGGATGAAAAGTGAAGGATGTACGTAAATTCGCGAAAAATTTAAAAAAGCACCGTATTTCTTCTATATATGGACTAGCACGTTACCTACACAGCTTTACTGTATATACTTATTCTTGTCGTTTTCCATGACTTTTTTCCATAAATGTGCCGCCGTTTGCCATATGTTACGTATACATAGCCCTATCCCATGTCTTATGGTTCAGAAATAACAATCTAAAGAAGAGAAAGTGTAATTTTTTATTGAATTCAAATCTTACATGAATTTTGGGTATTTTCGCCATTTGTGTACCTTAGGATAAGAACAAGAAATAACTTATTAGAGATAACTACGAACATAACACACTTAGCTATATTTCGCTTAGTCCATGATGGTGAATGGAGAGGATTGACACTTATTATAAACACATCATTTTCTGTTCCAAAACGATCATTAACCAAGTTGGTGATAATACATTATCAATAAATTTAAATGTCTTTCGGGCCACCAAGTGAAACCACATTATTTGGATTGTCTGTTTTGCTAACGTTTTGCCCACCGAGATGGCCAACATATATATGGTTTCGCTGGAGGAAAGAAAGTATCATGACTTAAACAGGTGCTCATCATTTACAATAGGCAGACTAGGTGTAAGTGCAACATTGGGTTACACCTGATACGTTATGTTGCATTCTCAATTTCGAAGTAAAAAACTTTATTTATGATATGTAAAGCAATGCCATGAAATACACAGTTAAAAATGATTCATTACACATTATTTCACACTTCGTAATTCACATTACAGTACCTATACTTCTTTATACTTCATTATACATTCAGATATCTTGGAAAATAAATCACAAATAGTTTATACAAGATTGTCGAGGTTTTCGGGTATCTAATGTCTGACTCATTACAACAAAATGATAGTCTAGGATCCCACGGCTACCAGAGATTACTGAGTGGTCCAATTTGTTGATACCAGGTGAGAAATGTTAAGTAAAAATAAGACTAACTTTACTTAAATTCTGATGACTAATACGAGGTCTGTATGTTAAGTGACAACACTGAGAAAGATCGATTTGGCAACACTGGGGGCACCGGGTTTGAAGAGGAGTCAGGGAATCATGTGATCCGCCTCCAGTACAAGTTTCAACCCACATGAGTCATTTGGTTGTACGTAGCGATGTTTTTAATCAGTTTTTTTTATTGTATTCTGAAAATAGGTAATATAAATTTCCAGCAATGTTGTGCTATCAGGTTTTGCTTCAGACTTGAGCATAGTGCAACGAAAACTCCTGCTAAACAGGCGTACAGAGATAGTGTTTTGTCAAAAGCACAAGCTTTTCAGTGGTTTTAGGCATTTTCAGAAGGGAGAGAGACGATTGAAGATGAACCTCGAATTCAGAAAGATTTCTACTGTTCCGTGTCAGGGCTCTTATGTCTTTTTTTTTAATTGTAGAAAATTTCAGGCTGGTAAAACATTATATAAATCAAAAGCATGAACAATTTCATACATTAGATATTTGTGACAACCTCAAAATAGAGCGCTGACACGGAACTACTGTGTCAGCGCTATAAAACTCAAGGAGTCATAAACGCGACCTAGAATTGTAGGAACGACCGGCCCTTAAACACACATTTTCTTGAAAATATGACCTTGATCTGAGACATTTTTTCCTTCAATTGAGAAACGAATTTCTTTGAAATAGGTTTGCAACCAATAAAGGAGTTACTTCATCTGGCGATTATAAATTCTTGTAGTATGATCTCCATATTCTTGGTGTGACTCGACATCTGAGAAATGCATTTTTTGTGTTGAGGGCATTACGTCTTTATATGAGCATCTTAAGAAATGAGGATCTCGATTTAAAGACATACGTAGAAACATATCAGTCATGATCTGCAAATTTTTTCAAGCACCTAGAGATGCAAAACAAATATTGACGAATCCAACAACAGAACTAAGACCGCGACTCAATCTGCTGGTCCTCTTGTGGATACCAGAGTGCTAGGTAAATACTTTAGGACAATTTTCAGTGTGCTTTGGTTTAACTTTCGAATTTTCGGCTAGCGCCGTTATACGTCGCTGAACTAACAGCGACCCGCTGAGTGCGACAGACAGAGACGGGCAGAGAAACAGGTATAAGCCGACGGGCCTGCAGCCGGTGAGCAGCTCTGTCGACTCGCATAGTTTTGTTCTTAGTCCAGTTCAGTTTGTATCAAATAATCAGTAAATTCCAAAATTCTCCACTCGACATCACACATTAGGCGACTCTACACTTTCTGTTTTTCAGCGGTTTTGGCGCATGTGCGCCAATTCTCTCAACCCAACCCATCATGTAAATGTATGAACGATGTTGCGTCATCAGGTACAAAGGACTGATGAAGCCAATAAGCACAAACGTACATCGCTCGGGTTACCAATCCTTCTATTTCTGCTCCTGTTCTTCATCGATTGTCCTTTGTTTTTCAACTAAGTTTCCGTAAGATTACTTGTATTTCTTTATATTTACTCATGGGCTTTTGAAGTACCACGGCAGGTCGTTATATCTAGCTACCCTGACGATGTTAGTTGATATCTCGTAAACACGAAGTCTTCCGACTGAAGGTACAAATGTGCCTGCTGGCTCTTGTTGGTGAATTCTAGTTGTATTTCCCTTTCCATCAATGTCTTCCTTCAGGTTATACAGTTAGACATTTATTTTAAAACAGGCACGTACGCACCCAATAACATGAAATGCTTAAAATCAATCAACATAGGAGAAAATAACTAATGTTATATAAAAACAAGCAATTTAATAACAAAAAAATATTCGAAAAAGTTGCATATTAAACGTGATCTGCAAAATTGATTTGTGAACAAGCAACACAGATGTTACCTATTAAGTTGAAATTGTTACAAATGATTGAAATAGGTAATTTAGTCAAAATATAAGATCTAGCATAATTTTACAAAAATTCAAATATATTCTCATGAACCAGTTTATAGAAAAAGGCTGTTCCCAGAAAAATGCGCCTTGCGTTCAGAGAAAGCAAAGAGTAATCAAATCCTCGCTCAAGAAAAACACCCGTAGATATTTCAAAAAATTTCTCTGAACACAGTTGCACAGCGTGGGTACCAAATCAAGATACCACACTCTAATTTGGTGAGTACATACAGAATTTCAAGACCTGATCTCTTGATCGAAGAGATTTTCTAAATCGTAGACTTGCTCTTGACGCTCAAGGCTAACGTTTCCAATGCAATACTCAAAAATTAGATCCGTATCCAGATGTGATGGGCATATGTTTTCACTTCGATTCACATCTATTTGGGCCTGATTACGCCAATAAGCAGAAACGTACGTGGCTCGGGTTACCAATTTCTGCTCATGTTCCCTTATTGTGGGCATGCCAACGATTGTCCATTGTTATATTTAATTGTTTACGAATATACGTTTGATTGTGTTTTGATTTTATAGGTATGGTCGGCGATTGAAACTAGTTTTTGGATATTGAAACCATGTGTTCTTAAGGGTAAAATACAAACACAAAATTATACATTAGGAATGCGACAGGGAATATTTCATTCATTTAGGTTGGCTAACCTTACTCTTGAATCAAGGAAGCAGGGTCGCCTTGCAACTGCAAGTGATTGAGTGCAATTGTCCTGCGAAGAAAACAATGCCGTGTTGCAGCTTGCGTGCAATAGTCTTACGGGTTGTACCACGGTTTTTGCGATCTGCTGATGGAATGGCTTGATTTCTCACAAAGTCATCGGCTGTTATACAGCGTGTCCCAATACTCAGTGGATATATAAGTACCACGTACTTTTAGACTCGAAAAGTCGATTGAACATGCGGTACCTCTATGCAAAAGTGCTTCGTTTGTCCGTTGGATGGCGTCCAAGTTTTCTTTTTAAGACTCATCAATTTTTAATATATTTTAAGACCCCATATTCCGATTTGAATGAAATCTGGAAAACATATGCTTTACTACACGTTCTAAGCTTTTAGTTTTACGATGATTTATAAAGGATTTGAGAAGGGTGAAAACTACCCTCACCCCTACATAAATTATTGCAGATTATTTTTCCTTATATTTTCTTTTACTTCATTTTTTGTCTCCTATAAAAATAGGCCACCTGGGATAGTTTTCGAGAGAAAAAAAAATGAGTTGCATCCAGAGGTTCTCAAGCGTCTTAGTAATTCTTCAAGTGTAGTTAACAAAAATAAACAAGTATGATATGACTTATTACAATTTCATTTTATACAGGCAATAGTGCGAATCTTTCATAAGAGGTGTTCCACATATGACCACCTTTTTCGTTCCTGCACATAATACGGCGCACAAAATCTAGTTAACTTTCTCTAAGATGTCATTATTCTTTGATGTATCTGTGACATTTTGAATCCTGTCCGATAGTAGATACGCGTTATCTATCTAAAACTCGTAATTCTTTGTCTTAATGCTCTCCATATGAAAAAATCGCAAGGATTAAAATCCGGGGAACGAGGTGGCCATTGAATAGGAGCTTCTTGGCCTCTACCAATCCATATACCTACCATCAAATTTCTTGTAGTAAGTAATTTGTTAAAGCACGCTCAAAGTGCATAAAAAACATGTCTCTTCATTACTTTACACTTTTTTTCAAAAACCCAGCTCCAAAAACATTTTTTTTCTCGAACGCTATGCGAGATGTCCTCTCTTTATAAGAAATAAACAATGAAGTAAATAAAAGGATATTTTAAATGAAAATATGGAAGAGTTGCTATAATTTATGTAGGGGTGGGTTGTAGCTTTCACCCTTCTCGAACGCTATAGGGTGTTTGTAAAAGCCAAATATTAGGACATCTAGCAGAACAAATGTGTTACAAATTTCATTCCAATCGGACTCTAGGTTCCAATAATATCGAAAAAAATGTGTTTTAAAATGAACACTGACGCTCCCTAACGGACAAACGAAGCAATTTTGCATAAAGGTAAATTATGTTCAATCGACTTATTTTGAGTCTAAAAATATGTGACACATCTATGCCCACGGAATATTGGGAACACCCTATATGAACCACACTCTACTTTGACTGCACTGTCAGGTAGTCGCGTTGTTGCTTTGAGGCCCCGGGCGCTATGGGATCGCTCTTCTGCCTCTGCCGCTTGCCGCTCGCGAATGCCGCTGCCAGAGGCAGCACTTCGCGGTTGCTCGTCTTCACACATACACCAACATAACGGGGAACACGGGTGAAAGTATAATATGCAGAACAAATACCTATTATTGCAATACAATGGCGAGTTTTTATGACGTCTCTATGTCCGTTAGTTTTGCTTATGATGATCAAACTTAAGAGCTGTTTGAGGAACGATCATCTGATTATTATCTTCATTTCTAACACACACTCAGTTACCCGAGCACTTTTCAATTTCCCTAACATTAGCATAACATCGCAGATTACGTGAAATCAAACTATTTATAAAAAACGTGGACAAAATTGGGGATTCACAAATTGACTTGATTTTCTAGCTACTGGACTTGAAATCAAGTCAAGCTAATATCAGGTCAAGTAGTCTTGATATTACTTAATAATTTTTGTAAAATATTAAATCAATTAAAAACAATGGAAGTGACAACTGACTGAATTTTGAACCAGATTCCTGTATGATAATGATTATTTATTAGTTGTGCCTTTTATACAACACGTATAATAGCTATATTATTATATTTTGTTCCTATGAGAACATGTAAAATTATTATTGAGTTTTTTTAAGAAGTTCAATTTAAATTTGTTTTTTTTATATTTATTGACCTGTGTATCTGTCATGTCCGCGCTATACGAAAATATACTTTTCGTAAAATGCGCTGCGTGACCCAAAAGCCCTTGATCCGTCCTTGCTCCGGCCCTGATTTTTACTTCCTACCGATTTCGTCTTTGAAACTACCGGCGATTTCGTGTTTTTTTGTTTGTTTGTCTGGTAGTGCTGTTTGCGTGCATCATTCGAAATGGCAGTGTACACGGTCTAATTTCAAGTATCAAGTAGTTTAAAAATGCCTGACCCCAAGTCGAGAAGAATAATAGAAAAAATCAAGTCGAGTCAAGCATTAACGTTCATGTAATATAATTTTCAAATCAAGTCAAAAAATTTATCCGGCTACTTGACTTAATCAAGTCCTAGATAAAATGTTAAAAAACCTTGAAAGAGGGGTCACTGCTATGTTTTTATTTTATTTAACAAATACACAGTAATTAAAAGTTACCCAATCCATGAATCAGCAGCAGTTTATGATCTGACATCAGGTCAACCACCAAAAAATAAGTTTTTGTGGTCTTCTATCGATCTCAGCGAAAAACAGATTAGTAATCTAGGCACCCGATTCATCCAAGAAACGGATTTTTGTGGATATCACAGGTACGCAACATTTTTGGAAAATATTCACCATTAAATTTCAAAAAGTTTCATGATACAAAATTTCTGTCTTCGTCAGGTGAACAAAAGCCAATAAACTGGGGTAATTCCTGACTCTCTGTTTGAACATAACTATGGACAAGTCCAGAATTTTGGCGAAGCATAGTTTGAAGTAGAAAAAAGGACTTTACGTCGACCTCATCGAAAAGTCTAGCTCTGTTAGCATTAAGAACAATTCAAATTAAAATAATTTTTTCTGACTAGTGCACAGATTTAGGCTTTTAGGTACTGGAATCTGGCATATATCACAGCTGGTCGGTGTCAGTGACGCCTTCGATGATAAAAGTGACGTCATCGTAAATGTATCTCCTAAAATAAAAGCAAAAACAAAAACATTTTATTTGTTAAGCCGGTATGCGTAGATCAAATTTTTCATCAGATTTATTGTCACATTTAAGACGTGTTCTAAATTTTGCAAGAAATTGGATGTAAAAGTGTACAAAGGATAACTGCGCATCCGAGTTCGTACTGTCAACAAAAAGAGGTTATGTATACAAACGCAGCTTTAATGGAAAAAGTTTCAAAATATAGTTACGATAACACGCAGGTAATACTTGAACGAAAATGATAAAGCTTTGATAACAAAGTACATAATTCAAACCTAAACCAACCCTAACCCCATTCTAATTTCTATTGTCAACAGAATCAGCCACAGAACGCTGTTTGTGCGTAGAAAGATAAAACATTGCAAAAAAACAATGATTTCTAGACGGCATGTTAACAGACCCATGGCAGAAATGTTTTTGTTTTGTGTATGGAGCGTATATACCAGGAGACTCTATGGCAATGATGTTCTTGCTGTGAAAAAGACCCCCAAACTTAACTGGAGTACCAGTGGTGCTTTGACAGGGTTGCCTTGTTGGAGGATTTTCCCTCAAATTTGGATGATTTTTACTTGGGTAGTTTTTCGGGGATATACTGTAATACACCTGTCGTCAAAATTGCGTGGATTTAGTGCATACTTTTGACTCTTTTGACTACCATTGCCTACCAAAGTGACTAGGTTCTATCAACACAATAATACTCACTGGTGGAAAGATGTACCGTCATTAGGCTTATGCCGCTCTTTGCAAACTATGCAAGAGTATAATGTCATGAAATCATCAACACCACAATAATTATCTGCAAGCGGTTGCACTCTTAGAAAATAACACTAAACATGCGAATTTAATGTATTTGAAAAAATCAACTTACATCAATTTCACTTGTATGCATCTTGATCCTGACTACAGACTAAGATTTTGGAGACAAATAAATCGTAGGTTAGCTCTTTCAATCCACTTTAAATTCGTTGGTTCACCTATCCAATACACATGACACGACACTTTACACAGACGTATCTCGCGGCACAGATGCAAATGCAACGTATCCAAAAAGAAAACCTAGTCGACGAGCTGTTTTTTCCGAAACATTTGCAATTTAGCGGAATTTATCAGAGCACGGCGGTAGCATTTGCAAAAATATCGGCCTGAAAAAAACTGGAGCTCGACAGAGTGTTGGTTGCACACAGATTGACCATAGTTTGATTTATACGAAGATAGAGGGTACGTTCACCCCCGGGGTGAGAATCGATCGCATATACAAATGTCATTGTTACGAACAAAAGGAATCGATATGTGAGAGAGCAAAAAAACTGGATGAAAGGGATTACTTTTGTATGGATCTATGTACGTATAGCATTGATAGACGATGTAGATTGTGCTGTACTTTAACCAAAGGATTGGATGTAGACACGGAAAGAGGGGAATAATCGAAGAAAAACTGGTCCTTTCAAGCAGACAGTGAAAGCTACCTATAGCTATAAACCATGAAAGATTTTTTCTTAAGGCAGGTGATTCTACGAATTTTGCAATTACAACATATTACGCTTAAGTATAACAGACACTATGAATTTATCACACTCTCGGCAAGGAAATATATACATATAAGTCTGGTGTCCCACAAAGAACAGTCTTAGGTCCACTGTTATTTAATATATATTTAAACGATATTTTCCAAGTTAGTTGTGTTGGCAAAATAACCAGTTTTGATCTGATCTAAAAAACGTAATTGAAAATGATTTTGTCAAAATTATTCGGTGGCTTATAGCAGAAAATTAAGCATCAACTATTCTAAAACACACGTTTTACCATTTGCATCTTATGCTAGACACTTGCCAAATTACACAAATTTCTACTTCAACATTAAATATCAAAAACTGCGAATTAATAGAGTGCCAAACATAAAATATCTCGGAATAGTATTGAATCACTTACATTGGGATATCCAGGTCAATTATATTTTAAAGAAAGTTAGATGAGTATCGTACGAAATTAAATATACTGATAGTACAGTATATTACTCAAAAAAAAAAAACTTTATCCCACTGACGAATTATAGGCAGATGTACAAATTTATGATATACGACACTGTGTGTCACTCATTACCATAAATCTGTCACACCGACCAACAAATTAAACATAAGCATTATACAGGTTCAAAATAAATTTGAAAAAGTGGCTACATTCTATAGCACTGAAATTCATAAAATCATAAATACGACCATCGGTTAAATAAAAGGTGGACCATTTAAAGTGGAAGCATCAAGCAACCCTATATCTTTGACATTAGTTGTCAGATCGACTAATGTCGCACTGCGTTGGAAACGTCATTTCAGTACAATTTTAACTATGGAACAGTACACAACAAAACAACGCGTTGAAGTTATTCAGTTGTACATTCAAAATAACTTCTCAATCGTAAAAACTAAACGTACGTTTCGTAAAAAAAAATAAAGTTAAAAGTGCTCCAGCTGGTAACACTATCAGACGTTTATACGCAAAATTTTTGAACACTGGTAGTCTTAGTAATGCCAGTTACCTATCCAGACAACGAACAAGACGTTCCGATGAAAATATCGAAGCTGTACGAGCCAGTATTGAAGAGACTCCATCATCATCCGGTCGTCATCCTTCTCAAGAGTTAGGCATCGCTCTAACCACTCTCTGACTCATAATTCGTAAGGATTTGAAGATGCTTCCATACAAAATTCAAATGACTCATCAATTAAACCCAGCTGATTATCCGTGTTGCTTTGATTTTGCTAAATGGGGCATTGAAATGGCCGAAAATGACTTTTGGCGAAAAATCATCCTGTCCGACGAGGCACATTTTTCGTTAAATGGAGGCGTAAGTAAACAAAATTGTTTATTGCTACCGAAAACCATCAATTAATCGAACAGCAGCCTGTTTATGACCAAAAAGTTACTGTTTGGTACGGTATGTGCGCGAATATGGTCATCGGGCCATATTTTTTTAGGACGATGATGGAAGATGGAGCTGCGGTAACCGTCAATAGCGAGCGTTATCGAGCCATGATAACAAATTTTTTGAGGCTAATTGTTTGTGAAAATGATATGAACGATTACTGGTTCCAGCAGGACGGCATCAGATTCAACACAGCTCAAGCACCAATCAATTTATTGCGATCATTGTTTCCAGGACGACAGATATCAAAAAATGGCGATTTTGACTGGCCACCGAGATCACCTGATTTGACGCCACCAGACTTTTATTTGTGGGGCTATTTGAAATCCAAGGTATACGCTAACAAGTCAAGGACTCTAGCTGCCCTCAAGAACAATATTCGTCAAGAAATTGCCACCATATCCGCCGAAACATTGGCCAACGTGATGGAAAACGCCGAAAAAAGGGCACATTTGGTTATCTAGGCCAGAGGTGGTCATTTGCGCGATATCATTTTTGGAAAATAATTACAACAAATTTCCTTGGATCAAAACAGAAGAATTTTCAAATGAACAACAATTTTAATGACTTTTTTTATAAACAAATGCTTCCACTTTAAATGGCCCACCCTGTGCATAATCCACTGTAATAATTTTTTATTTTACATTTACAACTTGCAATCACTGGCCCACGCACAGGCATTGCCTCCTATTGAGCATGTTTTTATTCTATATTTATTTACTCATGTTATTTTCTTTGTACATTGAGTGAATAAATATTATCATTATTATTATTATTATTATTATTACTGTCTCAAAAACTAATAGAGTATAATAATATATAAATAAATAATCTTGAATTCTACAAAATGATATAACCCTTGAGTTTCATACACTCGGTCTATTAGACATTTCTATAATTTTATCAACTTTCCATCAGTATATGTAAAAAATGGTGCCAAGTAGGTTTACTCTGTACTTTCCACGCACTGCAGTTTACAAATACTATTTTCAAATCTAAGCCCAAAAAATTAAAACTCGAAAGCCTATAAAAACAATAGAATGTGTTGTCGAAGAACTAAGCAAGTTTTATTATTGTCGTTTTCTGCCCGTAGTTGCGCCGCCACTGGATCAATCTTCAAAACCGACAAAACTTGTTCGTCGTTGGAATAGTGCTAACTTTGTATCAAATCCTAGTGGTACTTTCTCAGTTATGAAGGATGAGAGAATAGCGGACAGACAGACTGACTGACGGAAATGGGTGTAATGTTCATGTCATATAACATATAACATCCAAAAAAACATAATACAGGGTGGTCCATAAGTCCTTTGAAATTTCAAATTTGAATAAAATTTAACGGGTGACCGTGAGCGGCGCGGGCGAGGTGGGGGCAGTATCTTCAGTGTCTGGGAATTAAGTCGCCATGGAGTGTTTCACTGGAGCGGATCGTGCTTTTTGTGTGCGCGCGTTTTATCAAAATAATGATTCGGCAACCATTGCGCGGCGTAAATATCGAGAATACCACAATCTACACAATTTAACAAAGTGTCCAACAGCTCAAACGATTAAGAACTGGGTTGCTAAGTTCGAAGAGACTGGTTCGACGTTAGATAAACAGCGGTGGGGTCGACCAAGGACAACTCGTATTGAAGAAAACATCAACATTGTGGCACAGTCTGTTCGTCAAAATCCTACACAGTCTACTCGTAAGCGTTCCAGTGTACTAAACGTACCCAGAACATCTTTACAGCGGATTTTAAGGAAAGATTTACGTCTGCACGCTTACAAAATTCAGTTAGTGCAGGAATTAAAAGATAATGACGCTATTCAGAGACTAAACTTTGCGAATGAAATGTTGAATCGATTTTCTTCGCTCAATAATGTGTTGTTCTCGGACGAGGCTCACTTCCATTTAAACGGGCATGTAAATAAACAAAATTGCCATTATTGGAGCCCCGAAAATCCAAGGCGTAAGCATCAGAAGCCCTTACACAGCCCTAAAGTTACAGTTTGGGCTGCTATGTCAGCGCATGGCATCGTAGGCCCTTATTTTTTTGAGGACGACAGAGGCCGCGCATTAACTGTTACTTCGGAGCGGTATGTAGCAATGATAGAAGAGTTTTTGACACCAGCGTTGCAGAATTTTCCAGGCTATAATACGCAGACCTGGTTTCAACAGGACGGAGCAACTGCCCACACTTCCAACACTTCTATGCCCGTCGTCTGTCAACTTTTTCCCAGCAAAGTAATTTCTCGAAGAGGAGACATTTCCTGGCCAGCACGTAGTCCAGATTTGATCCCAATGGACTTCTTTTTATGGGGCTACCTCAAGAGTAAAGTGTACGACACCACTCCGCGATCCAGTGTTGACTTGCCGGGCAGTCATCGACAATTTTAGACGTCGTTTATATGAGTGCCGTGATCGTAATGGATTGCATTTAGACGATGTGATTTTTAAAACATAATTCCCATTCAATAAAGATGATAACAAAATATAATGATTCTTCATAATGTAACTAGTTTGGTTTTATTCCTTTTTTTCCAGCTCAAAGGACTTATGGGCCACCCTGTACTTCGTCGCCAGTGGTGTGGGAATTAACAAATAGACACGTCACATTCAAAAATTTCAGATGTCACTTTCGTGCTGTCTCGCCAACTGCCGTGGCAAGTAAAAATTATACCACCATACTTTTGCATTGGAATTTGAATGCCTTTCAAATTCCATATGAGCGATGTCCTAAACATTTTCATGAATTTATTTTTTATAATATTTGGAAGCATAAACAGAAATATCAAATTTCTCATAACAGCTCATGTTAATGCTTATAAATTATCTCGCGACGAAAACGGTCGATTCGATTTAGGCTTCTCAAATAAACCATTCAACACAACACCTTGAACCATTGCTCAAAAATAGATTGTTTTATTTATTTTTATATTCAAGAATTACCTTGTAGTATGCAACAAATACATAGAAATATAAATTTCTATTGTAGCTTTAATACTAGTACTAACCCATTCTTAACATACATATTTTGAATACTATTCACATTTCCAGGAAATATGTGAGCGAGCATCGAAAAAATGTGAAGCATGAGCGGATGTACAATATTCTAAATGGAATAACTAGAAATCCATTTTCGAAAGATAAAAATGCACTTACCATTGACTGGGGTTGAAGGAAGAGGAAGTCCAAATTATCACAACAGGAGCGTCTGAAACGCAAAGATAAGAAAAATATTACTACAAGCAAGGATAGGAAACTTCAACAAGTAAAACGTCCAAAATTCGACCGCTTTTTTAATAATATACAGGGTGTGAATCTACATGAAGAATTAATGTTAGTTTGCTTTATAAACTATGGTCCAAAAATGTTTCCTTACAGGAAGTTTTAGGAAAAAAAAGGAAATTAATTAATATTTTCAGAACCGCTTCAGATATTTCACTGATATTTAGTACGTAGTGAAAATTAATAAAGTTGCATATTTTTCAATGCAAAAATAATTTTTAGCTTTAACAGTGGCGTGCGTACGGGTATTGACTTCGATATTTTTTAAGAAAAAAATGGTACGCCCATGGTGTTTTGCAAATAAAAATTATTTTTGAATTCCTCGTTCAATTTAAAACAAATGATCTCTCTTGAGTTGCGCCATTTTTGAGTAAAAAACTAAAAACCGTTCTGGTGTATTTTGCTATTAAATGTCCTTTAAACTAACCCTGTATATTGCTCAATAAACTAGTAGTGATAGCCGGAAAACAGGTGTTTTGGGATAAGCAATTAGAAATTCTCAAAAACTACTTGGACCAATCTACTCAAATTTTGTTGTGGTTATTTAGAAGTACGAATCCTACCAATCTGAAGAATTTCAAGTATCTGCGAGAAACCGTCGTAGCATTACCAACAAGTGCCAAAAACCTGCAGTTTGCATAAAAATCTTATGAGAAGAGTTTTTTCATTCCTGCTAACACTTGATTGAATCCCAAAAAACACGTTTTCTCATTCTTCGTTGTCGAATAAAAAGTTTTCCCACAAAAATTGGTGTACCCATTTTATGCGTCCATGTTTTAAATACCCCCTTGAACAACTTGCATCAATAATACCAGACTTTTCAATTATTTCGCAAACCAGGAGTATTTTCGTCTAATATGATTAGACTATATTACAGGTTGACAGACAGAGCAATAAGTCAGTAGTTAGTAGTAAATCAGTAGCATCCTCGTAGGCCATAATCTGTAGAAATCGGTGACAAGGATTTGATAACCATCCAAATTCTCCAATTTGAAATCATTATGAACTATATGTACAATGGTACCACAACTACTACGTACATATGTATAGGCCATTACAGCCTACATTGTATATCAGTTTTACAATGCATAGTCAACCTGAAAAGCGAGCTAAAAGAAATATTTACTGGAGAAAATATATCCATCTTGTGAAAATATCTTCTTCAAATATTGGTGTGCACTTGCTCTCGTATAATGGTATATTTTTATCTTCCATTACCCACCCCGATGATGTTCACAAAAGCATGCGAAGCATCTCTTTCAACATGTTTTGACGTTCTAGATAGGATAAACAAGAATGTCTGTTTTCACACAGATTATCCAGCCGCAGATTCCGTTTTTCTTTCAACGTCTACGAATATAAACCTAAACAAAAACGCATATGCATCAAGTAGAACACCCCATTTATTTGTGCAAGTTTTTCAATGTTTGGTTCGAGCGCCTCATTCATCTTGTTTAGGAATAAGCTCAAGTGGGCTATTATCATGGGAACCAAGTACTTAATTTTAGATACATAGATACCTGGTACTTCAAAAATCAATACGTAATTATTACGAACCTTGAACGTGCCGACAAATTCCGAGATTACGGCCAAGCCGTTTGTACCTTATACGTTTTTTTAGTGGAGAAGGACACAGTCATTTATTGGTTATCAGTTTGGAATAAGTAATAATAATAATAATAATGTGTCTTTATGTTTGGGTTAAAAGAACAAACAAAAAAAACCATTTGATGAGGGAGGCGGCATTCAACACAGTTGCTCTTCCATGCAACCCCCAATAATATTGTAACTCGATCATTACATCGTTGAGGAGTATGACTATAATGTGACTGAAGGTGCCGTTTCACGTAGCGACAGCGACAGAACAAAGCGATAGCATCTGAGCCTGAAATCAGGCGCTCGATAGTGAACTCAGGATTTGACGGCGTTTCCAAGGATCAAAATTTATTGCTTGTGCTGTATAACTAGCACGGCTGGTCTATATTACAATGTCTTATAACTACCCTTTGTGTATACCTTTGCAAGCAGTTCGAGTTGCGAGTTTGTGACACGCAAATTTCTAAATGCATAATAGGCTGGCAAAATGCGAACTACTATTATTTTTTAATCAAAAAATATTACAAAAATTACTTATACATTCATACCTCTGTGAATACAGTTTGAAAAAATACTTTGCCATTCAAGGGTCTGGTCGATCACAAGAAATAGCCATGATGATTGCTTTGAAAACTGCAGCAAGAAAAATTACATTACGAAGATCTGCTAACATCGCTCAGAATGGCTCAGTTATGGAACCTTCAGCAGGTTAATAATAGAAAATTATAATATTTTTGGAAACTGGCTTGGCACTGATAAGGAAAAAATATAAACATCTAGTATCATTTCAGTAAGTTCTTGTCTTTTACTTCTAACAATAAATATCCCCTTTAAAAATGCAGTTTTCCCCCACGTAACTTGTTTAGTCCTTAGTAGCAACCTTGTATGAAAATTTCATCAAAATCCGAGCGGTACTTTCCAAATTCTAGACGGGCTAAGATTTAGCGGACAGACAGAGAGACCGACAGATAGATCCAGAGTGACTACAATACTTCTAGTCATGTAGAAAGTGAAATTTGAATAGAAAATGTAAAGACACTCAAGTTATCCAGTAAACGAATCTTTATCCAAATCTAATGGTGGATATCTCAGTGATACATGGAATCCCGGACTAAGCTAAGGATACAATTATGTTTCATGTTGAAAATTTGAACGCAGCTTTCGAGAGTATTTGCATTTTCTTAAGATGAGTTTTATAAGGTCTTTCCTACTTGAAATCTCTTCTTCTGAATATAAAGCCGGCTAGGCAGAATGATTATTACACGCTTTTATTGTCACTCAAGTATAAAATTACCAGGCTGCAGGATTATCTAGAGATAAGGAACGGTCTACTCGTGAAGTGAACCATTGGCGCGATCATGATATATAGAGGGGATAATGTTCTTCACCATACTTCCGGACAAAGTAACGTTAAATTCCTTGTTGTTTCTGCTGTCTTCATTTACACGTACATAACTACGTCAAAACTAATTTTGTCTAACTGAACAGTATAAGCTCTAAGTCGTTTGTCAGAAAAGAATTCGCTACCAGTTTTCTTCTTTCCAGCTCAGCTGTTGTCATCAGCGATGCTGTAAATCGGACTCATCTTGCGGGGAAGGAGGTCGTTAATGCATGAAAAAAAAGTTCCAAAAGTTCCTGTGCCAAAGACTACATCTGAGGGACGCCCAATCCTACGCCGTATTTGGACGTTCACAAAAAATGTACTATGTAATAAGAAAAAACATTTCCCTTGAATTTTTTTTATTCATAACCATGGCATCAACTTTCCAAGGAAACATCACCCGTCAACCCCTAGCGTAACTATTCTTAATATAAAGTGTTCTTAGAGATGTTCAATGATGGAAAACGAAATCCCAACACTGACACCTAAAGACAGTGGTTTACATATATACTATGCTTTTCAGAAAGCCCCACCCCACCAATTTCCTAGATGGCTGAATTTAGCTATTAGTTGAAAATTGGGATGAAGAAATTGACGCGAGGATACTACATTTGCCGCCGTTCTGTAACATTTTTTGTTTTGCCTGGATTGAGGATCCTGTGATACCTTATTTTGAAGACCCTTATAAATATAAAATCACTATCTTTTGAAATGGCGGACTGACAAGCTGTCAAATTTGAGAGTTTTGTATAATGACGTTAGTATGTATATCTGTCTTCTTTTGGAAGAATCTACCTGAATATACAAAAAAATATGAAAAAAAATTGGAAAACCTTGAACATTTTTTTGAATTTAATGTTTGATATTTTATTACATATTCGGATACACCCTTCCAAGAGAAGGAGATTAATATAACATACTATTCAGTTTTGAGGATTCGCTGTTGATAAGCGAGTCAATGTACAAAAACGCTCAGCTTTGACAGCCTGCCCGTTCGTCATTTTAAGATGAATCTTCGAAATGACCCCCTCCTTCCATTTAACATGTTCCAAAATGGCGCCCAGCCGCCATTTTTACGCTAACCTATAGGATTTCGTTACCCCACGTAGGATTAAAGGACTTTTTTGAAAAGCACTGTATAGTACGTTTTCAATTAGATGGGGGTATCTTCTACTGGAACATGTCAATCAATTGTATTAATTATCACCAATAACAACATTCCATTCCATAGATTGAAAAATAAAACGGGACAAGTTAAATTTTAACGACGCCAATGTTCAAGCTTCAGCATCCAATTTATTATATCTAGCTCCATATTGAATCATTTATTTGAAAACAGTGACCTATATTTACTCGACGCTTTTTCAGCTTTTCCCGGGAAATAGTCCGTAAATTAATCATGTACTTAGACCAGTATTTTTGCCTTTCCTGTTATATTCTTTTGCAAAAAAGAATGTAGCAACTTTTTGGTGTTTACATTGCAAAACAGAGCTACCCGTCTAAAAAGACATACATGTTTTATTATAGTAGATTATTTTGTTCCAAGCTTTTCAAAATCGCATCGTATATGATATACCAAATACTGATATGATTGGAATTTGCTACTCTGATCTTACTTGCCGGCACGCGTTGAGGCTGCCAGTTGAACCCGTCAGACTTCCACTGCCTTACTGGGATGTTTTCTGCTGAAGCTTTTTTTTTAGAATTAAATTTTATACAAAAATAAAGTACATAATAATTTTATCAGTCCGCCAATTCAGTCAGATTTTTGGTTGCGTCATTCATTTTCAACCCTTCATTGCTGCTCAAAACGTGTACAAGAATAACTTAGATGTTATTTTTTTCTATATTCGAAATCCCATTTTATGACATACAACTTTTCAGATGTACAATTTAGTATACCAGGTGTTTCAAATTCACCACTGGGATCTCGAAAACGGTAAGAGATACAAAGTCGAGAAGAAAGACGAAAAAAAAGTGAATTTAACAAAGATCCGTTTCAATTTTTATTTGTAGTAGGATTTCAAAACAAATTGCACATTAACCTTGCCTCCTTTGCTCCTTTACAAGATGGCATAATTACAATTTCAACTATAATTTACCTCTACTCAAATTTTCATTTCGTGTTCAGGTTTCAAGATACCTTCTTATAAATGCTGATAATTTTCATTCCAACAACAAATTCAAGGCCAACTAAGGAAACATATCACTGAATTTAGGACTGAAAATTCCATTTACCATAAATGTACAAAATTCCAATACAGCGTCCATATGAAAAGGCAAAGTTGGTGAAGTCGAAAGGAGAACCTCGAATTGAAAATTTGACTATGACATCGTGTAGAGGAGAAAAAGTGACAATGACAACATGTAATTTACTTTGAAGTCCCATCTCAAGTAAAGTCAAAGAAAATAAACATGATTTTCGACAAATCTGATATGCGAAACAAATTGTGTTTTTTTTTTAAATAACGAAGTTTTGGCAATGTCAATGTACAATTTATTTAAAATCCCACCACAAATGAAGTCAGAATAAAATTAAACCGATATTCGGAAAATTCGGTATTTCCGTGTCCCTCCGGCACGGGTATGTAAAAAACATATAGAACGTCAAAAAAACCTATAAGATGTCATCTTGCAGACTAGGTAGTTTTTAGAGCGCATACAGTCATTCCGCGTTTGCTCACTAGAATCGTTGTGTACGTCCATCTATGGAGGAATCACTCAACTAAGCCACACACATTGTTGGTTGCATATGTTTCGTGAAGCCGAGTGTAGTCTATAGTATCCATCTCTGAGAATAATGTTGGTTTAATAGCAAGATCGCATCTCGATGATTGTTTGTATTGGTCTGCATGTGTATAAAATCAGTGATATTTGTGAGAAAATAATTACTGAGTGTGCTGTCATGAATTATATCTATCAGTTGTTCCCGACGGGTTATTTATATGTTGTCCTTTCTGTTCAAAGTTATAAGTTAGGAAAAACATTGAGGAGAATTACGGGAAATCACCACGGCGCCCGCGTTGTGTGTAATCACTGTTAGCATGTATATGGCTTGTAATTCGACAGTGCACAGTGAATATAATTATTTCTTATCTCTCTCATTTTTGAAATTCAGCAGACGTGCATACGTAATTTAAAGAATGGATAAGAAAAAGTGGATGCGCTACTAATTTCTAGCTTTGAATCTCAAGTAAGTGTATTTGAGACAAGAATCCAATGGAATTATCAACACATACAAGTTACAGCTTAGACCTACAGTAATGCCATCTCTGAAGCAGATTTTACATCACATCAGAGCCAAACATTGATAACTGAAGCCTCATAATGTTAGGCAACACGTACAACTAAGTTCTAAGTTAACATCTTGTAGAAAAACCTACATAATGTGAAAAAAACAGTATAATATCAAGATAAAATCGATAAAACGTAACATTTCAAGATACGATATACCCGTGCGGAAGTACTTTGATTTTGAAAGTTTCTAAGCGGCATTTTGTTACCTACCTAAATATGTAACTTCGTCCCCATTCAAGCGAGTTCGTATCTCTTACCGTTTCCGAGATCCCAATGGTGAATGTCGAATTTGAAAGACCTCTGTTCTGTGTCGTCCCTTATGCGAAACACCCTGTATATATGTTTTTTGTCTTCGCGTGTTTCATTATAGATTTAAAGAAGGAAATATGTTCATAAAAATAGTAATTTAAATATTCGAAATATGAATAAATATGAAACTTTGACGGAAAAACAAAAATTGACAACGTTGGGTTTTCAAAGAATAATAATAATAATAATAATAATATAATAATAAGTTTATTCACGTATAAAGTATTGCAGTTTATGGAAAATAAATATGCATATATATATATATATATATATATATATACGCAAATAAACTGAAATAATCCCTCGGAAGAATTTATTCTTGTGCGTGGGAAAACATTTTTCAAACCAATTTTTGCTTTGAACATAGTTAAATGTAGTTAATACATAAATTTAAACATAACATAACCATAAAGGTAAGAGCATTATATTCAAAAACTAATTTATTTTCATTTGAGGTGAGTTTTGCTATTTCATGTCGATTATTATTTATCAAGAATTTTTTTATTTCAATTTTGGAAAGAAAAATGTTAAAAGTTTAAAATTCATATGTTTTAAAATATTTGAATGCAAAAATTTCAGAGATGTGATCACATTCAAATTTAAGTTATTTTCAGCGCCGAAAAACCCATTTATTCTCCCTGATGCTTTCTTGTTTATGTCTCAAAAAACAAGTCATAGAGCTGCAGTTTTTTTCATAAGACATGAGTTACGAGTATTTTCAGTCCGAAAAACTTACTTATCGACCCTTTATATCTCAAAAAAGAAGTCTTGTAGCTGCGGTTTTTTGCATATCATGATGAAAATATGTTTGTCAAATAATATTTTTTTAGGAAAACGCAAAGCATTTGTTATTAAGCCCGCATTTTCCATATGCCTTTTGATTATATCTCAAAGAATAAACCACTTGTATGTTTACATAGGAAATAGATAGGTTTATCTTGTAGCTTTAAAAGGTAGAAAATTGCGAACTATTCGCCAACATCAGGTGAATAGCAACATTTATAGCTTAACGGGAAGATGCTTCTACAGCTTAACCCATGATACCTCGAAACGGAGGTTAGTCATTAAAAAGGCAATAAAAAATCGGATCTCGTGAATTTCAAGAATGGCTATATAACACAACACTTACTTAGATTACGCTTTGATAATTATAAGATATATGGAGACTTGTGGTTTTAAATCAAAAACCATTAAAATGTTTTTTGAGAAAAGAGATAAACCATATGCGGAATGGGGTTTCGAATAGTATACATTTCACCTCGAAAATGACTATTAAGTAAGATTTATTAGCACCTATAATTCATAAATTTACTGCGGGTAGTTCATAATCAAGCCACACACATAATTTCAAAAATGTCACATAAGAGCAGAGGTCGCCGAATTGCTGAATAATATATAAAGTTATCTATTGACATTTTCTGTAAATTCAGCTATAAAAAATAAAAACCATATCCATAAAAAAACAATCGGATGATGAAATAATTAATTCATAATCCTTCGTAGTCAATAACTATTAAATTTGTAGCAATAAAAAACTGAAATTTAGTAATTTTATGAAATAACAGACCTATGAAAGTAAAGATGTTTAGTAATAACATCGCGCTGCATATACAGGGTGACATTTTGTGTTCTCTTTACTTTCGTCGGTCTGACTATAGTCTATCTGGCACAAAGTTACTACCATGTCTGGAACAAATAATCGTTGTAAGTTTTGAAAATGAATGGCGACGGAGTTATGAAGGAAAGACGAACAATTTCCAAACACTTCCAATACTTGTTTTCAGTGTTTAGCGAGTTTCTAAAAAAAAAATGGAGGTATCAACATTTTTCAAAATCTCAAACTTTGTATTTTGTTGTTGTTGTTGTCGTCAGGTTAGGGCGAATTTAATGCTTAGAATTTTCGTGTATCTGAAATCTTAAACACATTTATATCCGAGTATTTAGTTAATCGACTTGACCCGACTTTTTGAGAGGTTTTTCATCGACACACGGTACTATGAAAACGATTTCCGGATTCGGGCTTTCGAATTTTTTGTTTGGTATTTGTGGATATCTGTCAAAATAATATACTTGGCCGATAACAAATAAACCAAATATTGCAATAACACGGTCTGCAACCGTTTATCTGAACATGTTTCAAGCATTCTAATATAAGATTATATCCACAAAAAGACAGCTCTGAAGTCAAAACTAAACTATCCCCCATGGTTCATACTTAATATCAAGAAGAAGGACATAGCAAGAAGGAACTGGAAACGTGACGGTACTAAGTTTTCTTATGATCAGTTCAGTAATTTTAGGAAGCTCATTAAGAACCAGATCAGTGTTGCCTACTCCGCTTACGTCCAATCGGTTGAGGATGCCATTGTCAATGATCCTAGCAAATTCTGGTCATTTGCCCAGATCAAAAAACAGCAATCTAGGATGACGCTTAACGGCAATGTCTGCGATACGCCTCAGGATATAGTGGACAGCTTTGCTACCTTCTTTTCAACAGTTTTTATCCCGCCTGGTCTACTAGGGTCATCTCCTCCAACAAATAATTCTACCGATATCATTTCTTTAAAAAATATAAGTGAAGAAAACGTAATTAGGGCTTCGAAAACATTAAAGAACAAAATGACGTCTGGATGTGATAGTATTCCAAGTTTTTTCGTTAAAGATTGCATTCATATACTAGCGAAACCGCTGGCTTCCATATTCAACGTAATTCTAAAATCAGAGACATATCCAAATATCTGGAAGACCTCTAAAATATGTCCTATTCACAAAAGTGGAGATATCTCTGATATTTCCAACCATCGCCAAATAGCAATCCTGTGCAATTTCAGCAAGTTGTTGATCATCGCTTATGAAACGGTTTACTGCTCGGTCAGGGGTGCAGTCTCTATTAATCAGCATGGGTTTATGAGAGGCAGATCTACGGTCACCAACTTGGCTCTAATTACTCAGTACATTTCTGAAGTACTGGACGGTCAGGGAAGTTGATGTCATCTACACAGATATTCAGAAGGCGTTTGATCAAGTTGATCATTATGCACTTCTGGATAAGCTTAAAACAGTGGGTATGTCTGATGCAATGCTGTCGCTCATGAATTCATATTTGAGGGATAGAAGGTTTATTTGTCGAATATGGTGGTCATAGGTCGAGTTACTATCGGGCCACGTCAGGGGTACCTCAAGGGTCAAATCTAGGTCCATTATTGTTTTTAATATTTAGTAATGACTTGTCTTTTGAACTGAAGTGTTTCCATTTGTTTTTCGCTGATGACTTTAAAATCTGCACGTCAGTCAAGACAGTCGAGGATTGCGTCATGTTGCACGATGACTTAGCTCTAATTTCGTCATGGTGTTCACGAAACTGTCTCAGTTTGAATGTTTCGAAATATAAAGTTATGTCTTATACAAGAAAAGTTAACTATTTAATTTATGATAATTATAACATCAATGGTCAGGTTATAGACAGATGCACCTTTTATAGAGACCTTGGAGTCATTTTTGATACCAAGCTAACGTTTACTGAGCATATACTCAATATCTCGTCGGCTGCCACTCGACTACTTGGTTTCTGTATCAGAAACTTTAAGGGTTTCTCCAATGTTGATACATTAATGACTTTATTTTTACTTTTGTCAGGAACAAGTTGGAGTATGCGACTCTGATCTGGTCTCCTATATACCAAAATTCTGTCGTGATCCTTGAGACCATTCAACGTAAAGCTTTAAAGTATTTTCACCTTAAATACACAGGTTCTTATCCAGAAAGAGGTTGTGACCATAGTGCCCTATTAGAGTTTTTCAATTTGGATTCACTGTCAACAAGACGAAACATATTTGCTTTGTCGTTTTTGTATGGCCTCATTCACAATAAAATTGACTGTCAAAATTTACTTGAAAAAATATGTTTCCGCGTTCCAAGGCTAGGGAGTCGACAACAAACGGCATTCTATTGTCAAGCTGGCCGTACAAATGTTATGACAAAATCGCCAATTAATCTCATGTGCTGCGTCATGAACAGTGTTACTGAATCGTGTGATATTTACAGTGACAGTTGTGCATCGATTATGAACTGCTATAGATCATCCAATCTTATTTAGAATGTGTGATACTATGGATTTAAGTCCAAGAACCATGTCTCTTTAATTGTTATTTTTTTCAGCGTTTCCTGTAATTGGGTTTCACCTGTTGGAAATAAATAAATAAATGAATAAATAAATAAATATTACAAACATGATTTAAGCGGACATGTACCCCATTCCGGGAAGTGCACCGTAAGGGTTATCCAATTTTTCTTCTTCCAAAAATAGATCACACAGTATGGGCAATATTGAGGAATTATTAGCAACAAGATCAAAGTTATTCTCCATCTCGTCTCTAACGGATATTAGAGAAATTTCACAAAGCCACGGAATAAAAACATTCCCAGAAGGACAGCCAAGGATCGATGCGGTTTCGAGTTACGCCTCTTCTGTCTCGGCTGATTTACTGACGCTCTTCGAACATTTATTTTTATAATTTAAAGCCGTACTGACGTATTTATTGTCAACACGATAGGGATTTCGGGTTGAAAGCATTTTCGTGTTGGTAGTACGTAATTTTTCTAATACGATTATGCTTGTCATAAAATATGTTAATATGCGTTAAAATATCTTAATCGTAATTCGAATAAAATCAAAGCCAACTAAGCCTCTCCTCAAAAGAGTCTTGTATGGTATTTGTAGATACATGGGCGTTCACAAGGTCATCCAAATAGGGCACAGTTATAAAAGTTTTAAAGCATATAAGGATTACTGGTAATTTGCTTTATTTCTTCCAGAGCGTGATAGAGGACTTGGACTTGCTGTGCGTCTCAGGACATAAA
The DNA here is from genome assembly GCA_963669975.1 of Acanthoscelides obtectus. Lineage (NCBI taxonomy): Eukaryota > Metazoa > Arthropoda > Insecta > Coleoptera > Chrysomelidae > Acanthoscelides > Acanthoscelides obtectus. The sequence goes on from CAVLJG010000004.1 coordinate 28,249,292, forward strand.
AGTGCAAGGCCAATCTCGTACTTCTCCACCAAGGTATGTAATGTACTATTTCTGAAAGGGTATTACATATATTGTATGTAGCATTTTTACATCTTTTGTGATTGTATTAGCTTGTTTTATGTATAAAGTTCGAAAATTCATTGAATTCTCAGGCATTTATTACACACTGATTTATTATTTAGCCTAAAAGGGCCAATTTCAGATGATGAAATTACCAAACTACTAATTTTCCACTATACATACGGGTGACCCGCAAGAGCATTACGTAATGTAATTTGAAAAGTGACATTATGTCGATTTTTTTGACATAATTTTGTTTTTTTGACATGATGTAGGTTTTTTATCACATTGTGTAGATTTTCCCATAAGACGTCAACTTTGAACTAGCTGTCGTTCACTGCATGCTCACTTGCGGAATGAACTATTTGCAAACTAGCCTACTTAGTCAACAATTTGACATTGTATCGTTTTTTTTTTGGCATTATATGGGTTTTTTACGTAGCAACCCTTCAGAAATTGATGGATAATCCTGCAACTGGAAATAGGTCACATCATGACCTACTATTTGGCAAAATTGTGTTTACTCAGAAGTCTCATGATTTTCGAGATATACAACCATCAATTTTTTAGGAAAAATCAAGACTAGTCTATTTTTACTAATATTAATTTTTTGAGCCAGGTTTGTTCCAAAATTGATTGTTATATGATGCAACATTTGAATGTAAACCAATTTGTACGTTTACTTTGACACCCTGTAGTAGTAAAAGATGAAATAGAATCACCGGGCCAAATACAATAAGTTGTATATTTATTGCGACTTTCAGAATGGTACTGTTTGCCAAGATTTTGTTCGCTATTTTCGTTTTACAGCAATTTTAATGGAGGATTGTCTTGTTTCTTGAATATCACAAAAGTGCTTTTATGATGCGAATAAGGAACAGCAAACTACCCTACGTGCTGCCAACTTTTGCATAAAGACGGAAACAATTAGGGCATCAGCTGGTATAAGTACAAAGAAGATCGCACGTGAGGAAAATCTGTGTTTGCTATTATACCTCTTTTGCCCAGAACAAGCAGGTGTTTCATTCCGTGCTATGCACCGTAAAGGGTAACTGATAGACAAAAAACAAAAAAATAGAATACATAGTTGTTCCATTACTTGACGCTACCTTATTGCAGGATGCTTTACCTTGGTAGTCTTAGTAGCTGGTGATTGGGGACTTAAGAGTTGTCAAATATCTTCCTTTAGGAAACAAGCGGCCTCCTTTTATTAATTTGATGATGGATTTAGAATATCTTAACGATGAAATACTTAAAATGGGTAAGTTTGTAAATTCTTTAAGGAATGTAGCGAAACAACCCATGAAACTGAAGACCAATTATGCGAGGTAATAAAGAGACCTGAGTCGAAAAACTGACGACGACAAGACAATAAAGTATCCCTAAATGAAACAACCATGGTAACTACAAACTGGAGAAACAAAGGAAATATAAATAGCAACGCCGACTCGGTGTTCCCCATCAGGACTACAATTCTTGAGCTTTGTAAAACAAAACGATCGCTGGGGAATGCTCCTTGGGAAATGATCCGAAATTCAGACATTTGTCAAACAACCTTGTGAATGAATACATCGATTTTCAGAAAAAAAGGTTTCATCAAAAAGTCGCCTTTAAAGATGAGACCGATGGACGAAAGCGAGACTTTTACATTTTACCCGAGAATGACTATTCTATCCGTGCTCAGGAATGTAGCTCCCCGAAAGGCAAGAGAACAACCATATTCTATATCTCTCCCTCGTTTACAAGAACAGGGGTCTTGGAGATCAAGGGTGGCGAGCACCAACTAAGTGAGTTAAAAACTAAATTAGTATGTTGATGAAAATGTATGAAATTTCATTTGTTCTGTATATAGATGTTGAAGTGGCATTTTCAGTGTCTTGTAATTAATTGGGTTTATGGTCTAAAGAACCACAGTTTCCTGTTATAAAGTTGCTGACGTTTCGGAAAAATTTCCTTTTTCAGGGCTCTAAAAAAAACTAACTTTACATATACATTAATGAACAATTTAAATAACAATAAAGTAAAAGACACTTATTTTGGTTAAAAAAATATATAAAATGAGGTATTTTAAATCATCGCCGAATTACATCAACAAGGTAGCAATTCCAAAAATATACACACAAAAAAATCAAAATAAAATAGATGAATGATTAGATAGATATTAAAAAAACGAATAATCAGTTCTGTTCGTGGTCGATTCTCCGAAAATTAAGAAACTATACTGAACTCACCCTTTTACTTGTGGTGGTATTATCAGTACTGAGGCTACATTGTTCTATTACGTTCTACTACATTCGTATATGAATCAACTAGAGTCGGCAATTTCATATATAGGGTGGCCAATATATAACTGACTGATTTAAATTGCGCGCCATTTTTGATACACATTTCAGTAGGTGGCGTCGTAGTAGTTGTTTAAAGCACAATTCATCATGCAGCGCTACACGATCCCACAACGCGTCCGTATTGTTAAAACGTTTTACTTAAATAACGAGTCGATTGTTGCAACGATTCAGAAGCTACGACAAGATTTCGGTCGAAATTATGTGCCCAGTGTCAACACCATTCGTCAGTTGGAGTGGAAACTTGAAGAAACAGGTGAAGTTAAAGACTTGCCAAGGCCGGGCCAAGTTTGAACTGTTCGTACTCCGGAAAATATCGAGAGAGATCGTGAAAGTGTAGTGGACCGCCCTGAGGCGTCTACCAGACATCGTTCTCAAGAACTGGGTATTCGTCATTATGCACTATTTTAAAAAGACTTGCATTTGCGGCCATACAAAATTCAATTAACCCAAGAACTACAGCCTAGTGACCATGAAGTCGCCGACAATACAGTCATGCAATATTGCAGCTTAATACCCAAAATATGATTTGTCAATAAGCAGAATTGTATCTGGGCATTAGAGAACCCTCGTGTCATCCATCCACGACCACTACATCCTCGTCGAGTCACAGTTTGGTGCGATGTTTGGTATGGAGGTGTCATTCTTTGAAGACGCTGCAGGTAATTCTCTTACTGTCACTGGCGAGCACTACCGTGATGTGGTGCAAAACTTTCTGGCTCCTTAAATCCAACAATTTAACCTGCAAAACATGTGGTTCCAGCAGGACGGAGCAACTTGTCGCACAGCTAGGAAAACAATAAATCTTTTGTGTACAATATTTCCGGGATGTTTAATTTCTCGATTTGGTGATGTCAACTGGCCACCAATGTCACCGGATTTAACGGCTCTTGCATTTTTTATTGGGAATTTTAAAAAATGGTGTTTATGCCAACAAACCCAATACTGTAGAGCAGCTGAAGAACAATATTACGGAAGCGATTGAAAATGTTCCTCCCGAAACCTGCCAAAAAGATGGAAAAATTTTTATTTCATTCCACAAATATTCAAGATACAAACCATATCGGCCACACTGTATTTCCAGCTACATACAAATTTCATTTTAAATACTCTTGTTTGGTGCTCGCCAGTCCAATTCTTGAGATCAAAGGATAGAATTACTAAAAGAAAGTGAGTGAGTTATTTATATTCTTTCATTTTCTTCACAGAAAACACCAGCTCCTCGGACCATTTCTTAATACATATTAGAAGAAAAACCCGCCGTCGTCTATCCGTCTCATTTTTAAATACAAAGCTAATTTTGTGATAAGACATTTAACAATATGAAAAGAAAAGCTCGTGAACATGGATTTTATTTTTCCTAAAACGGAGGCATTCACAAACTTATCTGGTAATCGTCAAAACTGTCGGAAATAATCGAAAAGTTGGCAATAAACTGGTGTTCTTTGTGTGGCCATTTATACACCTTAAGATGCTTCTACTGTGTGACACTAGTAGTAACATACAGTATACCTAAGAATTTCATTTTTATGCCTTAATTGCAAAATAAGGTCCGAGCAATAATTAATCCACTTGAAAACCGGACATTTTGATGTATCGTTATTTCCAACATTGTGTCGGAGCCTAGGAGGGACGCTCATGAATGTAACAGGTTTTTAGAGGCACTTAATCGAATTTATTACGGTTTTCCATTTACAGAGGCCGACCGTATAAAATATGGCGTTACTTTGAAATGTCATAAAACCACCCAGAATGCACACAGTGTCAAAGGGCCCTCTGTGCGTAGATAATGTTGATATACCAAAAACACGTAATGTATATATACAGTTGTTTGAAATGTGGTTTACATTTTGTGACCAATTTACTTTCTTCAACTAACTCATACAGTAGTTAGCTTTGAACCAGGATAATGACTTCTTACAGGATGATTCTTTCAATGCTCTATCATCATGTAACATGTTTCCTTGGACCAAAAAAAATACACAAAAATCACGTGTCCTGAAAATGGGAGCAACCCTTGAAATCGAGTGAGTAGAACAACTAATAGACAGTGGGCGTGGTTCTATTACCGATCAAGCCCTATTTTTAACGTTTCCTTTACAGAAAAGTCAGTCCTCGAGTCATTATTTTGTTAAAATAGCAGTATGAACAGCCTGAGAGTCTATCAGTCGTCTATTAAAGCTGGCATAGACACTTACGCTGCTCGTACGTCTTTTCAATCAGCGAGCTGGCAGACTCACAAAAAATCAAACTTCAGTTGATTTCACTCATGCCAAATAATGGAAGATAATCTGCGAAGCTAGAAGAAGATGACTCTAGTTAGACGGCCATGTCATTACAAATAAAAAAACAGTAAAAAATGGTATATTTACCATAAATAAAACAAATAGTGTAATGCATCTAGGGATTTACAACGACGCACACCTCAGATGGGATGAGCACATATGTTAATATACAGCAATGGACAAAAGTATATAGACAAATATGAATATTTACCTTTAGAAAACGAATTCATACTTCACTGCTCCATAGACAAATGCGTTGTTAGTAGAAAAACTAAATTCCTTGTTTTTACATTATCTGCAATGAACATAATACAAGTCTGAATATAAGCACTTTTCTATGAGGGACAAAAATATGTAGACAAATTATTTTCAACATTAGTTTAGTACAGTTTCGTGTCAGAAGAGGATTAGTTTGTGTTCATCAAGTATTGTAGCAGAAGTTAAGTGATTTTAGGACCAGGCCGCGTAGTCCAGAAATTTCTTTCGATGTGAAAACTAAGATCATTGAGTTATACAAAGATGGTCAACGTCAAATCGACATTACCAAAAATTTGAAGCTGAAGCTATATTGAACAAATATAAACAAAAAGGTATCTTGGAAGCCTCTAAGAGAAGTGGTCGGCCTAGGAAACTAAATGCTAGATCAGAATAATAAAATAATAATAATTTCGTCCAAGGATCCGTTTAAAACCCCAAGACAAATAAAAGCCGGAATCGAGACAAAAGGAATTGTCAGTGTTTTTACGAAAAGTAGAAGATTAAATGATTTGAAGTTATTCGAGTAAGAAGCCGCTAATCTCGAGGAAAAACCGTAAGGACTGATTACAATTTACACGGTTGCATCTTGATTGGAGCATCTGTTTGGATCAGATGGTGTTCATTACGTTAAACGTCCTAATGGACTAAGATTGAACTTACACTTTGCCCACTGTCAAACATGGAGGCGGGTCTGTTATGTTTTGGGGGTGCATTTCGGGGTTTGGGATGGGACCTTTACATAGAATGGATGGCATGATGGATAAGTTTGTATACACAGACATACTAAAGCATGTCATGTTACCCTATATGGAAGACAATCTTCCAGCAAGATAATGACCCGAAGCACACTTCAAATCTCGCAAAGAAATTCTTTCTGGATGAAAAAATACCAGTTTCTCAGTCTCCCGATATAAACCCTATTGAAAATCTATGGGAATACTTAGATAAGCAAATACGAGATAAAAAATATTCAAACAAGGATGAACTTTTTGCCGCTTTAGAGCAAAAGTGGAGACAGATTGATGAATCTTATATCAAGAAACTTCTACAATCTATGCCGAGACGGTGCCAGGCGGTGATTGATAATAATGGTTATGCTACAAAATATTAACACGAACATGGTTGGTTTTCTATAACCCAATAAACTTTGCTTCTTTTTTCTATAATTGTTTTGCTTAGTCTATATATTTTTGTCCTTCATAGTCCCAGTTTTTTTCAATTAATTTTATTGAAGGGAGTCCAATGAATTTATTTATGTATAAGTGAGTATTATGCTATAACGAATTATGTATACAGGTTGGTGTATTAATAAAACAAGTTAAAAAAAATACAGCACAATATTAATTTGTCTATATACTTTTGTCCATTACTGTATATGTAGTCAAAACATTAGAATCAAACCTGTTTAAAATGAAAATTATCAAAAATGTACTGGAATACTGCCAACTGAAAACATTATACTATGTTGGTAGAACCCCACTTGAACTACAGAATAATAGCGTGGGGGCAGCAATCACAATTCATATATGTAAAATGAAGGTTACGCAAAAACGTATTTTAAAAATTGTACCACATAAACCCAGAAATTGTATCCAAATGGCTAGAAGAAAGTTATACCTATTAAAAGTTTTGACTCTGCAACACGAAGCTCGTCCCTCAATCCAATATCTGTTGCATACCTACAACACAAGAAGCAAGAATCATATGAAGGGCCCCAAACCAGAAAAAAATGTCATGCTCCGATCGTATCCTTACTTGGGCCCTAGATGTTCTAATCTCCTTCCACAAGATCTGAAACTCATTTACTCCAAATACTCATTTAAAAGAAAAGCGAAAGACTGGGTAATATCTATTTCCAGAAATAGAGCTCCTGAAATTATTGATATAAAAAAGTCACTGTTAATATGAACTTACCGATTTTGACGATATACTTATGCTATACTATAAGTATACCAAATATGTAAGAATAATAAGAAAATAATAATCCATGATCAACTGAAATTATTCCCACTTTTACTGTGTCAGGTAATACGTTCTCTGAAAGTTTATGTAATTGAGTTTAATACTAAGTGTCATTCTTATGCCATTCTAAACCATACTTTTGTATATCCTAGAGTTATTTTTTATACAATCGGGCATACCCGCTTACACCAGCCTTCTGCGGGTATATTGGACAACAAAGTTTATTATTATAAACAGCTTTAAGCGAGATTCGAAAGGTATTTGGAAGAAAAGAGAATTTCCTGTTTGAAATTCAAATTTTTCCTAAGCTCAAATACCTTGAGAACTTCGCCTTAATATATCAAATATGCCATTTCCCATCTACTGATGATAGTTCCACCTCCCGCTTAGCGGTAGCAAAATTGGTGATCTCGTTAAGACGATTTGATGCCACACACACCACATCTTGCATAACGAATCAAATATGGAGAAGGAAAACGTACGAGTAGCATTTAGATCCCTCCGTCAGTAAAAGCAACCTATTGAGATATCGATTTTGGCGTGAGTGGCCAGTGCCCATGTCAAGGAGCTGCCGAATATTTCAACAGACTAGTTTAGCTACGAACGCTGGCGACGTCGCCACAGCGTCCCGGTTTAAGGTTGAGAATGCCGAGATTCGGAGCCAAAATGCAATTAAGCATCTGGGTGTGTGGTTCGACAAAGATCTGATGATGATTGAACATACATATAAGGCGCACCTCTGACAAGGTAAATAAAGTCGTCGGATCTCTAATGTCATCCGATGGAGGTCCCAGCAGTCAGAGCCGCAGTAATTTGGCAGGGGAGGCAAACTCGATTATACTGTAGAGCACCCATCTAATAAGGCCTTGAGGAAAAAAATATAGACAACTAATTCTCAGAAGCCAGCGAAAAATCGTGCTGCGCCTGGTGGTGGCTGGTATCCCGCCAATAGATTTGCTGGCTGAGAAGAGATCCGCTCTCTATGACAAGGTCGCTTTCACTCAGATGGCACATATTGCAACGAAGAGACAACTGGAATTGACGCTTGGCGAGAGGCTCACTGCTGGCAATTTTGCCACGAGTGTAAGCGATGGCAAACGGGTAGCTATTTAACCAATAGTGAGGCGGTTGATGCTGATCAAGGTAAAAGGGGGCAAAAATAGTCCAAGGAATCAAAACTGTTTCTACTTGCTCGGTTGTACAGGTATGAATGTAAACCTAGCGCAGCGCTACCCACTATGAAGAAATGCTACAAGCATTACCTCAACCCACTGAGAGTTTTTAGTTAGTATGCCGCTTCTAGAGGATGTCACACTTCGGGCAGAAAAGACCGACAGGGCAATACCGAGAGCAGCCTAAGAGTGGCTATAAAAGCTTTCCTCTGTCAAAAAACGGCGGCGTGGTGATAGGAGGTTTTTATGGAGGACGCTCATTGAGAGGAAAGGAAGCGAAGAAAAGGAAGCAGAACTAAAGACGAAGTTGACTTTGTGATGAAACATTCAGTGAAGTGATGTGATTATCATTTTTTGGAAAATGGATGCATTCACAAACTTATTTGATAAACGTTATGGGCTTCAAAAAGCAATACAACTACATCCACATTCTGTTAGACATTCTACTCCCTCATTTTTGGTTTGATGCTCATTAAAATATAGCGCCAAAAGCATAATTGATAACAAGAGTTTTTCAATTCTCCTATGGCTCCTAAGTGAAAATCTGGATAAGAAATCTTCACAACAATGAACACTTACGAATAGAATAGAATAATGATTTATTTGTTTGAGCCTGTGAACAGGATTCAAAATGTCAAAAAACTGGATAACTGATACATGACATGTAAAAATTTAGATACAGAAACACATATAAATTACTCGCACAAAAATTCATTTGTACTATGAAATGCCTTGTTTAGCAAAAGGTTCCTAAGTTTACTTTCAAAGAAAGATAATATGGTAATCTGTTTAATATCTTAAGGTAGTCTATTATACATGGCACTAAATAAATACATCGGACTCTTTTTATAAGCACAGAGATTGAAATTTTGAATATGAATTCACACACGAGTGTATTATATCTACTATTGTAGGCGTGTATCTCGCTGCGCTGGAGCAAGAAATCTGTGTTTTCTTCAACAAATAAGCATGACTCGTAAATCAATATTGACAGTAATGTAAAAATTGTATTGTCTTTAAATACTGTGAATACGCTCTTTCATTCTTTGTAGTCATCCGAAATCAAAAAAAGTTTCGTAGAGCGTGCCAATTATTATCTGAAAATCGATTTTTGGCGGTATCACTTGCAATCATGTAACCCAAAGTAAACTCTCTGTACACCTGTACACAGCATTTGAATTGATTTGCATAGGCACACAGGCTGCTTGGAGTGGTGCTATACATGAACGTAATGGTAAATTTGGGTCAATTAGCACAAACACTATCGGATACATTCTGTACAGCCGTGGACAGCTAACCATCCGGGGGCCTTTAGTGTTGGCACTGGAAAACACGGAAACATTATCCCAGAAGGCACCGTCCAGTAAATTCCATATGTTAACATTACGTCACTGGAGTAAGCGAACCATGGAACTATGAATTATAAAGGAGAGTTTTGAACCTAGCTCAAAATACTGTTGGACTTTGTGTCTCTTTGGTCTAACATATAGTTCTTTTTACGGTTTTTGGCGATTACGTCATAACGGCATACGAGGCATAAGTGAACAGACTAATGGCACCATTGCGTCCCTTAACTTTCCTAAGGGAAAGCTGATCCGTAACGAAGCTTCTACTCAGTCCTGTACACATATGAATCGAGTGATACAGACTGTGGACAATATAGTTGTGTATACATGTGTGGAATTCAAACTTTGACGAGAATACTCTCACAGTAGTGGGACAAAACAAAAAAACGTATGTCTGTGAGTTCATCTAAACAAACGTCCGATTGCATATTTGTGAGTGTGTGACAGAGATGGATGTCTCAAAGGTATTTTAAATTTTATATTAACCGATTGTGGACGATTTTACCAAATTTACATGCTTGTTTTTATCATACATTTCCAAATTACCGACTATAGATTTATCTTACCGATTTTATGGCCAATATTCTGAACCGATTTTTATCGAATTGTTTTTAAGTGTGTTAATTAATTTATAGTGGAATACTGAGTTACTGTTATTCTACTAAGATCGGTGACGGACCGGAAATTAAAAAAAATACTCCTTGTCTGAATCTACATTTAATCGATGGTAGGTTAAGTTTTTTTTGTGAATTATACAAGCTCACGCACAAGCTTGCTTCTGTGGGTTTTCTGATTGTTTAGCATTCTTGATTTGTACACGCTTTCATATTCATATTACCATATTAATGTTATTGAGATTATTAAAATGCTATATATCAGAGAAACTACCACAGGATTCATTTCAGGGGTTATACTAGTCATTTTAGATGTGACGGTAATCTCAATTCGTTTTGAATTGAGGCAGCCACACCAAGGTATGACGGAAGGGGTGAACTTCAAAACTGTTGACTGAAACTTTATAAATTTCGATTAATGAATGCTTGTAATGAGAATAAGCAGAATGACAATCATACAAGTACCTGAAAGAAACCGTTTTATTACCTGTTATACAGGGTGTCCCAGGATAATACAGCAATCTCTCGTATGACTATAGAACACAAACAGATATAGGCATAAGTTGTTATAAAAAAATGTCCTAAGGAGGTACAGCCACTAAAGAGCGTAGCTGGACTTTTTTCTCAAATAACTTGGGTAAACAACACCGTAGAATTAAAAGAAATTTTGACAGCTTAGACTTATATGGACTAACCTCAATGCAATATTGCTAAATAAAATGCAAATCGTGTATTGTATTGGTCCAATCGAAAATCTTACTTTGACTGAAAAAATGCACTAATGTTTAACATCGATAAAATGTATCGTATTTGAGAAAACCGCTCTTCTAACGTTATTGATGTGTATATGGTTATTCCCATAAACAAATTTCAGGTCACTCGATTAGTTTTAGATTCAAGATAGACTTTTTGGGGAGTGGGGCGGCACTGTAAATCGATCATTTTTTCGAAATCAAGAATACATTGGCTTTCTTAAAATATTATTTTCGGAACATTATACAAATTTTAGCAAAGGAGGTGGGTTGATAAGAGCCACTTTTCGCCCAAAACACACTCAAAAATAAAAAGTTCGATTCCAGACTATTATTGAATTTATTTGTGAACTTCAATACGTGTGTTTTTTCATTATATAATATTTACGGTATAAATAATGTAATATGCTTCAGAAATTATTGCCAAGAAATAGAGTATTTAGCGCTTTTTGTGGATTTTTGTTGTTTTTCAATCTTTGAATCATGTACTCCCTACGAAGCATTCCATGAACCACATTAACTTTAATGCTCTGTGAGTCTACTTACTATAAGCTTGTATATGAGTATTTATTTGTTTTATTTCAGTGAGCGCATCAATACAAAAATACGTAATATATGCTCTGGCTGAGTGTTCAGACATAATTTTTCGCGCTCGAAAAGTATTTACGTAGTAAAGGTATACATATGATATGATAGTGATCGAATGAAGAAGACAAGGAAGAAGATTAGTAAAAAATAAATTAAGTGTATGAAAACTGATTATCTTTTATTATTGTTTAATAAACATATATAATACTCAGATAATTATTTAATTTATGTATACCACGAATTTCAGTTTTCATTTGAAATGTTTTCTTCTTTGTTATGGAGTATACTCTTCATATATATATATATATATATATATATATATATATATATATATATATATATAATAATCGTCTTTATTTAAACTGTACTTCATACAGAAACAAGAGTTGCATATGGTGGCGAAGTTTAGCAACATGCTACTCTTACACTTAACCACCCATGCAAAAAAAAACAAGTTGTTAAGTAGCAACAAAATATACATATATACATACACATGTACATACATACATACATATATACATACATATGTACATACATACATATACACACATTACATACGTACATGTTGCACCAAGGTTTGCTACATGTACACAAGGGAAGTGAAGAATCATTTAACAATATATCTATAGCAATCTAATTAAGACTATGGATCCAAGTAAATATGAGATTTGACAGCTTTCTTGAAGCAATTTAAGGACATGGTTTTGAATTCAGGACTCAAGGCATTGTATAACACTGAAGTCCTGTACGTGAAAGAACGCTGGAATAAAGTTGTGGAGTGAATAGGTGTAGTTATCAAATCTGGAAATCTAATATGTCTATGGTGAATATTACGCCTAAAGATCAGCTTTTCTCTTAAGTATATAGGTTTTGACAAGTATTAGTTTATGAATAAAAACAAGGTAATGATATTTGACAATATTTTTTGTTATCATCCAGTTTAATTCAATAAGACTACCAGAAACATGGTCAAAGCGCCTTAAACCGCAGATGAACCTAGCACAATTGTTTTGCACAATTTGAATCCGATTTCTAGTAACAACATTGAGACACGGATAATATAAAATAGCACAGTAGTTGAAAATCGGCATAACCAAAGATGAACAGTTTTTTCCTTAGCTTATAATTGAAAATTGCTTTATTGGCATATAATGATCTCAGTCTCAAGTAGGTTTTCTTCAAAAGATTTTTAACATGACTGGTGAATCTAAGTTTGAAATCGATGACCACGCCAAGAATTTTAACCTCGTCAACCGGGTACAGTCTTTGAGATCCAATTTTAATAGTTAATCGACTTTTAATTTCTTCTCTCCTACGATCCGAACAAAAAAATAACAGGCTGGATTTACCAGGATTTATTGACAGGTTGTGGTTATTCGAGAAGTCATACACTTTTTGAATATCATGGTTTAGTGATGTCTGTGCCATTTCCATATCATCAGTATCAAAATAGTGGACCAGTTGAGTATCATCCGCAAACGACTGGAGTTCTCAAAAACTCACAGCCTTAGGCAGATCAGCAATATATATCAAAAACAACAAGGAACCCAAAACAGACCCCTGGGGTACTCCAGACGAGATTTCTAGAAAACTAGTTTTATTTTTTTCAATTGATACACACTGCGATCGATTTGATATATAATTTCGAAAAAAATTCAATGCAATTGGATCTATGCCATAATACTTCAACTTTGCTATTAACAACTCATGATTTATTTTGTCAAATGCCTTGGAATAATCGATTGACATCACTGCTACGCCCTTTTTTTTATCAAGTGCTCTAATAATATTATCCACTAAGTTTAAGAGGGAAGTAGTAGTACTGAAAGATTTCCTAAAAGCAGACTGATCAGATGGGATGATATGTTCCTCTGCATAATGCATTAGTTGTATGTGGGCTGCCTTTTCAACTACCTTCGATAAACAAGGCAACAGGCTTATAGGCCTTAGATCAGCAAACTCATCTGGATTTGATTTTTTTGGAACTGGTACCACAATTGCTCGCTTCCACGTTTCAGGGAAATAACCTCTTTCAAGGCAACTATTAACAAGGTGGGTGATGTAGATGACAGTAACAGGCAGACTGAGCTTAATCATAGACAAGCTCAGCTACGTCATGAGACTCTAGAAGCCTGAAAGAAAATTTATTAATATGGGGAAAATTTTCGTTATAATACCTTAAAACGTGATCAGGAGCATTTGTGGAATCAAAAACTGATATGAAATAATTATTTGCAAGGAACGAGTCTGCAAGATGGTTTGGAATACGTGGCTTATCAGATGTTTGTGCTTTCATATGTTTCAATTCATACCACAATTTTTTCTGATCACGCCCTTTTTCCAATATATATACAGGGTGACTTCAAAGTTGAGTCATTTATTTTAACAGTGAGTAGATCTGATCAAAAGAAATGTTTTTTTCCTTTACCATTTTTCTGGTAAAATTAAAGTAACAAAGTTATAGCCCTTTGGAAGTTTGAGTACCGCCCTGTCTCAATAATAATATTATGTGCTCGTGTTTGGCGACAACGGATATAATCCGCCGTATCGGTTCATCGCGTCGGAAACAAAAAAGCGAAAGAATTTGGAACGATGTTTTTACAATTGTTTTATTCATTTGTATACAGTCAGTGTCAGTGAATAGTGTGTTGCGTGGCTCAAACGAAATAAAAAATGGCACATGTTTATGCGGATCGGTTTCCCAATCGAGTGCAACCAACCCCTCGTGCCTTTGTTAATGTAGTACAACGGGCTCGTGAATCAGGTAACTTAAGACCTCACAGGGGACCTCACGATCAAATACAGGTCCGCACTGAAATACTTGTCGGGAGGATACTTTATAAAACAAGGTAAATTTTTTTTTAATTTTTTTTTTATTTTTACACACATATTTTGGTTTATCTTCCTTCTACAATCATTATCTGAAAATTAATGACTCAACTTCAAAGTATATATATAAAGAGAAAGTGATTATGCGGAGGAAGGTATATAATAAAAAAGAAAATAGGAAAATAATGGGCAAATTCCGCAAAAAGAAGGAAAGTGGATTCGAGCAGAAAATAGGATAGGTAACCCGAACGATAAGTATTTCTGCTGGTTGGCTTCATCAGGCCCGAAATGAATGCACATATGTAACTACAAAAGTAGATACACATGCCCATACATCCGGATACGGGTGTAACCTGAGGAAACGAAGATGGAGAAAAAAAACCTCACACGAAGTCCACAACAAGAGCCAACCTACACATTGTAGTATAAAATGGCTAGAAGACCTCGAATTTTCAAGGCGACATCTAACCGGAATTTGCCCATTATTTTCCTATTTTCTTTTTTGTTATGTATATATATACATATATGTCATATCTATTCGCTCATGGGCAAAAATGGCTCTCATCAGCCCACCTCCTTTGCGTTCGGTTAGCCTGCCCCTTCTTCGTTAATTATTTTTCATGGGCACCTTCAAGTAAGGTACCAACTGATTACTATGCTCTCAAAAATCCGTTGGATTCTATAAAGTTATTTGAGAAAAAAACGATTTCAAGTAGCGTCCTTTTTAGGGGCAGATATATGTCCGTAGGGGAGTTCCGTAAGGCATTTTTTATACGAACATCCGACATTATTTTTTGCCTTCAATATGTAGGATGAGAGATTGACGCGTTATTCTGGGACACCCTATATACGAGATTGTTTCATTCGAACTACCTCACAGAACAAATTGAAATTCGTATTGTATGGAATGTAGAATCAACTTGTTATACTGTGCATACAGTAATTCCATTCATGCTAATACCAGTTCATTTTAATAATAATGAATTTACCAAATAACTTAATTGCTCCACCTTACTATTCCCTCTCCCCTTACATTTCAATAAGCCGGTTACAGTGCGGGAATTTCCCAGGAGGCTCTGTGCTGCGACCTTTCCGTTAAGACCTATATTCCCTGAAAGTCAACGCAATTTGAGGCGACAGTTCTCAGTTCAGAGAAAAACTCGGTGTTATTTTTTTCTTCGCTTTAAGTCAATATGTTGCTGAGTGCCTCACCATGGCAGCGCAGAATACCGAAAGCTTTAGGCTTTTCAGTCAACATTGAGTTGATTTGCTGGAAGAGGCATACTAGTAGCTCTAGTCGTAGTTATAGCTTTATTACTGCATAGTAGAGAGTTTTTAGTGCTCTTATTTTGCAGCCTCGTCATGATCTTCCTTATCTCGATTTTGCGCAGTAGCGTAACAATCATCCGTTATCCGTCATCGAAATACGAAAGCTCCGTTAGTTACACAAAATATGGGATGGCTTATTTTGAAAGGTTATATTTTCCTTATTCAACGCTGTTCCTGGAATTTGTAAAGCTGGATAAGCTTAATTAGAATAATTTCAAGTTCTATAATCATTGTGAGTTTTAGATCACAGATAAAAATAAATGCGAGAAATAGGCAGTGTTCTAATTAAATTGCCTTTTTGTTTTACATGCAATGTGGCAAGGCCGCCTTTTATTGTAGTTCTGCTTGCTCTATGGTCACTTGTCCTTCTGAGGTTCTATGATTCTAAACCTATTTATTTCTTGTCCAGTTTGGACACCGATATTACCGAATCTTTTCTATGAAAAATGTAACAGGTTTTTGAAATTTCTGGGTTAGTTTTAGGTCGAAATAAAAAAAACTAAGCAACCTGTCATGACTGTCAGTTAGTGGTCATAAAATATTTTCGTCAACATTCGTTATTTGGTCAAATACGCAACTAAAGGCTTAACGGAACGTTATTTGCACTAAAAACACTCTAATATCTATATCCTACAAATAAAGACAACTGTTGCCTAACATTGATTAGATGATTTGTGAGGTGGATGTTCATCCCGACTTCTCCTATTCCATTTCGCTTATATATTACGAGTATAAATGAGAAACTGTAGATGTTTGGTAGATACTCCACGCTAAAATGGTAGAACGGATCTGGATGAAACTTTGTACCGAGACAGAACAGATTTTAGTTTGGAAAAGCTACTTTCTATTTCGGAAAATAACTTTGAAATGTCCATTTCACCGGCTACAACCCAAACGGTTTAATGTAATTTGATATAAGGTGTCTGGCGCGGAAGCGTTCAGTCGCAGGTCCGACCGAAATGATTAAGGATATAGAAATAGGGCATATGATCGTGCATTTACTGCATTTTGATACTCTGTTTCTTTATCGTCTTGGTTTAGATTTGTTTTGTGTTTTGTTTTACTTCAAGTATATTATATATAGTTTCTGTATGGTTTTCTAGAATTTTTGAAAGACCGTGTAACAAGCTTATAGGTCTATATCAGTAGGATTTGATATTTTGAGCGATATGATGAAAATTATAGGAAGACTTACTTTGATCATAGTAATATAGTGCTAATTCCCTTAGATAGTTTAAGGTCATATTTAAGGTCATCGACAAATTCCTTTTGTTATCCTAAAACTTTTCTTAGAGCCATGCCTATATAACCTTTCTCGGGTAAAAATTAATAATTGTAAAAACAATTACGTCTTTTCGTATTGTGGTTCAGACGTAATGCTGCCAGACTGGAGACATTCACAATTATATATTGTTGCAATAAAATGAATAAAAAATATCTATTACCAAACTATTGTATTAACTTGAATATTGCATTTCTTTCTCCAAAATTAATACCCTTCAAGACGTAG
This sequence comes from Acanthoscelides obtectus, assembly GCA_963669975.1. Taxonomy (NCBI): domain Eukaryota; kingdom Metazoa; phylum Arthropoda; class Insecta; order Coleoptera; family Chrysomelidae; genus Acanthoscelides; species Acanthoscelides obtectus. Next base: position 28,266,339 of record CAVLJG010000004.1, read on the forward strand.
TATATGTCAGTTTCTCAATTTTTTATCTTGGAGATTTTTCTATGCATCCTTTTGATCTTTGGACTATGCTAAAAAAGTGATTTTTCGAAAGTTGGGAATAGCTCAAATTATCGATCTCCCCGCAATAAATGTATTTCGGCTCGCCCTGGTATTTTTTTTTGATTACCCTCTCCATGCAAATAGAACGTTACTCTATGCATAACCCCAGCCCAAACAGTAATACCACTACATGTTTTCTTCAACACATCGTTCCCCAACCTGCCGCCAAACCAGGACCCTACCCTGATAGCACGAAATATTCAGCAAATATTTATTCAATATTTAATAATATTGTTATCTTACTTAAATATTTGTTATCTTAAACAAATATTTAATAAATATTTGGAATATATTTTTATTAAATATTTATTCAATATAATATAATCGTTGTGTTTTTGTTTTTGTCTGAAATAGGCAAGTAGGCTTTGTGTATTCATTTTTATTTTTATAGCGTTTCCAGAATTTCATATTTCGAAACGATGTCAAGGGCCGGCAGAGGAAAATCTTTCTCTATCGTCGCCATTACTATATTGTATCCCCACCAGTCACCAGTCAAAAACCTTAACCTCCAATATTTTATCACTATTTATAACTCTTTTTAGCGCTTATTTTTCAGTAATTACTAATAATTTTAGGTCTATGTCTACAGCAATTGCATTATGCACCTCGGAGATGTATTGATTAACATGTTTTACACATATCGGTGTTTTAGGATGGGGACGACCATACTGTTTTGATTGCTTTGAAGAAATTCATTAACCCATGAATTTATAACAAATGATTACTATTATGATGTAAAGAGAGATGAGGAATTGGTTGGAATACATTTTATATTCTATTTTCTTGCAAATCCGCACAATTCAACAGGTATGTATAGCTATAATGATCACATAATATACACACAGTATATTGAACTTAACAAATTTCGAGATTGCCATGAATTAAAAAACGACCAAACCTGCTGCCAAATTTAACAGCTAGAAAATCGACCTATTATTTCTCCCATTCCTATTCGCTGAGGGGATAACGGATTGTTAAATGTAAACCTATAACATATATCAAAATACATGAAAGTTGTCCTGTTTTTTCTGTACAAAAGCATCATGTTGGAATCAAAAAGTGGTCTTGTTTATAATACAGTCGAATTTTCACGATTTTATTCAATATTTTAATAGAAATCACTGATATTCTGAGACATTTGACAGCTTCCGTCAAATTGCATTTCGATAAGGTATTTTTCTATTGGTCCATAATAATAATGTTGGTGAAATCGGCCCTTAATTTGTTATCATTTGTCAGTTTTGTGGGACCCATTTGCTTAACCTCCACGTCTTTCCCAGCTGATGAAGATGCAACAACATCAATGGCAATGTGCGATATACAGTAACCGCACGAACTAATTTGGTTACCTGATAGATCAAACCTACCCACTAATTCAAAGGGATAAAAATTCTAGCGTAGTACAGATTCGGTGAACGGCTTAAAAAAGCTAAGAGCTGTTTATCTCGATATGAGCAATACAAATTCAGTTGATTCACAGAGCTTCATCTAAGTCCCTCAAGTAGCATAAAATAATTTTAAACTATTATTATTAGAAGAAATGTTCACATTGCATCTGAATGACAAAGCCGTAAAGTGATAGAGGAACTTTGTTGTTCAGTTTAATGAGGCCTATCTATGGTTTATTACAAACCTGAATAACCGTATACGTATATTTTAAAAAGATCAAATCTGACCAAAATTAACGAGATACGGTATTTTAAAAGGGTTCCACAGAAATTCTCAAAAATCCATTCAATGGAACCGGGTTCCGGGGTTTAAATCTAAGATCACTCCACTACTGATGTGAGTGCTTTTCCAACATTTGCAATGATTACAAACTCGCGTGGTAGCCGGCAGAAAATTTTCACATGAATACGCCTGGTGAGAGCTGAAAACAAATAGATTCAAGATAATACCGTTGATATGAAATCCAATAATTGTTTACATTTCAAATTGAACGTCACGAGTATTTAGTTATTCTAAATTAAAAACGTTCGCCTTAAGCTAATACTTTAACCTTTAGATTGAAAACCGAACGCATAACCGCCTGGTTAAACCAACATATGTACGCTTTCTTGAACGAACGCATAAATTGCATACGCTACGTAAGCATTTTTACAAATGTAAAAATGAATTCAAGTAAACTGACTCAGTGAGCCGTATTCATAAAAGAGAAGCATATCCTCGGAAGCATAAGGTAAAAGTATAAGTAAGAAGTATACGCATATCCTTGTTTTCATATTCATAATGATTACCTTATACTCGCGAGGATATCCTCCAAGAAGAAGTAAAAGGCTGACTGGTATTTGTATCTTGAGCGACATATCCTGACTTGTTCCAGCTTGTAGTTGACGTGGGAGTTCGTTCACTCAGCATCACTGACAGTTGTACTCCAGAGCTTACACAGACCATTCCGTATTTTTACTGGATACAGTTTTTTATCAAATTAATAAGCCTGTCATTCTCAAGTGATGAGGAAACTATATAAAATAATGGCAACGACCTGCAGTTCCAAAAATAAAAATGAGAAAGGACGATGTCTTGAAGAAAATGTTGAAAAAATACGAATCAACATTCGGTAAACCATTAGATACTAAAGGCTTATTAAAAAAAATCAACAACATGAAATCAAGATTGAAGAAAGAAACAGATCTAAAAAAAACTGGTAATAAAGCAATTAAATTGTTAGATAGGGAAAGAAAATTGCTGAAAGCTATGGAAAGTGACTGTAATCCTACAATTGGGAAAATTAGAGGTGCCATTCAGGTTGGTAGTGTTCAAGAAGAAGGAAGTGAACTATATACCGATCGCAGTGAGCAAACAGTTAGTATTACAGCGCCAGCAATTCAGAAGATATTGCCACCAAAAAGAAAATTAGCAACAGAGAAATACGAAACTGGGGAAACCAAAGGGTTAACTACAAAAGAACTGCAACGTCTTGTGCTATTACAGCAGTACCAAACAAGTATTTTACAACAAGAGTATTATAAAACGAAATTAGAAATGATGCAGCGTCAGAAGCCACCTGTAACTTATGATGTTCACGAAAATAAAACTTATTATAACTTATAAATACACTTTAATCAGTAAAACTATCTATTATAATACTCAAGTGTCTTCTTATTTGTTGACCTAGTTGGTTCGTTATTCTCATGATTTCCTTTATCTTCATCTGGGTCTTGTTCAACTAACTCAAAGTCAGGATCGCCCAAGCTCTTCGCAACATTATGGAGTACAATACAAGCAATAATTATTTTCGGCACATTTTCCAACTTTACGCGGCAAACATACAGTAGGATAGGAAACCGGCGTTTTTATAACTCTTTCTTGTTTTAAAAGCTTATTATAATTTATTTCTGCACCTGGAGTAGGATTTCTGAAGGGAGTCATAAGGCATGGCTCAATACCATAACCGTCAACGCCAAGTAGTGCAACATTTGCTTTATTTATTAGTTGTGATCTAGTCTGTGAATTTCTCCATATTCTGGAATCATCCAGGCCAACTGACATCAACACTTGTGAACATCTCTCTGGCATCACAAGTAGCTTGCACATTTAAAGTAGGTTTCCCTTTTCGGTTGATATATGCATCTCCATGGCGATTTGGTTTCAGAATTCCTATATGTGTACAATCAATTACAACAATTGCTGTCGGAAATTTATACATGCTTTGCCATATCCGCTTGGCCTCAATCAGTTCATGGTTGGTAGATGGAAACTTGATCCATTCGTTCGACTGTGCAACTATGCTGTTCACAACTCTATCCACAGTCCGAGATACCGTTGCTTGACTAACATAAGTTCCTGACCAATACCTTGTTGATATCCAGGGTCACCGAGATAGCGTAGACATATCTTCATTTTATGAATACATGAAAGTGCTCCTCCTCAAGTTTCCCCATACTCAACTAAAAATCTGTCCGCAAACCATTGTACATTCGTCGAACCGATATAATTTTTTGAAATCACGACCAAGTGAAGGTAAACGAGGTTTGTACGTTTTAACATCCCTAACATCCACAATTTCCGCCATCATCGTTTGACCACCTTTCGTTACGAAGTTGAGTCTGCTACTGACCACATTTTTTAAGGATATGCTTCCTATACCAAGTATAAGGTGAAGGTTATGAATATTCTTTTACTTATGTCACTGCTTTGAAGGATATGCTTATACTCAAAAAGCAAAATCATTTACTTCAAATTATTATAAATACCATCTGGAGGATTTCCTTCAAAATTTGCAAATACAAGGATATCCTTTGTTTTATGAATACTGCTGAACTCAGTAGAAATGATGAAAAGAAGGCAAATACATTTCCAATCACTATGTAGTGGGGTACGGACCAGATATCTTGGTGACCATGTATCTCGGAAACTACTTGGGGAAAAACTTTGGCCCATGAAAACTTTAGTGTTGAGGTCTACGTCATACTAAATCATTAAACCCAACTACACCATGGACGTCCCCCAACGCCAGAGTGCCATCGATTCAGAATTTCCCGTACTACGCGGGAAGTAATCTTCAGGCGTAAGACCGTAAGTCAGGTGCTCTGGTCGCTCGACATCAACAAAGCTTCTGACTCGGACTTGATTCCTGCCGTTGTACTGAAGAGATATGCAGCGGAGCGTGCTCCACTTCTTTCGCGCCTTTTCGAGATATCCGGCACCTTACCAGAAAACTGGAAATTTGCTCAAAAAAATAACAAAAAAAAAGGATTTAAGACCGACCCTTTACAGCAGGAATATAGCTCTGCTTTCCACTATAAGGAGATGAAGAGGCGCATAAGTCAGGTGCTCAGAAAAGTTTTGCAGAAGGGTGGGGCTTCCTCTCTGGCCGCAAGATAACCGTCGTAATTGACGGGTTCTGCTCTTCATCGCACAATGTCAACGCGGGCGTTTCCCAGGATATTGTTCCCCTTACCTATCAAAGACCTCATTTCCTGTACGATCAATCCGATCTACAGCTTTACATGCAGAAATTTAGAGTGACAAGCCGATCACTGCTGGCGAGCTGGAGAAAAGAAGACTAGCAGCAACTTCCTCTCTGATGAGAAACCTGAAAGTTATCACTGCTTGGGGATGCAACAATCTGGTGCAGCTGAATGCTTCCAAAACACAGTGCTGTACCTTGACTGACAAGAAGCGCCCTAGCGCTCATCCGGTTTCAGTGGATGGTCGAGTTCTCCCAAAGAACCATTCATTTCAGCTGGCCGGAGTTAAGTTCACCGAGGACTTGATCTGGCGCGGTCACATCTCATCAATAGCAACAGCTGCTGGGCAAATGCTAGGCTATTTGTTTAGACCTAAGAAGTAATATTCTCCACATAACCTCCTCACTCTGTACGAGGGCCAGGTGAGACCTAGCCTAGAGTACTGCTCACATGTTTGAGGTGCTGCCGCCTCTACTACATTATCTATGCTCGATGCTACTCAGAGGACAGCTGACCGATTGATCGATGACTCTTCTCAAACGGACTGTTTCGCACCGTCGGACAATCTGGCTCTCTTCTATATACCGATGCGACAACGGACTTTGCTCGTCAAAGGTCTGGTCCATGACCGTTTAATCCAGAACTGGCCGATACGACCGCTCCTGTGTCCCTAAGGTATTGATATTCTGGCTTAACAAAGTTTCTTTAAGCTCATCGTAGCAGCTGCGGTGTTTAGGCATCTGCCGACGCGTATAAATAAAAAAACCTACCTTACAGCGGTATATATAGGCTTCTTGGCTACTCCAGTATAAATATATTATCGTGTTACTCTAATTACTTTGAGAACTTGAGAAAAATTATATCGCACTATAAGCGGTATACAACCGCTTTCTATAGTACGCGAAGTTTAAAAATAAGATGATAATAATTTCCAAGTTGCTGGCGGTTTTCAGAGAAAAGTGTTGGTTCAATTTATATAAAGCGGGCCAAAGGAGCACTGCAACGCCGCTGAAGGACATTAGTTAGTTTCAGTAGCAAACTTCCTGGCTGATTTCTCACTTTTTCGACGTTCGGCCTAAATAGAAAACCAGCCACTTACAGAAGTTTGCTTATTCTTCTAGCCCGATTTACCGATACTGAACGAGTTACGCCGCTTTGTTAGTCGAGGTTTTAGGTCAGCAGTTGGAAAGCGTACTCTTTTAACTTCGCAGTAGGCACCTGTTTAAAGGTGTGCATAAGTTTCTAAATTTAAAACTTCCTTTGTATAGCTCAGTTGTGAAAGGAGTCAGGCTACCTACAAAAGTTCAAAGGAATTAAGTGTGTGGGATCGTCAAAGAGGAAATTACTCCGCGTACAATTTCTTTTAGTATAAGACTCGTGCTTCATTCATTCTGTGTGCTAGCAAGCAAACAACTTTTCCGTTTCTTGTAAAGCTAAAATTGCTCACTCAAATCTCTGGTTACTCTAGCAATTTCGGCCTTTATGAACTACTAAGAACAGTTGACAATTTTGCCAATAAACCAAATCATTATGTTGCACTACTGAAGCATATTCAGGAGAAGACCAAAATCATCTTCAAAAATCACTAGCTCAAGCAGATACTCGTCTGTAAGGCTCTCTAGGAGGTCACAGGATGGAGAATAGCATCGCATGAGGGTAACAATGTATAGAATAAGACCTAGGTGTGAAAAACATGACTAATTTTCAAAAAACAAAACATCAAGCATTGAGTAGCATTTATACAGGCTGTTCCTTAATGATATGCTAATATTTAATTGTGTGAATCTATATGAAAAATTAATGTTAGTTTGCTTTACAAACTATGGTCCAAAAATGTTTCCTTACAAAAACAGGTGTTGAAGTTTTAGGAAAAAGATGGAAATTAATTAATATTTCCAGAACCACTTCAGATATTTCACTGATATGTACGTAGTGACAGTTAATAAAGTTGCATATTTTTCAATGCAAAAATAATTTTTAGCTTTAACAGTGTCGTGCGTACGGGTACTGACTCCGATATTTTTTAAGAAAAAAATGGTACGCCAATGGTTTTTTGTCAAATAAAAATCATTTTCGAATTTCCCGTTCAATTTAAAACACTAATCTTTTGAGTAAAAAAATTAAAACCGTTCTATTGTCTAACTTGCAAAATTATTATTAATTTAATTGGAAAAATTAAACACATTAGGGGTAATGAACAACGACGGACAACATAAACACAATATTAAAACTAAGGAATTGATTACAAAAATTGTTGAAAATGGCCTCATTCACTTAGTATGCATGCTTCCGCCCTCCTTCTCATGGAATTGCGCACTCGTTGAAATATCCCTGGAGTGTTTTTTATTCTATCACAAGCTGCAACTATTCTTTCTCTCAATTCCTCTACAGTGTTAATGGGACTTGTGTACACTAGTGTCTTAAGATAGCCCCACAAAAAGAAATCTAAGCTGTTGAGGTCTGGGGACCTTGGTGGCCATTCTTGGGGCCCACCGCGGCCAATCCAACGATTTGGATAAACAGTTTGTAAATAATTACGAACCGCTACACTGAAATGCGCTGGCGCACCATCATGCATGCACCACATATTGTTTCTTATTACTAACGGAACATCATCAAGCAGCAAAGGCAACTGTTTTTGAAGAAAATTGAGGTCAGTCTGTCCATCAAGTCGCCCCGGCAAGAAGAATGGGCCAATAAAGTGGTTGCCAATAATTCCTGCCCATACGTTAACCGAAAATTGGTGTTGGAAATGGGTTTCGGTTACGGCGTTACGGCATAGGGTTTTTCTTCTGCCAACAAATGATTATTGTGGAAATTCTGAATGGCATTTCGAGAAAAATTAGCTTCATCCGTGAACAGATTCATTGATTGTTTAATTTTGTGTAATTTTTTGAAGATACCACTGACAAAAGATCACACGCCTTGAAAAATCAATGGGAAGTAATGCTTGCATTCTTAAAATATCGTAAGGATATAACAAAAAATCCACTAAAATACTTCAAACAATTTGATGGCAAATATTTAAGTGACTAGCGATCTTCCTCGTACTTGTTTCAGAATGTTCTTCCACTTCGTGCAGCACTGCTTCCTCAATTTCAGTTGTTCTCACAATTAGAGGTCTACCTTCAGATGTTCCTTTTCGGACAGAACCAGTTTTAACAAGACAACGATGAATATTAGAAAAGGTTCGACTACCTGGGCACGATCGGGATATCTCTGATGATAAATCCGTCTGGCTTGCTCACCTGGCCATATACGTAATGCATTTCCGCCATTTCTGCATTTGAATAATCCACCATTATATTAACAAGACTGTAAAAACTAAATAATGAAAAAGATGTCACAGCGAACAGATTTGAATAACAGAGACTTGTCAGATCTCAAAAGCCAGTTACATATTCCAGAAGAAAGTGAAATATCTGAAGCGGTTCTGCAAATATTAACTAATTTCCATTTTGTTCCTAAAACTTCCACACCCCGAGTTTTTGTAAGGAAACATTTTTGGACCATAGTTTATAAAGCAAACTAACATTAATTTTTCATGTAGATTCACACCCTTAAATATTCGCATATCATTAAGAAACACCCTGAATAGTACTCTGAACGCTTGCTTTGCTGCTAGGGGCCTTAGGCCCGTATCGTCAGTCGTCCCTACAATTGTAGGGCGCGTTTATGGCCTCCTTGATTGTCATACTCCTTTCCCTCCTTCAAAAATTTCTAGATTACACTTGTCCCGTGTCAGCGTCAGCGCTCTCCTATTGTGAAGATATGTTTTCTTTTTAAATTGTAGGAAATTTCAGGCTGATAAAACATGATATAACTCAAAAGCAAGCACAATTTGATGCAAATATGTTTGTGAGATAACCTCAAAATAGAGCGCTGACAGGGAGAAGTAGAAAACTATGACAATCAAGGAGGCCATAAAGGCGCCCTACAATTGTAGGGACGACTGATGATACGGGCCTAAGATGGATAGAAGGTCGTTTTAGAGATACCAGCTTGACTTAAATGTTGATGTTTACCGGTCCAGTAAATGAAACCTCATAACTTGAAATACTATTTACTGGCGGCTTTTTCCTAGTACGTCCCCGTTAGTAAATAGTATTGTTGAAGCATATGTAGTTTCATTATTAGCGCCAAACAAGCATGGACGATAAATCAGCAAGAAAACCACAGTAAGTTTACATTAAATTCTGACGGCTGATATCTATGTAAAACATGATTACCAAGCACTGAAAGACATTTTCCACCGGCCATCCGCGACACGCTTCAAAGTAGGGTGGCTCGCTGTAAACTGACTTATCGAATAATGTATTTTTTAAACACTACATTCGATAGAACCGACTCCCTATATACAAAAAGGCATGGAAGCATTTATGTTTTACAATTACTTTTGTATAAAACATTTTTTCTAAACGCTCATACAAAAAATTAAGAGGGAAGACAATTTATAGCATGACACGTTTTTAAAGAGTCTGGCAGAAGCTATTAGAGGAAGTATCTGGTAGTGCCGGATGCTATGTACAATATTTTACAAAGCAACCTTTCTCACCTGATACTGGTGATACTTAGCAGGTATGTAGGCGATCAAAGTACAGTTTCTTTTTATGGTAGACTAAAAATTGACCATATGTTGATAAAGTGAATTATTACAACGTTTTTCTTATTTAGAATAATAATTTTATAGCAGGTGACGAGAGCTCAAAGTGACTTGGTGCTATTTCCGGTGCAGGAATTTAACGGCCCACTACCCGAATTTGTGAAATAGTTTCACACGCAGTGCTGCGGTTTTATCGGGTGCTGAAGATTTTAATAGAAATCGGCCTCCATTAATGAGTTTGTTGTCGGAGCCCTTTTTGACCCTCTTGCGGATTTAGCCGTAGACATAACTACACTCAACCATCGAGCTGAGGGGAACCGTCTGCAGTGATAATCCGAGGCGAATTGAAGTAGGACCCACGCCTGTGAGGAACAGTTCCCTATTTCTGCGAACAACCATTTGTTCGAGGTAATTATGATTTTTTTACTCTGCTAGGCCTGTCATAGGGCTGTATCGCCAGTCGTTCCTACAATTGTAGGACGCCTTTATGGCCTCCTTGATTTTCTAAGTTTTCTACGCTTCTGTGTCAGCGCTCTATTTTGAGGTTATGCTTTTGATTTATACCATGTTTAATCAGCCTGAAATTTCCTACAATTAAAAAAAACAGCTTCACAATAGGAGAGCGCTGACGCTGACACGGAACAGGTGCAATGTAGAAATTTTGAAGGCGAGAAAAGACTATATCAATCAAGGAGGCCGTAAAGGCGTCCTACAATTGTAGGAACGACTGACGATAAGGCACTTAATCGCGTACAAATGGAAAACACAACCACTTCGTTCAAAAATTAAGCATAAAACCTATTTGAGCCAGTTTAGGTGTTCTTATAAAACATTACGGTTATGCTTTCACTATTTTAACCATTGTTTGGGTCAATATTGAATTCATCTGGCAGTCCTGAGTCCTTGGACTACTACAACTAGTCAAAAGCCTGTGTACCTTCAAGAGCAATTACTTGGGCCCCTGTCTGACCAAATGACTGAATGAGCTTTTATTGAGAGAGAAGCTCGACAGTATTGGCCCTGTCGGCATTTCCTACCCGAAGTATGAGATTCTCCAGAGAAGGCATACTCACTAAAAGCCCTCAGTAGTTCGACACACATCCCACCATGGCAATGCTTTCATACAAACGGTTTTAGTCATCTTCTCTCCATGGTGCATCTATACATACATTCGTACCTATGTAATGTTTTTGGTTCCTGTTTTCGTCCTCCTGCACCTTGTTCAGCATCGTACGCTACTGATAGTCAGCCCATCTACTACACTCTACTGAATGATCAGGAGTATCCTCCTCTTCGTTATAATATAGGCAGTTCTTGTACTCTCTCTCCTACATTCTTCAGGTAGCTGTCAAAATAACCACGTCCTATGAGGAACTTGCACAGGATAGTAATCTATTTGCACCGCTCCCTTGTCAATCCAAGTTTTAATGTTTGGGATCCGCCTTTCAGTCCACGCACCATGGCCACTTACATCCCATCTCTCCTGCCATCTGACAAAAATCGACTCCCTTTGAGCTTACTCCACAAATATGTGATATAAGAAGGAGGTTACCAATTTATTACGTCTAGGCTCCCCGATCTACTATATTATTGTAGCTACTCAAGTTTCAGTTCAAGTTAAAATACACAAATTACAGGAAATATTTTTGTTTTGATTTTGACTCAAGTTCTGAAGATTGCGAAGCGGTTTGTGAGGAAATTTCATTGAACTTTTCGAAGAATTAAATGAAATTAACCTCATTATATATGGAATTCCGCCAATGACAATTTTTCATCAGCGACTTATTTTCTAGTAGTTGTTCTTTTAATCTTGTCTTAATATCTCCTCAAACACTCCTTGGTCCTAGGAGAATTTTCCGGTGATATTATCGAAGAAATTTGTGATCGTTTCCCAGATTTCGTTATTTTCTCTCCAGATGAGGGCATCAGTTGTTATGTTTTCCGTTAATATATTAATATTCGGATATAAAGATTTTTCTTGTAGGTAAAAATTGGGGGCTATTTTTGCAGCGGAACTGATGATGAAATACAAACCTGTTATAAATGACCCGTCATATTAGGATTTCTGACACGATGATATGCAGCACGAAAGTAGGGTTCACTTGAAGCACAGTGCTCATTAGTTCAAAAGTAGAAATACTTAAAAATATACATGGTAGCCAAGTCAATAGTACGTTCAAGATGCCACGGTGCAACATAAATTCAATCTAAGGTGTACCTTAAAGATAACCTTCACTTTGCTAAGTGGTATATTTAAGAATGTCGGTGCAAATGGCCTAACAAACTACCTGCCAAAGACCTGTTAACCAATAAATACCCTATATTGGCAAAGCTAAGCACTGTTTGCAATGCACAGTTATAAAATCCTCACAGCTATTTTACCTTGGCGAACTTTCAAATTGTTGAATGACTGATCCAGATTGATTGGATCCTAGGCAGCGCGTGGCACAATAACTGAAATCCGTTTAGCAAATAATGATAAACGGCAGTGTTTCGGTTTTTTCACTTCCACCATCAGTATTTGAGCAGAAAGGGTTGGTGGTTCTTTTGTTGGTTGAGTGAGGAATGGCGGCCATTAATCTCACTTTCGCGGCAAGAAACTCGTAAAGCGTTCGGGCCATTGTTAGCAGAAGTGTCATTTACACAATTTGCCAATTAATATTAATCAATCCGTAGCTGCTAGAGAAAATTTGATTTATCGGATAACATTATTGTGTAAATAATTGGCAGATCCCATATAATGCACACGGATTATTAATTGAAAGGATACGCGCTGTTGCATTTTAATGGAATAAATGTGAGGGATATCGAAATAAGACAGTACAATGTGCTATGTATTCCCGAATCGAACACTGTCCATGGTTCGCCATCTGTCGTCGGACGGACGAAAACTATATTACTTATCTACTATACCGCCAGAATCGACGGCATCTAGTGCAGTGGTGACCCGGCTGTTAAACGCGAACTGAGATACAGTTCCAACAGACAGATTGCGGTTTTACCCTCACAGTGGTCGATTCTGCTAATAATGTGCTGTCTTATACACTCAACTATTGCAGTCAGATCATTTAGAGAAATGGTCAACACTATTTAAATATTTAATAACACTTTTTGAATAATAGATTTATAATAATGATTGCCCGCTGTCAAATGTGAGGAACATGACCTTTATTCTCAAACGTTGACAATTTGATACGAAAAGTATGGCCACGTACTATCGGGATGCATAATAAAAATCCTTCTACGGAAAATACATGTAATACAAAAAAATTTCTTATAATGTACGAATTTCATGTAAGTTTTATCCAACGAGCTAAAAAACCATGATAAATTGCATCATCCTGCGGCATGGACGCTAACACACGATACCACAAAGCTGTTACAATTCTTTGAACTCTGATGCTACCGACGTTATGTTACGAATATATCACGTAACAAATATTCCAGTAATATAACGGGTTGCTAAAGATAGGGAGGTGCTTGAAACAATTAAAAGAACAAAAATGTCTTGCTTTGGAGATATATTTACAGGTGAAAAATATGGAAGTCTGCAGTTTATCATATAAGGCAAGGTTCAGAATGAGTTGAAACATCTACCGCAGTAGACAGATTTCACTTCTGTAAAATTATTGAGAACAGCGATCAATAGATTGATGTGGGCCAAGATCACAGCCAACAGCCATTGATTATATGACACCAGAAGAATAAAAAAACTACGTACAGTAGGTTTACTCTCTTCCTACGCAACATCAGTTCACAAAAGACCATCTCCGTCCCAAGTTAGCCACTTTGAGCTAGCCACACATATGTAAAACAAAAAGTTAAAAGGGTCAATTAAGCCAAACAGGTCCATATGCAATTAGACCATACTCCATAGTGCTCAACCATTTGATAACAGCTAGTTTCTCCCTTGCCGTAAGTATCGACCATCTGGCAATGCTGCTGAACCACACTAGTCAAATATGCCATAAGCGCCTGTCACGATACTATATCTCGAAATCAATTATTGTGTCTGTGATCATACCTGCCGGTATTTAAAATATGGACCACCAATTTTTGTGGGAAAACTTTTTATTCTACAACAAAGAATGAGAAAAGTGTTTTTTGGGATTTAAACGAAAGTGTTGTCAGGAACCAAAAAAGTCTTCAAATGGGATTTTTAGGTATTTATGAGACCTACAGAATGAGACCACACGTAATAAGATCCGACTAATCACCTGTGTTCCGGCCATCACTACTAGTTTACTGAGCAATATTCAGGGTTCGTTCAAAGGGCATTCTATAGAGAAATACACGACTTTACCTTGCCGACATGAATCACAAACCATTCCGAAAGCTAATTGTTATTTTTATGCGAAAAACGAAGGGAATAAACAATTAGAAATTCTCAAAAATTACTTGGCCAATCGACTAAAATTTTGTTGTCGTTATTTAGAAGTATGAAGCCTACGAATTTGAAGAATTTCAAGTATCTGCGTGAAACTATCGCCGCATTACCAACAAGTGCGAAACCTGCATCTTGCCTCGGTTTTTGGCCAAAACTTTTTTACTATTTGTAGGATCTTTTTACGAGTGGTCTCATTGTGTGGCTCTCATAAATACCTAAAAATCTTATTTGAAGAGTTTTTCGTTCCTGCAAAACACTTTCGATGGAATCCCAAAAAACACGTTTGCTCATTCTTTGTTGTCGAATAAAAAGTTTTCCCACAAAAATTGGTGTACCCATTTTATGCGTCCATGATTTAAATACCCTCTTGAACAACATGCATGAATAAAACAAGACTTTACAATTATTTTGCAAACCAGGGGTATTTTCGTCTAATATGATTAGACTATGTACCGATTTTCAAAAACTACAAAGCTTTTTTATCCTTGGCATAGTTGTAACCTTGTGTGAAAATTAGGCGGTTCAAGGATTAGCGAACAGGCAGACCCACATACAGACAAACCGTCAGAAATCAGTAACATGGTTTCTCGTACATGTCATACAACATCCAAAAGCCATAATATCTCAATTTCGAAATTTTTCGCAAATACTACTTCGTCGAGTGACATAGGAGGTAAAAATGAAAATGGATGCCAAAATATACTCCAACAAGAAGTTTGAATAGTCGATACCTTAGATTCTTATTCCAAACGACTTCTCTTTAAGTTAAAACTCGATCGGTATCACGGAAAATTTTAAGGGATTATAAGAACCCTTAAAAAACTCACAGAATATTAAATTCCGCATTTAAATGAAGGATATATATTAAGATTTTATTACCTCTCGGAATACATATATCATAGAGCAATTTAGAGCCATGAGCTTGACGCTTCACAGTGATGTAAAGCATGGAAATGATTTGTGGTATGATGTTATCCTATTAATATACTAAGTGACATATAAATCCGAACACCCAGTTTAAATGGTTTTATTTTAATAAAATTTTGTATAAGTACTTAATGAAGCATAATAAGTAAATGATAAAAATTTCAAAATAATTGCACTGCTTTAAAGCCCTTTGACCTTTAATAATGTGTGGATGCACCCTGATGTGATGTGCTACGCATTCTCCAACGCGCCTAGGCATGCTTCTGATCAGGTGGTCAATGTCCTCCTGTGGTATCTCATTCCAGGCAACCACCAACTCCTCTCGAAGTGCTTCTAGAGTCTGAGGAGGACGTTGCAAATTGAGCAATCTCCTACCCATCAGATCTTCGTCGGTAAACACTTCGCATGCCAATAGGTCTTCCGTGTTCTGCAAACCATTCATTTGCAATGGACCTGGTAGTGGAGAAAACGGTCCCTTAAGGCCAATAATCTTAGGCGGCGATCTTCACGGTCTGTTGTTCTACGGCGGCGTCCAGTGTCCCTTGCTCTTTGCGTACGGCCTTCTCGAAGCCATGTCTGACAACACCTAACCACTTCTTTGCACTCTAACTGCAATTGCCCGAAAAGAAAGTCCAGCTTCCCGAAGTCCCACTATACGGCCCCTATCAAACTCACTAAGTTGACGAAATCGTACAGGTCTCCGTACTCTAGGCATCGTAACCGATCGTAAAGGATGTCAAGATCCAAAATCCGCCAACGTTGATTCTTTACTGCGGCTGAAATATTCATTTTTAGAGCCTTAGTGAATTAAAAAAAAGCAGTATAAAAACCGGAATGTCCAACTGATAAGGCTGAAAATTGTTTCACTTGTTATTTACAGTAAGATAAATACATTCACCAACTTTTATTAAAATAAAACCATTTAAACTGGGTGTTCGGATTTATATGTCACTTAGTATGATTGCATGTTTTCAGCTGTTTCAGGATTCTGATCAAGACCTTTCTGTTTAAAGAATAATTGTTGTTGACTTTCGCATTATGGTTACTGAATTGTACTGTATTGATAATCTGTGGTAGTTACTACACATGGTGTCCCAATATTCCGTGCACATAGAAGTACCATGTATTTTTTGACTCAAAATAAGTCAATTGAAAATGATTTAGCGGGCGTAAAAACACATTTTTTCAGATATTGTTGGAACAACCTATAGTCCGATTTGAATGAAATTTAGAACACATGCGATATTTCAGACGTCCAGATATTTGTTTTTTACTAAAAACCCGGAAGGGTTCGAAAAAAGTGGTGAAAACTACCCCCACCGTACAATTATAGTTAAATTTTTTCGGAACTCTCCCAATAACTAATTTTTTTTTGTCTCTCATAACAACAGACCATCTCGCATAGTTTTCGAGGAAATAAGTTTGTTTGGAGCTGGTTTCTGAAAAATGTTCTTATCTCGTCAAGCCATCAATTTTTGGGCCGTATTGTCATGTGCAGGAACGTCAATGGTGATCATGGGACACCTTTTAATGAAAGATCCGCACTATAGCCTGTACTGAATAAAGTTGTAATAAGTAATAATTATAATAACTGTTTATTTTAGCTAACTACTTTTAAAGAATTAATAAGACACTTGGGAACCTCTTGATGCAACTGATTTTTATTTCTCTAAAACTACCCGATGGCATGTTTTTATAGGAGACAAAAAATTACTTAAAACAAAAAGATGTGATAAACAGAAAAAATCAGACACATCGGAAAATTTGCAAAAATGTTTTTTAAAGAGAAAACTTTGAAGCCCTCTAACGGGCAAATGAAGCAATTTTTCTTATTTCGAGTCTGAAAAGACGTTGTACTATGTCTGCGGAATATTGGAACACCCTGTATAGCAACTGATAGCTGCAGTTACAAAAATACTTTCCAAGCCAGACATGCTACGTTGATAAAATATGAAATGCGCAAACCATTCAAAATTGTGATAACGTCTGTTGAGGTGATACAGTATCTTATATCAAGCTTCTCTGCAGACAGCTTATCAGTATAAGGCTGAAATCGCAGCATCAATCTATTATGCTTCAAATACTTTTTCACAACTTTACCACTTTCTGGTATAATACTTCGTGGATAAAGTTTAATTAACTTCTATAACATATCCAATAATCCTTCGCGACCTAGTAAGAAAAGATTTATAAAAGTCTATATAAACTTAGAACACAATAAGAGTGCCATTAAAAAAGATAAGTCGCCGTGGTTTCTTCAAACAGACAATAAATTTCACGTTAGCTGACTAACCAGAATCGTATACCTATGAAATAAGATTAAGCATAGTTTTGAGTATCAGGATATTTAATGACTTCAATTCAATGTTGGAGGTTTCAAAGAGAAGGGATGAATCAAGTCGTCTCAAAAGGGACGTCAAATAGTGATTAGGTAGATACACCAAGGTACAATGAATCGACCTCTACATATCAAGCTACACAAAGTAAATCTATGCTATTTCTGTTTCGACGGCAGATGTAGGGAAAATATGTGTAACTGATTATGTCTAAAATGTGCATAGTATAACACTGATATCAGCAGCTTATTAATAATAGAAGGTATTTTACTGTCACCAAATATGCAACAGTTTAGAACCATTCACCGCATTCAGCTTCTAACCTACAATTTTCATCCCCACAAACAATGTCTGTAAATGAGCAGAAAACTGAAACGTTCTAACACTATGTTCGAGAGATTTTTACATTTTTTGCGCGTAGTTCCGCCGCCAATGAATTGATTTTCAAAATCTACGACTACCTAAACAATGGTAGTATTAAACTCGCATACATTGATGTCAAGGGGGGCGGCAAGCTTCTACATTTTAGAAAGAAAAAACAAAAAAAATAAACAAAATTAACAAAATAACATTACAATGTCATGTTTAATTTACACACATAAAATTAGAAATTAAATATCATATTCACTTATTCTGTCAACCGCTGTCGTCAATCGCAGTTTATACAAGTTTCGACAAGTCACAACATGAAATCTGCGCGCACCCCTGTCGCGTTCCGCTCAACATTCATCACTTAGAAAACAATTGTGAACCTACCAGACGCGGATGAGCATCTGTGACATTCATTCCCACAAACTTGCGAAAAATTTGACGTTTCGATGTACAGGTTTTGTTGGGAAATCTGTTTGAGTGTGTCAAATTATTGTGTCCCACTGTTAAAAGGTAAGTTTGTGTATTTACAAACTTCAGTTACCATTTTTAATTGATTTACTAAATTGTTGATCGAGTGGTGACGCGTTCATAGATCGGCCATTGGGACTTTTTTACCACATCACAATCAAACAAACGTGGCGAAATAATTTTGAAATGACGAACTTTTAAGTACCTAATATTGATTCCAAATGTATTTAAAATTACTAATATAAGGTCAACCTGCCTACAAAAATATAAATCTCAGGGTGGCCAATATACTGTTGAATACATTACGTTATTAAGATAAAATAATGGGCATATAATTAGTAATTACATTTATGTATTTTGCTTATTTATTTATTACTTATTTGTTTTATTGTTACAGGTGCAAATGGTAGCGAAAAAAAAAGAAAGTTTTCCGAAGATTACGTTAAGTTTGGATTTACCTTCTTAGAAAAAGACGAGTTACAATTGCCTCAGTGTGTGATATGTATGAAAGTTTTAAGTAATGAGAGCATGAGGCCCAATCACCTTGAGAGGCATTTGAAGCAACAACATCCTACTCTGGTTTTGAAGACGAAATAGTTTTTTTGTTCTAAAGCAGAATCACTCAAGCGGATGAGACTGGATGAATCGGGAAGTTATCACACAGGTGTATCACAGCATCTCAAAGCTTCATTTGAAATAGCTTTTACCATAGCAAAGCAAAAGAAACCTCATACTATCGGTGAAGAATTAATAAAACCATGTGTCCTAAAAGCCACGCAGATAATTTTGGGAGAAGATGCACAGCAAAAATGAAGTCTATTTCTCTTTCGAATAACACAGCCAAGCGTAGAATCGATGACATTGCTGCAGACATAAAGTCACAAATAATTAAAAAAGTACAATTATCGCCATTTTTGCCATTAGTTGCGATGCATCCACCGACATCGTTAATTGTGCACAGTTAATAGTTTATGTTCGTTACATCGGCGGAGATATCATTCAAGAAGAGATTTTGTACTCCCGATCTTTGACAGCAGGTTCTACATCTGAAGATATATTTAATTCAATATCAAATTTTGTTGAAAAAATTATCTCGATTGGAAGAAACTCATTGGACTTTGCACAGATGGCGCACCTGTAATGATAGGTGTACGATCGGGCTTAGCTAAAAAGCTCAAGGAAAAAGTCCCGCAATGGTTAGTACACATTGTTATTCATCGGCAAGCTTTGGCTTCCAAAACATTGCCACAGAAATTACGCCAGACTTTGGACTCTGCTATAAGAATTGTAAACTACATCAAGAGCAACGCTTTGAACAGTCGGTTATTTACTTCACTTTGCGAGGATCTCGATTCTGATCACAAAGTTCTTCTGTTCCATACAGAACTACGCTGGCTGTCCAAAGGCAACATGTTATCTCGCCTTTATGAATTGAAAGAAGAGGTAATTCTTTTTCATGAGTTCAGAGAAAAACACGATTCCTTGACAATGTTCAAAGATGACACATTTCAATGGAGGTTGGCTTATTTAACTGGCAGACTGGCAGAAACAACACTATAATAAGCAATTATGATTATATTCAGGGGTTCATATCAAAGCTTCAACTTTGGAGTCAAAAAGTGCCTTCTGAAAATGTTATCTTTTTATCGGCTGTTAGACGCAATTAAAAATAACATACTGGACGCAAATTCAAAAGCTGACATAAACACTCATTTGCAAGCGCTGGAAGACAATTTCGCCGATACTATCGAGACATCAATTCAGAGTCACCAGTATGCCATATGACAAGAAATCCAGTTGTTGTCGATGTGCCACAATTACCAGAAAAAGTTCGGGAAGAATTTCTAGAAATGAAGGCTGATTCGTCCATGAAAGATGACTTCCATCTTTTAACATTGGATACTCGTACATTTTGGATCAAAAGATTGCCTGTGAATTTGACACTTGCCTCTCTTGCTTTACGAATTCTAGTTCCTTTTTCTTCAACTTACTTATGTGAGACAGGCGTTTCTTCTCTAGTTTTAATCAAAACTTAACAGAGAAATCGTCTTGATGTCGATAGCGATCGGATGATAGCTCTGGCAAAAACAGAACCTAGAATCAACCAACTGGTACAGAACTTGCAATCTCAAGTGTCTCATTAGTCCGTACTCTTGTTTTACTCAAGTTTTTCGATAAAAAAACATTTATTAGTTTATTTAAAGTTTTAAAGTTTCTTTATTAGAATTAAAATAAAAGTCTTTGTGGTGGCATGAAAATATGATTTATAGTCCGGGGAGCCTCAACAAAAAAAAGGTTGGGAAACCCTGATCTACTCTCTTTTAGGGGTGGACCGGGCTGCTTGAGCCGTGGCGAAGGCAGCCCAACTTGATAAAAACTTTGTTCAAACCATTCTTGACGCAATTTCGAGCCTGGCAGCATGCAGATTCGTTAAAAGGGGTCCTTTTTTAATAAAATTATGCAAAAAAAAAACGAATCAAATGTTATTCCGAAGATACTTCCTGCCTTAGTCAACAGAAAACTTCAAAGTAGTGGAGGCACTAACGTTGACGCCCAGTGTACGTGCAAACAGACAGAACGACCAAACACGTTTCATTCCGTTCACGGACAATCTAAGCCTATAAATCTTACAATTTAGGCATGGTACGAATCGAAACCAGGAAAATTGATAATGACATCCGGACGAGGCAACCAAAAAATCCATCATACAAATCCGTAATGTCAATGCGCGCCACGTAGAAATCATCACATTAAAAGTAATAACTACCCAGGGATGCCATTGTCTGCATTTTGTCTTTTTATAATTCTTAGTGGGGAAACACTGCCAAGCTTCCTCAATAACAGACTTGGCGTTCGTATGAATGTTAATTGTGGAGTGTGCATCAACATGACAATACTTCATTACACTCGGTGACGCGTTTTAAATTATCCACAATAGGCACAATTAGGGCACGGTGAGGTGTGGATGAGTATATTATGAGGGCCGTACTTTTTAAGGAAAGTTCCTAATGGAGCTTCTGAACGGGCAATATTTTTAGTATGGGATTACTACACTTTTTTAACATTTCGGATCTATTTTCATAAACTGCTATCAGAATGCACAATTATTCAAATCATATTTACTGTAATGTAATTTCGTCAGTCATTCTTGCCTGGTTTTGAGGAACTTTTGATTAGACATTCTGACAAGTGTAGCCAAGATATATACGTTGTTATGTAAAAAACCTACAAAACGTCAAAAAAACAATAAAATGTCATCTTGCAGACTAGTTGGTTTTTTTGGGGTGCAAATAGTTCATTCCACGTTTGCTCGCTATTATCGCTGTAAGCCATCTGTGGAAGAATGACTTAGGTAGAAAACAGACGGATCGACTTTTGTCGACTCGACCGTCGAGTCGGCGGTCGAGTCGACGCATGGTGTAAATAACTTTATATATAATGAAACACACAGATACTCGACGCGGCGCCCCGCCGCTTGAAGTCGAGTCGACATATGACACATCATGCCATGTTCTGAAGTGTATCAATTCAGACGCATTTTATTTCGAAATTCACACACGTAAGTACTGAATCACGCGATGGAATATGTTGGATCACGGATTTTATAAATTCCGCTATCTTCTCAAATTAAAAGATATTTATTTTGAAACAATATCTTTTTTTTAATTTTGTATTCATTTAGATTTTAGGGATGGCACACGAAATAGACCCAGACCTCATAACAGTATTTTCTTTTCTTAATTCTTGTTCTATAGCAGTGAGAAGTTCATAAAAAAAAACTGGGACATTCTTGTGAAATTGAATAATTTTTCTTCGTCCTGTTTTAGCTGTGGCCACAATATAGTAAAAAAGCCTTTCTCTTTGCGCTGTGAAATAATTGGATGAATCCAGAGACGCCTCCCTATTTTTTTCTTCATTCGTCTCCGGTAAAACAAGTACAGTAGCATTACATATTCATCATCTAGGTCTAGGTCCATTGCTTTTTTGATTGAACACTATTAGCAAACCTGCTCTCGTTGCCAGGGACCGTGGGCCGCGTCGAGCTTACCGCGGATACGACACGCGACTGCCTCCTCGACGAAAGTGGTCGCCCCGTTTGAACAATTTTTTCGACCGTCGAGTCGACGGTCGAGTCGACGAAAGTCGCTCCGTCTGTTTTCTACCTTAACTTGCAGGAAGCACGTATATGTATTGTGAATCCTAGTAGTCTGAAGTGTTTATCTCTGAGATGTGAAAGAAAGAAAGTTAGTTGAATAGCAAGATCGCATCTGGATGATTATGTGTATTGGTCTGCATGGGTACAAAATCAGTGACATTTGCTGTGTCAGAAAATTATCACTAAATATACTGCCAATGAAGTATATCTATAAGCTGTGCTCGACGGGTTATTTAGTATATGTTGTCCTTTCTGAAGCCAGGTTATGTCCAAAGTTATACATTACGATGAAGAAGATTCCCGTTTTTTTTCACATCTAGGCGCTGATATTTATTTTCTATTGACATCACAAAATAAATTTCTATAAAATTTAAATGACTGGAAATAAAAAAGAATGTAATAACCTTTTCCCTTTCATAAATATTCCTGTCTGTAGCATATTTTCTCGCCTGTCCCTTCACCAACTAGGGTTTACCTTTTCTTATCTCTCCTCATTTTTGAAATTTGTATTTGAGACAAGAAACCATATTATTAGCACACAAATCCTCACTGTGCACGTTTCCTTCTAGCTATACTATACAACTTACAGCTTAGACCTCCAATAATACCATCTCTGAAGCAGATTTTACATCAGATCAGGGCCAAATATTGATAACTGAAGCAATATAATGTCAAAGAAAATCGACATAATGCCACTTTTCAAAATACGTAATACAGGTGCCGAGCCATATGCTGTAATATAGCAATGTTAGCTGGGCTTTAGTTGTCATATATATATATATATATATATATATATATATATATATATATATATATATATATATATATATATATGTATATATATAAGCAGTAGTCAATACAATTAATTATTAATTGGGAAATTGGCAAATTGTTTAGGCTTTAGTAAAACTCTTCTAAAGGTAATCTCGAACTTTCGGTCCTCTATGGAACCATCATCAGGAGTTGAAACACAAATATGAAGCTAGCAACCAATACGGAAACGATTTAAATTTTCAGACAACTGACTCGTAGCTGAGGTTGCAGCCAAATGGTGTTTCAAAACGAAAGCGTGGATGAGAGCACTTGTTGCAGTTATAAAACCTAAAGGACGGACACATTGGGTTTTTTGATAACGGCGGAAACCATAGTTAGGTGTTAAAACTATATATCAATACACCCGAACATTATCGAACTGCAATTTTTGGGGGAAAACACGGCAGAGTCCCTTCTAACCTCCTACATCTGTTTCACGTGGAGAAAATGAGAGATACTGGAAGTGTGATGCGTCGACAGATGTCAGATGACTGTTGCGAAGGAATGTGGAAATGTAAAAATCATTGCCAAATTTCAGGTCTAGTGTATACGAGGGACGCTCTGAAAAAACTCATCATATTTCCCAAATTGCTGGATTAAATTACTTTTGAAAAATGTACTTCATATGTGTGTAAGATAATGGATACACGCTTGAAAAGATGGGTTGTATGAAGATATTAATATTTATTATTGTTGTGAAACATTGTGTCAGTTAACAGGATATATATATATATATATATATATATACGAGTATATATATTTATATATATAGAGGGTGATACAATATGATTATTTTCTTTATTTTTCAACTGCTCAATAAATCATTTAAAACAACTTGGTGTGCTGAGTGTTTTTTCTATCTTAATCACCACAAAAGGGTAAGGCTAGATTAAATCCTTTACATGCGAAATTTTAAACAATCTGTCATCTAAAACTAACGGAGCGTTATGTACATCAAGATGCACTTACTCACATATAGCAAGTTGTCTTATAGAATTTACAGTTTGGCGTACGGGATAAAAACTTGCGTGAACTTATGGATAACATTTTACGCATTTGTTCTTTGACACGTCGGGACCCCTCTAAGCTGGTAAGCATTGATACGGCTGATACGGCGCACTGTGGGGTGTAATACCTCAAAAGTTGGTATTAATTAAAAAAATCAAGAGCTGTCATCACGTTCGCTCTGTTGACAGTTATATTACCGACATTCCAGCGCATACTGCAACGAAAGTCTCTTGTCTGATAACGTGCCCTTACTATCTCAGCACACTCTTGAAAAAGGCATCTTACATAGTGCACGCGTACTACTCGTTAAGTCGTTAGTGTCTGTCTATATTAGAAATATTGTGGATGTGTTGAATCATTTTCAGATTTCAAATGTTTCAGATGGAGATGTCAGCTACAGGTATGTAGTGTATTTTCATAATCATCACTTATTTAAATTGAGTATTCACACTGAATTATAAGAATTATAAGTCATCATTGTAATCTTTCAGAAGAATATTGCTTTTCTCAAAAACCTGCAGAGGTTTACTTGTGCATCGAGACATATCGAGTACTTTTGTTTGTATGACTAAATAGTTCTGTTATTGGGCAATTACAGTACGTTAAAATCATCTGTGATTTTTTGCTATTTCGGACAGAAATAGGATTATTGATACTTACCTAATAGCATTCACTTTACTTTTATTAACTTTAGTAACTTATGATGTCTCTTGGTTCTAGGACCTAGCCGTACCAAATACTTGAAAATATCCCAGAGGAGGCTTTCTAACTCTCAGAGGTTCCGATAGTTGCTGAGTACCAAAGAAAAGAAGAAGACGATGATGACGATGAAAACGAAGAATCATTATCGTCATATTCTGTTAATGATTCATGCTGATATGTATTGTTCCACAAATAAATTATGATTGGGAATTAATACCAACTTTTAAGGTATGCTGCCCCACTGTGCGTCGGTTGCTATACCCCTGTGAAAAATCGCCCTGCTCAAAATTTTACCTACTACAAAATCTAAATGGATTAGCCTATAATCCACCGGATCTCTTTTCAAACACCGCACACGTTCTCTCTCGAATAACCTACGGTAAACTGGGATGACCAGAGCGGACCAACGGGTATGAAATATTGCCGAAGTTATTCGTTTACGTCACGGTTATTATATTCCGTATATTAGGTATTTCCGAAGTTCTCGACATCGCCGGAGCAGCACACAAAGTGAAGGGCCGCCGCCGTGCCGCATAAACTGTTTGACCCACTTACACGCGCTGATGAGCATCATTCTGCGGTTTGAATGTTGTATCAGTCTCTTAATACAATCGGCTTAGCTATATATCAAAACAAAGCTCCTAGAGCATCCTAAAGCTCGGTTCACAGTATGAGATTGATCAGTATATGTAAGGGAGACCCGGACAACGTGAACAAACACCTTAAGCATCCTGCTATTTTTGACAGGAATATTTTTGAATATTTTTTATACCGAAGCAGCCGCGTAGGCAGAAGCCTAAATACAAGGACACCGTTAGAGATGAGATATCGATCAGTCAAACAGCCCTGCTCTGAGCAGCGTCATGTATGCATGTTAGCAGTACTCGAGACTAGATCTTATTTGGGTATTGTACAGAGTGAGCAGCTTATATGGAGAAAATTACTTCTTAGCCCTAAACAAATAGCCTAGCTTTTCCACAGCAGCTCCTGCTACTGACGAGATGTGTTCGTGCTAGATAAAGTCCTCGGTGATCTGGATTCCGACCAGCCGAAATATTTTTATATTCTATGAATTTAGTAGAGAGAGAAAAAGCAAAGGCGATGCAGATTATCCACTTTGCCCAGACTCTCAGATAAACTGGATATAGATATTGTGCAAAGTTTACGGCTTATATCAAATATACAGGCTCAATTTTATACAAACACATAATGAACAACAACCATTCGTGCTTCAAATTCTGAACATTCATAACAGCACCGATATTTTGCAACAGTTGCTTTTTTAAACCGTAATTTTGCGTAAATTAATTGAGGTTTTGTTGCTTCTTCCCACCGAGATCCTTCATTTATTTTCTTTCCTTATTCATGTATCAACTTCAGCATATAAATAAACAATCTTAAAAATATTATTTCAGATTGCAAATATTTAAACGATAATGAACCACCTTTATCTCTTGTTTTCAAATAAAAGCGTGTTATCCGCTTTTTTTGAAAATTTTTAGTTCATTTTACTAACAGCTTGTTTTAAAAATGTATTTGTTTTCTACTATTGAGTATTCAAGGCGTCAATAAACTAGTTTTGAAAATTTTATATTTCGTATACCGTATCAATAGGACTCCATAAAACTTCCTACTTTATTTGTATTATAAAATTTCGATAGATATAAATCATATGACGATAAATCGATATTTTGCGGCGATCGCCGCATGACATTTAGAATGAGGTTATTGGCTTATTGTGCTTCCCTAATTAAGCTCTTTTATTCGATACCCATACTAAAGGGATGGCTATGGAAATGCTAAATCACCGTCTTGGATGAGGAATGACGTCACTTTGCCTATTGCGTTTCTCTCTTAAAGCCCTTCAATTTGATACATATATCATAGCAGTGACTATGGTAATTATAAACCCCATTCTGGGGAGGCCATATTGGATTTATAAATAAACCCATTTATATTTAAGGTATATATAAAGTATATATTATGAGTATTATTATTGATGTTTGGTAGATGTGACCACTTGCGGGCTGTTTTGCCAATTCAAATGACCATGCTGTTTAAGACAGGGTTTTTCGGTCAAGGTTGCATACTTATAGTATTACTGACTGTTGCATTGTTGATATTAGGTGACTTGGTAACTTGAGTTCTTTTTATTATTATTATCATCATTATTATTACTATTATTATATTATTATTATCATTACTATTGCCATAATTATCATTATAGTTGTTTTATTTTTTAGAACAGTCGTATTTTGCCGCTAATAGGCTGAAAATGCGCACATAGTAACATACTAACAAGCATGCCAAGTTAAATAAAATCTTGAAATAAAAAAGTAAGGGTATAGATACAGCACTGTATCCATTTGGCTTTTATCCGCTTTGTCACGACTTATTTACTTTAGAAAGATATTGTTTCATATCAAAGGTATCGATTCGATCCATCTAATTTATTTAACGAGAAAAGTTTGGCAAACATACGTTAGATATCTTGAAAAACCGATTTATCGACTGTAAGTCGCGCGAAGTTAACTTGTCATGTTTGTACATGGTTCCGATGTCCCACTTGGTGGTTTGTACGTACATATTCGGTGCCAGTTGCTTTGTCGTGATATTCCCTATGAAGCAGAATATTCTTCATCAAGGAGATACGGAGCATCTACATACAGAAGAGCAGCATAGCCCTTTAAAATCTAGCTAGGCAGCAGCGATGACCGCAGTAGTAGTCTCTTCGGTCTCCTGATCAGTCGCCGTGCGCCGTGCGGGTTCGAATCCCGTCCCAAGAGAAATTTTTCTCCTGGCTATGGATCTTGTGATTGTCCGTAGGTGGTAGACGGTCTCTGACTGTCGAACACAGAGGTACCACCCGGCGCATCTCGTATTTGGGGCCAGAAGTTGTGCATGTTGCATGCACACGTGTTCCATCGCCTGAGACCGTGTTCCGAGCGTTCCACCTTTCCCCTGTATCCTCCATGGGTGTTTAGGCCTTACGCATTCGTCTTAGTTGGAGTATATATAAAGCTCTCCTAAAAGATGTGATCGTATCGTGGGTGCATAACCACAAGCTTACCAGGTAATGTAACACCTGACAAGACTAGGATAGGGATCTTACACCAATAATGGACCCATTGGTCATTCTCATTTTCAGAGACAAGGAAAAAATTGTGTGAAGTAAACTGTTACTATATGTATGACTATACCTACAGTTCACTTGAGATGATCTATTTTTTTGCATATTATTTTATTTGTGATATCTACAAGAGGAGGCTTTTCCCAGTTCTACCAACCTTAGGTAGTTCAAAAATCGGACTAACACAGTTTCTTTGGGATCCTTACAGCAGCCGCGATGCCCTGGCATTTAGACTGCTGCCTGTGTTGCTGCTTCGGTGTAAAAAAGCCTAAGTCATAGACAACCATTAATTACTTATCAGGTGATATCAGAATACCATCAGAAGTCAAGCAAATTGTTGGTCATCTCAAAAGACCAGTAAACCCCTAAGAATTTATAAATGCGAGTTTAAAACTCCAGATTAATCATAGTTTGACATGAACACATCTCGTCAGTTGCGGTTGCCGTTAACAACAGCAAGGATATCTGTTTTTACCATAAAATCTATGTTATTTCTGTTATACGTAACGTTCCATACTCAGATTATGATCATACTTCCTCAATGATACCATCGCCTTTGAGCTTGCCAGGCTCGATCAGTTCAAAGCTCATGTCAATAAACGTTCGTACTCGTAGTACATCAATAGTTAAGCTTTGCATGCATTGTTTCTTAAATATATAAGGTACACTCCATAAAGCGTAATTCATGCATTATTACAGCAACACTAAAAACAATGCTCGTCGTGTATTTAAGAGGCTATATAGAATTTAAGAGCAACGCTCTACGTATTATGAAGCGTGACCTATGAAGTTGTTATACATGCATAAATGCAGCACTAATGTGAACAAATGGACGTAATTGTAATTTGAGTTTCATGCTGTTACTCCACGGCTTTTGTGGTTGTTTATCTCTCAACACTAACTCAAGAGAGTAGTTTTCATTGTTCAACTTAGAAAAGCAGATACGACCGCGACCAGTACTCCCAGACCAATTGCTATTTTTAAAACATATTTCATTGCTACAAAAATTGAATAACGATTGTTATGATTGCTCTAAATAGACTTTACAAAAAGATCATTAGGTATTTTTTCACTACTTTAGAAGCAACATGTACGTACTTGAAAGTACTTTTAAATTTACACAAAGACGGAAGTGGTTTGTTTTTTGAAATCCAATTCAGTGTTAGGGCCATATCGTCAGTCATTTCTACAATTGTGTCTTTTCTCTCCTTCTAGATTTCTACTGTTCCGTGTTAGCGTCAGCGCTCTCCTATTGTGAGGCTATGCTTTCTTTTAGGATTGTAAAAAATTTCAGGATGATATAAAAGATGATATATGTGTAAATCATCAAGCATGAACTTTTTGATGCAAATAGATATTTGTAAGATAACCTCAAAATAGAGCTTTGACACGGAGCAGTAGAAAACTGTGAAAATAAAGGAAGTCATAAAGACGTCCTATAATTGTAGGAACTACATAGTGTCCGCAATAATGCGAGCGGTGTATTGAATTGGCAATGAAGCAGTTTAAATGAATTCAAAACATTGCTATAGATAAGCCGACTGATCCCTCTGGCACACTGCGCTGCTGTTACGGATAGACAAATAAAATTATTCATGCGGTATTTGCCAAAACTGTTTAGAAACAACTTTACCCGGTTATGGAGATTCTGTGTTAGCGTCAATTTGAAGCACAGTAAAACAACTTTGCCAACGATTTATGTTATTACAAGCCATGTTTCATCATAAAGAACATTAAAAAATTAACACACAGTAATTTTATTTCATTCGCTTTATTAAGAGAAGGAACAAATTCGTTGAACGTAATGGAGAAACTGCTAATGTTAAATCATTTCCGATTATCTTATCAACGGGCCAGTTGACTTTGCTGGACAAAGTAGGACAATTTTACGATAACCGGAATAAAAATCGAATTCTGTTCGCTAATGCACTTGTTGGGCAATAGATACACGGATTACTCTAGACCAGGGATTCCCAAAGTGGTCCACGTGGACCACAGGATCCATGGGAGACTCAATGGGAGTCTACGTTGGTGTGAAAAGACTGGGGTTCCCAAGTTTTAAGTGGGGGTTCTCGAATATATATCTCGTTGCGATAGTAAGGAACAAAAACGTTTTGTCAGATAATATTTCAACAAGGCCATCGACTGTCCCTAGTAAAAACTTGTATATTCAACATATGTTTTAAAATTCAAATGCCCTGCATGATGACTTCAAGAACAGATCTGACGATATTCAGACGATGTAAATACAAAATACCATCAAAATCATAGACCTATTTGATGGAAGTGCCAAAAGTGGAATTATAAGACGAGCTCATCAATGAGGAGCTGAAGGTGGAATTTTAAAAAGGCTACCATTTTAGTAGAAATACCCGAAAAATATGCTGGGCCCTTCGAAATTGCGAAAAAATTATTTATAGTAATAATTCCCTCCTCGTTATTACAAATCTACTAAAAAAAAATAACAAAAAAGGGGAGCAGACTGAATATTGCAGACTGGGGATATTTCTTACAAAACTAAAGCCAAATTTTGATTTTGCATCCCTCCCATTAACATTCTGATTTGTTGTGCTATTTTTTATACTGTTGATTTGTATTTTGGAAGAAGTTATGCTTCAAGTTATTAATGTTTAATTTTATTCCTATTAAATTTGTAATCATTTTATTTTAGTAGATCTGATATAAGAAAATATATTTCATTTTACTTTTTACCACTGTGAAAATTTACATCGTTATGCAATATGGTGGGAATTTGAAAGCGGTCTATGGAAAAAAAGTTTAGGAACCACTACTCTAGACAATAGTATGACTTTCCAGGGGCACTCGGAACAACTAAAAATCAAATTTCAAATTACATTTCGGCAACTGTGTCCTCTTTTATGAAGAACTTCAAAATTATGTTTGGGAAATAAAGTTGAGATAAACAAGACCTTCGTACGACCAGCAATAACCTGAGCATGTGTGGTTTGGTACAGTATATCCAAGTCACACATGCGTAACCTACAAGTTCTGCAGTGTCAAATTTTCAGAACAATAACAAATACCCTATAGTATGTATCAAATGACACCATCCATAGGGATCTTGACATTCCCTAACTCAGAGATTACATAAGTATTGCATAACGGCACAACCAGCAAGCGGAATCGCACAGAAAACCCTTGTTGCGTGAAGCAGTTGGATTACACAGTCGAACGCGATCATTCCAGGCACTGTGAATAAAATTATTTAATGTTTAGACTCAAAAAATATAGTTTTAAAAATTAAAACAACCAAAATTTAGTTTAGGATAAATCAAAATTCATCCAGTACAACGTAATAATACCTATACCATATCCGTAGTCCATTTACGCCCCGGCACAACAAAGATGCAGCGCGGCAAAGTGGTAGCCGCCTAAGCGTTGCAATAGCTATTGGTCAATCGGCCATAAAACTTCGAACAAGTGCAGGATTCGACAGGATAGAACTCAGGCTCGGGATAACGCCGGCAGTTGCTGTTCATATTCGGTACATACATAGCGTGTATTTATACGTTAGCATGTCGTCTACGGATACAGCAGAAGAAGCTGAAAATATTTCTCCCAATGCTTCCTTCAGCCATGCTTCCTCTTGGTGATGTCTCCTCCCCGAAAACGTTATAAGAAGGGACATCTAAATATTTAGGCAAAATAAATTGTCCTTGTTTATAAGAGCGACATTTAAGAGCACCCTGAAATGAAAATGTATGATATTGAAAGACGTGTGACGAACAAAACACCATAGACAAAGTATTACCGGTGATTAATAGTGATGAAGACTTACCTACTTTCAAAAGTACCACATAGTTCACTCAAAGAACTTCATTTCTGGTATAGAAAACGGGACAGAAATATTGATGGACAGCCAAGAGATTATTTTATGGAGAAGAAATTATTTAAAATCAATAAAGAAATACCGCGATCAGGGCAGGAAGATTTATTACTTCGTTGAAACCTGGATAAATGCAAAACAAAGTATGAGCTGACACTACAATTAAATCAGCAAGGCAAGCTTTCTTAGATGGACTAACCACTGGCCTAAAGAATCCGTCAAGTACGTGTATCTAACCAATTCGTCACTTGTGTTGTAAAAATGGTGTCAAGTACTTAGCTACATTAAACTTAGCTATATCTGGTAGATTTGGAACCAACACCTGTTAAATACTCTGCTTCTAGTTTTATTAGTTTTCTTGAATACTAAATGAAATAATTATTTCCAGGAAAAAAACCGATTTGTTATCTGTCACATTGGCAATGAAGATGGATTTATGCCCACTGCGATAGGGGCATTTGAGTCAATGAAAACGACCGACTATCATAAAGAAATGGACAGTAGTTCATTTGAACGATGGTTTGAAGAACCGCTCCCAAAGCTTGACGACAATGCCGCTATTGTACTTGATAAAGCTGCATACCACACTAGAAAAATAGAAAAATTTCTCACAATGTCCACAAGAAAGACAGAAACTCAACAATGGCTCCTATCAAAAGACATTAGTTTCAATGAAAATATGGTCAAAGCAGAACTTAAAAATCTAGTCAGGCAACACAAATATAAATATAATCTCAAAGTTATTGACGAAATGGCTAGAAACTAAAATAATACCGTTTTAAGGCTACCCCCTTATCACTGCGAATTAAATTCTATTGAAATGATTAGGGCAAATATAAAAAAATATGTGGCTTCAAACAATAGGACATTCAAATTTTCTGACGTGATGTGGGATCTGGACAATATGATCGATATTTCAATTGAACCTGTAATAATTAATATCAACCATTCGGACGATGATTCAAGTACTTCCAGCTAATAAAGAACTGTGAAAAGTATGTGCACTTAAATAATCGTTTATTTTGTTAGATTATCCCAAGACCATTGAGAAAAATACGGACCTGTACAATCTCGCTTTTGGGCATGTTGTGTTTTGTATGGACGTAAATGGACTACGAATGGGGTATAGATCCGTCTCATTCCACATACAAGGGGCAAGCTGTATATTTTGAGATGCCCATTAACTATACTAGTTAAAACCGGCAAGAGTGCACTATTAGAAAGAGCAGTCTTTTATTAGTAAGTCGCCGCATTCAGTTCACTTGCAAGCGTCTTACAGTGCACGTGGTGTAAACAAGTTTAAGACGAAACATGGAGATGTCTCGAGAGAGTTATCGTGCTATGATTTACAATGATCTTAAAGTCGGTTTAACTGAACATCAATGAATCGAACGGTTACAACAGGAATTTGGAAATGAAGCTCAGTCCCGGGTAAGTGTGTTTCGCTGGTATGACGAATTTAAAAGAAGGCGTGTTTCATTGGCTGATGAAGAACGTAGTGGTAGGCCATATTCTAGAGTGACTCTAGTCAACATTGCTAAAGTTCAGCGGCTAATTGAAGAAGATTCTCGCTGCACATATGCGACTATAGTCGCAACTCTTGTGGTAGGATCCGCAACAGTGTACACCATTTTGCATGATCATCTTCATTCAACAAAAGTTGTGGCAGAGGTACAATCATGTATCACGGCAATGCCTCTAGCCACACTGCCCAACTAACTGCAGACTTTTTACGCCAGCGCCACATCAAAATGCTAGAAGATCCGCCTTATTCACCAGATTTGGCAATGTGGCTCTTAAAGCGTTTGAAAAAAAATCTGCGTGGTCGAAAATTTTCGTCCGAAGAAGAAATCAATCAAGCAATTAATCAGTTTGTTGAAAGCATTCCAAAAACTGACTAGTTAGAAGCATTTCATTTGTGGAAGGTCAGGTTACAGAAGTGCATTGATGCTGGAGGAGAATACTTTAAACATAAATAAACTAGTTTTCAAAAAATAGTTTTTAGTTTTCGTATATCTCATGTAGCGTGACCGTCGTATATACATAAAACAGTTACTTTTCTCTCTCTCTCTCTCTCTCTCTTGAACCACCAGAAATGACAAAATGACGACAGACACTGACATTACAATCACTATAATCTACAGAGTAAGGTCGTCTGGACGGCCTTAATAGGTAGGGGTGCCCAATAGGGGACTTAAGGATTTACTGGAACGAGGCGGACCAACATAAGGAGGGATACTTTCTATCTCTTGAGCACATCCACCATATATAAGCCCTTTTTACAGGGGGTAGGTCTAGGGCAGCCGATCAGAATAGTAAAAATAAATCGGTTAGAAATACTCGTGCGCCTGACATAATGTGGGTAAATTACATGCTGAAAAGTGTGTATTTCAATAATCTGACGATATGCGCGTGACATAAAGGAGTGGGAGGGTCACAAACATGCAGAAAAACACTATAACGAATGAAGACCACATGCGGTTTTCACTAGATTTTTCATGCACCAATCTTAAACCTGAACTCCAGCGTGGGTTCTCTCGCTCCAAAAACCTGAAGTGACTTCCTGCTTTATGGTATTCCTTAAAAATTGTGGTATCAAAATTGCGAGTACGTATATTTTAATTTCTTTTCTTTGTTATTTATAACCTGTTTCTGGCTGATGGGTCATATATCCCAGTGCCATTAAAAAAATTAATAATAATTGAAGTGACGGCATTTCTGATTTTCAGGTTAGACTTACGCCCTCGTGCGAAAACTTTAGGAAGCTGAAAATAATTTCCAGCAACTTATCTTTTGTTATCAACCCCCCGCCCCAAAAACTAACATAACATATGACCTTTTTTTTTCTTTATGCGATCCAATCTTAGCCCCCCCCCCTTTATTATTAGAAGCAACGATGAAGTAGTAGAGGATTTTGAATAAGTTTCTTTCAGTGTACGAATTTCAAACATGATTCTTTCCAACACGTGAGCGATGAGCGAGTAAACGAGGATAAGCTGTATCAACCTTTGAAAACGCAAACAACCCATTTCAGATATTTAAAAAAATAACTTTATCTAGATAGAGATCACACTAATTTTTACTAAGACAGAAAAATGGGTAAGCACACCACTGTTATTGATAGAACCGAAGTGGAGGAGTCCAGGTTTGAATATTCTTGTTGTAGCATTGGAATCTCTGTCAATCGTGCATAGGTAAACAATAATAAACTGCTCTTTGTGAACTTAGCTGCAATTTATGGAACCTACATTAAAATTTCACCGTCCATTTGACCAGACTAATCGTGAAATTGAGTATTTAGACACAACTGTTATTATTATGCGCGCAGTGTTCACAAAGTGGAAAAAATCTGGTTATGGAGTAATAAGAAATGTAGACTAAACAAGTCTGGTAACACAAGTACATTTATACAAACCAGCATGGATCATATGCACGCCAGATTTTATGGTATACCTTGTATAAAGGCTGGAACAGGTTGAAACGAATTCCAACGCTTTATGACAATTGTACCACTGAAGGAAATTTTAATAGCTCGACGATATTCAGCTTTATAGATTACAAGTCGCGGACGAAATACCTGATTTTTTTGACAAAGCATCAAAAGGTAGAAATTGGGGTCGTCGTTTCAGGAACTTTTAATGTATATACACTTCAAAAAAGTTACAGTTTATTATTAGTCAATAGTAACTGCTTACATACCGGATAATCTTAACACCGCATTCTAGTAACATTTTCAATTGAAGCATTATGATAGCAACTCAAGTTGCGTTGCTCAATGAATCAAAATCACTAACCTACGCACCCGTATTGTCATGACTGAAAAAGTGATATTATATCAATTTGTATGACATTATGTACGTTTCCTATCAAATATCACATATGAAATTGTTGACTTTCACCTCAGGCTTACTTGTAGTAGGCATGGAGTGAACTAGTGACACACTAGCACAAGTTTACATTTTTTTTTTAAATTATCAAATGTTTTTTACATAATAACCGTGCCAATAACCAAACTAGCTCGCCTCTGTGTAATATGTACGGAAGTCCTGTCACCGAATTGCGTTATCCTAAGGTTAAAACCCTCATTTTGTCCACCTTTGGATGTTTCTGGCATATGCTTAGTACTATGCCTAATATGTACAAGGTCGACTCTCTTCTACCGACTTGCCTAGGTGCGCTGAGGAAACATGTCCATACCAAATCCGTGTATATAGCGGAGAATATGTAATTTCAAATTGTACGTGAGAAAGGGCGATATTATCAAAATAAACCTGCAATTAAATTTATGCTCGAATTCCAGCATATCTCGGAAACGTTAAATCTTTTCATAATTATATAGCGAAAATATTTCAATAAGCAGTAAAAGCCGTATACATGGAACCTCACGAGCTAAGAGCTATTAAAAGTAATATCCTGGCATAAACGTGAATCCAGGAAAGGTAAAAGTTAGTTTGGTATTACTTTTGCCGTTATGTACGATCGAATATTTTCTTGATATCAAGAATTAAATACCAAAAACAATAAAAATAATCAACATGTGAATTGTGTTAGACATCTCGAAAGAGGCCTAATGTGGTATACGATTTTCTTGATATTATGAAAACAACAAATCAACATATGATTGTAGTTTGATCTATAACAGACAGACCGAAAGAGGCGTAATGCGGTTTTTCGGTAATCTTGCGTTGATTAGATTTCGTAGCCACCAATTTGAGACTGAAGCATAAACAGTTACATTTTTTCTGCTCATATATTAAGGACTGAACAGAATTATTTCTTAAACCGTTACTTTTTAATATTATACGCATGAATTTCATAGACAAAATTACCTACATGCTCAATATATCATTTAGTAGATTAGTCTCTGTCAATGGGGATGGAATTTTGGTCAAAGTATATCTTTAAATGTGCAGCAGTATTAGTGGCATGTCGTGGTTAATAGCAAAAGTGTTGATAATACAGTTCCCAGCTCCAGCTAGCCGTCATACTTCTGAAATATGAAACGGAGCCATACATGATTGGTTGGGCGGACAAAGGCAGTCTTCAATTGAAATAATAATAATATAATATTTATTAACTCAATATACAAAGGAAACAAACAACATGAGTAAATAAATATGGAATCAAAACAGGCCCAATAGAAGGCATTACCTGGACATGGACCAATAATTTTAAGTTGCAACTGTAGAATGCAAATGACAAAAAAGGACAAAAAAGGACAAAAATTAGTCACAGTATGTATTTACTTGATATATGACTATATATAGAATGAATAAATGCATTTCAGAATATAGATATAAAATGTAGCCCCTTTTTTAATTTTTTTTTTTTGATATAATTTCCGAAATGTAGTCTTTTAAATCTTTAGGTATAATTTCATAAAATTTTGGCGCTAAATAGAGATGATATGACCGTCTTATATCATACTTTTATGCATATACATCTTCGTATAATTTATCAGTGGGATAAAGTTTCGTTTTTTTTTAAACATCATTTTTAGACTACTTTTTTGAAAAATATCTGAATTTGTGATGAGCATACAGCTCTCCATGCTGATATACCATATATGAGATGAGGCTGGTATAATGTTCAAAAATATTTTTTTGTCAGTATATTCGCAAGGTATTAAATTTTGTACGATACAAATCAAATTTTCTTTAAAATATAATTGACATGGATGTCCCTATATAAGTAAGGATCCAAGACTATTCCAAGGTATTTTATGTTTGACACACTATTAATTTGAATTTTCTCATCATTAATGTTGAAGGAGAAATTGGTGAAATTTGGCAAATGTCTAGCATAACATGCAAATGGTAAAAAATGTGTTTTAGAATAGTTAATGGTTAATTTTCAACTATTAATCCACCGAATAATTTTGATAATATCATTTTCAATCACATTTTTTAGATCAAGCCAGTCAGCGCATTCATATAATATTACAGTATAATCTGCAAAACTGGTTATTTTGCCAATACAATTACATAATTTGGAATATCATTTAAACATATATTGAATAACAGTGTACCTAAGACTGTTCCTTGTGAAACACCACACTTAATATACATTTCCTTGCTAAATGATTTTGATATCTGGACAGATTGTGGGCGATTTGATAGATAATTTTCGGTCAGTGAGCATGCATTTCCTCTGAAACCAATTATCTCCAATGTTTCTAATAATAATTTATGATTTACTGTATCAAAAGCTTTCTTTAAATCAACGAAAATGCAGATAGAAGAGATTTTGTTATCAACATTTTGATGTATTTCCCTTCTGTAAATCCATATAAATTTTCACTTAAATTTAGAATTTTGTGAGGTATCGAATCATTCTAGTCAAAAACTTTCACTACACTGGATATTATTGATATTGGTCTATAATTATCTGTTTTTTCTCCTGATTTATGTATCGATATTATATTACCTTTTTTTAAAATTGAGGGATATATGCCGGAATCAAAGCATTTGTTGATTAGGTAAGTAAGTGTTTCTGTTACGAGGTATGTGTTTTAAGTTTTGCATATGGAAATAAAACAACACGGTAGGTAGTTTTAAATGACTTTATTGTTTTTCGAAGTATTCTCCACGAAGATTAATACACATCTGCATGCGCTCGAACAAATTTTCGAAGCACTTATTCAACTCGTTAGCTGGCAGATCCAGATCCGTGTTGTTCTATTTCCATATGCAAAACTTAAAAGACATCCCTCGTATGTGCCAATCCTACATTGTCTGCGGATGGCTCGGATGTCGATTACTTGATTACTTTTAATTATGTCGCGCTTACAGTCTAGCAGCTCTCCACAATTCAAAACATCTTTGCAGGAACACATCTTAAGGATGGCGCCAGTTAAATTACACCTGCCACAGTTTAACAGTCAGTCTAAAAGGGAAATATTTAAATGCAATCTTAATGATACGTTCGTTATATTTATCAGAATGAAATTTGGAAAATTAGGTGACAAATTACCTTGAATAGAAAAACTCGTGCCTTCTGGAACTAAACAAACGAAAAGAATCGCGTATATAGACTGGGTATCGTACTCACTCGATTTCCACTATATGTCTGAAAGACCTATATCGTATTGATGACTACTAATGAAGATAAAATGACCCGCACGAGATTAGTTGAGCAGACAAATAATACTTACTGAGACCTTAATATCGGTGAGATCTCGCGGTTGACATGTACACTGCTTCCACATTAAGCTCATCTTTACACTGTCTCAGCAGGGTGCAGTAGGCACTTGTATGATATCTACTTTCTAACTGCTCAATTTCTAATAATTTTCATTGGATGATATTAAGAAGGCACATTACACACGGGCGACAAATTGTCGCGCTACAGAAAAAACGTGCGTTTCGACAAGTTATGACGAACGTTTTGCATGACCCGAGCGTCGATAGTGTAAACTGTTCCATCTACATGAAGATAATGCTGCACGCGCATTATTGGCAGTGCGTCAATTTAACGCCGGTATTTACCGGCAGTGAATCTTAATATCTTTCGTCGTAAGCAGGACCGCCAATCCTAAGGAAAATCATTACGCCCATAGGAACGTAACGACGACGACACATCTTCCATTAAGTCTCTGAGCCACATACTTGATCACCTTTAAATTGGAAATGTTATTGGACCAATTCCCTCCAGCGACATTAAATTGGCATTAACGAACCATCCCTTTATAGCTGGTGAACGACCAATCGATGCTCCGTGCCAGCCCTGATTTCCCTTTCACGTAAGGAAAGGATGTATCGGGAACGAAAAGGGTGGTCCAGATTCAACTTCTAAACGAACGAGAAAACGGTCATGCAAATGGTTCGATAAAAATGCAACACTGTCAACAGTTCACAACTTCTCAAAAAAAAAAAATAGTCTGCGATTCTGTATGCCTGCGACACTGAAGACGCAGGATGTCAACTATGCATTCCTTACATTCGACAAATGTGATACAGAATCGCAACCTCTCAAGCGCCAGCGGCTAATGTGCGATGTGATCTTGTAGGTTCGTTGCGCTCAACGCGGATATTGACGATATTTAATTTTATGTCTTGATGACAAATAGACAGGCGAATATTTGTATGAAATATGTCTAATAGGTGCGTAAGGTTACCGAGGGCAGAAGCGTATAATACGCTTACACCAAAAAATTGATAAATACCACCGCCCCCCATTACCCCCCCCCCCCCAAAATTGTATATCCCCAAAAAGAATTTCAAATTGACAAGGAGTTTCTAACGTCAAAAAAAAACGAACTTTAACGATTCTTGTTTTTTTCAGCATTTTTGTTCATGGCATTATGTCAAAATGTCATCAAAATCCCGACAGTGCTTTCCAACTTATAGAGGGTCGAAGAATTAATGGACATACTGACAGACAGACAGATCGTCTAGGACGAGTGACAGGTTTTTCGAGCTTGTCAAGTAACACCCAAAAACAGACCATTTTCGATTTTTTTTGTGCTTATAATACTTCCTCGATAATTAACGTCGCAAGTAAAAATCATCTCATACTTGGGTATTGATCATCAAAAAAGCTCGAGGCAAGGAAAGTTAAGACAGTGCTCAATAAATTCGGTCAAAGTCTAGATCTAGAATACTGACGAGTACGCTGGGATCAATTCATAAAGTATATTATGTTCGGCACAAATTAGCCCCTCAGAAAAAAAATGGCGTCAATTGGGTTGACTCTGCACTTCCTGATCAACATCCGTTCATAAAGTTCGGCACAATTTAAATATATAATAATAATAATAAAATATTGAGTTACGGACATGTACAAGAGAAATTAATCATATTAGGTCAGTCTACCTACTGGTAGTTGTCGACCATGTGGCAACGTTGTCCGATACAAACTACAAAGCCTCCTTGGCAGACCGACAGACAGGCGGACAGACAGACAGGCAGACAAACAATCAGACACCGACAGATGAGTGACATCCATCAACATCCAAAAAAACATAATATCTCATTTCAGAAAAGTTTCGCGATTACAATACATCCTCGCAAATTAGCGAAGGAAGTAAAAGTAGAATTTGTTCGAATTGCAGGGCTACTCCAACTAGTCGCAATCAACTGATACCTTCAGAGTCAACATAGCCCGTTTTCGCTCAATTTCAGACAGATTCTAACGATAGTATTGAAATTCCATACACGGGCCTTTCAAATAAAAAAATCGTAACAACTCACACATATTATTTGATTCCATTTTAATATCGACCTTCACTAAATGGAAAACGAGCTTCTTCGGTTACGCAGAGGAAAGAAATATACGATTCCCACAAAAATAGTTGTCAGCTTCAAGGGACCATCCAGCGCGGTAACGGGAAGCGACAGTCCGAACGTAGCAAAGGAAATAAGCCTAAAATTGCCTTTTTTAATTAATCTCCACCACTCGTCCCACTACCACCAGATAAAGCCATCGAAATCGAAAATGATTGTTCCTGTGCCGCCGGCAATTTCCCGGCTGAAGGACCTCGGGAAATCAGGCAAAAGGACCGCCGAAACCGCCATAGGCCAATCAGAGGCGTTCATCCGTTCCTTACAAAACGGTTCTTACGTCGCTGGTAAAAACATGTAAATGTATTCTTGTACAACCGACAGAAAAGGTATGAAGAATATTACAACAGGTGACAAAATATGCCACAGATAGGAATATTTACGAAACGTGGAAAAGTTATTACGTTTTACATTATTTTTCATTTCCAGTCATCTAAATTTTAAGGAAATTTATTTTGCGATGGCAAGTAGAAAATGAAAATCAGCATCTAAAATATGAGGCACTGCAAAAATGTTTTGTGAGGGATGCATCATTCCTAATTGATCTGTGATGTGGCTTAATTACACAAACGCAAGCGCGGTGGTGGTGATTTCCCGCAATGTTTCTGGAAGTTTATGAAATCGCAAAAAAAATCCTAATTTATAACTTTGAACATAACCTCTCTTTAGAAAGGACAACACAAACAACCCGCCTGCTAGGTAACAGTTATACTTAATAGGCATCATTATTTAGTAATAAATTTCTCACATAGCAAATCTCACTAATTTTATACACATGCATCATCCATTGACACTTAAATAGATATTATGTTCACTTCTTTTATATTATCTGTGTTCGGTGTCCATGCATCTAGTACTGAGAAGAGAGTAACTAAGCAACCCGCATCTTGGCTTATCAACAATCTTAGGCTATTGCAAGAGCGCGATAGGGCCTTGCAAAAATTCAAAAGAAACAAACAGGACAATCACTACGCTAGATATAAGGAGTTGAGGAACTATACTCTGCCTGCTACTAGGCGTGAAAAAGAAAATTTCTTGATTTACGCTAGTAATAGCGGCATTAAAGGTACTTGGAATGCCTTAAAACAATTAAGTGTGTGGTCGCGACGTAATAACTGTCGAGGAAGTGCACACCATTTTGCATAGCTTACAATCAGATGCTTTTGGTGCTGATGACGTTAATGCAAAAATGCTCAAATTGTGCAGCCCTTGCATTGATAAATATATAGCGCATATTATCAACTGCTGCATAGAGAGGTCTTATTTTCCAATTATATGGAAATCTGCTATTGGTATCCCTATCCCCCAAATAAATAATCCTGCGGAATTCTCCGATCTCAGGCTTATATCACTTCTACCAGCTGTCTCAAAAAATTTTTAAAAACATCTATATATACAAATTCATGAATACTTTTCAGTCCATGGTCTACTTCCTGACTGCCAGTCTGGATTCAGACCTGGAAGAAGTACTGAAACTAGCTACGGTAACCTCAGATATTTTAATGGCGTATGATCAAGGTTTGTCTAGCGCTCTTGTCATTTTGATTTTTTCCAAGGCTTTTGACACCATCAATCATGAACTGTTGTGCTCAAAGCTCAAATACTATGGTTTTACTGACCCCTCACTGTTTTTAATATGGAGCTACTTACTTGGACGCTCCCAGAAAATTCATATTGATGGTTCTTACTCGGCAAGCACAGATATCCTGTCAGGAGTGCCACAAGGATCCATACTTGGGCCTTTGTTATACATAATATACACAGCAGAAATCCTAAGAAAGATACAAAACGTCAAGGTACAATCGTACGCTGACGATATTCAAGTTTACTTTAGCTTTTCCATGAAAGACAGAGCTTCAGCAAAACTGAATGAAAATGCGTCAATCGATAAACACATTATCAGACCAGCACAACCTAAAGCTCAACTCTAAGAAGGCAAAGGCAATACTTTTTGGCAATAAAAATGGTATAAATATTTTAAAGGACACTCTTTCATTGAAAATCACAAGTGAAGCGATTCTTCTCGTAATTTGGGCTTAACTGTTGATCCAAGCCTTCGTTTCTCACTCCATATTCAAACGCTTGTAAATAAAGCAATAAGTTCGCTCAAAATCATGTATAGCAGTCAACATTTCCTAAGTAAAAAATTAAAAAAAACTTGCTTGCTTAGTAATTTCAACTATTGTAGCTCCTTCACTGTGTAATTTTACGCATAAACTGGTCAACACTCCAGATGCTCATCATCAAAATATAAGATCAAAATTGAAATACACCGTTCCGCAGCATAAGACCGCCATGCTTCAAAGATCGTTCATATATAATGCTATCAGGATGTATAATCAGCTGCCACAAGAATTCAAGCTTGTTAATATGAACAAGTTCAAATTCAAACTAAAACGTTATTTGTTTGATATGCAGTAGGATCAATGATGCAATGTTGTATATTCAACTTTTTATTTATTTATTATTGAGTAACTCTTATATATATATATGTATATATATATATATATATATATATATCTGTTTAACATAGAATGTGTTGTTCCTTTCTTTCTACGCCCTGTATAGTTTTTAAAAGTTAAAAGCATAATCTGTACATGTATGTTTTACTGCGAATGTTGCTCTATCTTATTAACCATATGTATACTTTTTCTGTCTACCTCATTGATTTTGACATATGTAATTACATATTCAATAACAAATTCAATTATTCAATTATTTG
Source organism: Acanthoscelides obtectus (assembly GCA_963669975.1). NCBI lineage: Eukaryota > Metazoa > Arthropoda > Insecta > Coleoptera > Chrysomelidae > Acanthoscelides > Acanthoscelides obtectus. The sequence goes on from CAVLJG010000004.1 coordinate 28,310,103, forward strand.
GGTGCTCCCCTCCAGTGGTTGAGTAGAGTAGCTGTCAGCTAAACTTCGCCACTGGTATTATATATATATTTTTTATTATACTGAATTTTCTTTGAAAATAAAAGACGGTTTATTATTGTTATCATTATTATTATTATTATCTTGCTACGCAACCAATTTTATTTGTCACATTCTCAGAGATAACTCTACAGACTAACTCGGCATTCTGCAAGCAACAAAGCATGCTAGGTCATTGAGCGTGTCGTTGAGTCATATATGTCATTTTTGGTGACGTTCGCAGTGCTCATAGCGAGCAAACGCGAAATGAACTATTTGCACACAAGGAATGTGCTAGGAACTATCTAGTCAGCAAGTTAACGTTTTGTTGGGTTTTTTGACATGATTTTTCTACGTAATAACCCCGCGTATCTTTCAAACTGAATAAAGATAAACGAAATGAGCGAGCTCAGTGGAAAGAGGCATAAGAGCAAAGCGTACCTCTGTATACCGGTTCATTCAAGCTTCAGCATTCGCATATCATAGTTAAAAAAAAGTTGAAACTTTAAAGTAATTTTTAGTCCATTTCGCCTAGCTGTGACGGACTTTCTTTTGTGTATCCTTGTTATCCTGTTATCCATTAAAACATCTTCCGGGAACGCTAAAGTTGAGAGAGGAAGGATATTTTTAATGCGGAAAGGAGAAATCCGACGGATGCGCTGCTGTCGTTATTAATATCCCACCTATCCCGTAATAAATCATGTTATAAAGAAAAATACCTTGTAGTACATTCATTTCCGCGCCCGCCGCGCTCCGGGATAAGGGCCCATCAGTTTACCATAAGCTCCGGTTGGAAAATAACTCGAAAATAATGCATCATCTAGTCCGGTCATTGTAGGTACGAAAGTTTACTTTTTGTCTAGAACGCTCACGATGATTGCCGCGGTACTTTCAAGGATTCTGGTCTCAGAATCCAATTTAAGAATCACATTATTAAAAATGGAGTCAATAAGATTGACTCTACACTTCCTAAGCCTTCGTTGGAGGTTTCAAATGAAAAGGACAAGACAAAAGGCGAAATCGTGATTAGGTACTTAGATGCGATGAATCTTCGACCTCTGCATATCATACTATACAGGGTGACTTTGAAGTTGAGTCATTAATTTTCAGATAACGATTGTAGAAGGAAGATAAACCAAAATATGTGTGTAAAAATAAAAAAAAAAATAAAAAAAAAATGTTACCTTGTTTAATAAAGTATCCTCCCGACAAGTATTTCAGTGCGGACCTGTATTTGATCGTGCGGTCTTGGAGCACCGGCATGCTCTCACCTGTGAGGTCTTAAGTCACCTGATTCACGAGCCCTTTGTACTACATTAACAAAGGCACGAGGGGTTGGTTGCACTCGATTGGGAAACCGATTCGCATAAATCCGTGATGCATCCGGCAGCATTTTGTAAAGACTGCCCCCCCGTAAATAAGAAGCATGTCCACAAGTTCAGCATTTTCGTAAACATGTGCCATTTTTCATTTCGTTTGAGTCACGCAACAAACATCACTATTCACCCACACGTTACAGACTGACGAAAAACAACGTGATAAACGTTTCAAATTCTTTCGCTTTTTTGTTTCCGATGCGATGAACCGATATCCGTTGTTGCCAAACACATAATATTATCATTGAGACAGGGCGGTACTCAAACTTCTAAAGGGCTATAACTTTGTTACTTCAATTTTACCAGAAAAATGTTAAAGGAAAAAAACATTTCTTTTGATCAGATCTACTCACTGTTAAAATAAATGACTCAACTTCGAAGTCACCCTGTATAAAGCAAATATATCATATTTCCGTTTCCATGGAAGATGTAGGGAAAATATGTGACTTTTAATAGAAGGTTTTTCAATGATACCAAAGATTACAGATTACAACCGTTTACCGCACACAGCTTCCAACCTACAATTTTCATCCCCTCCAAAAAATGTCTGAAAATGAGCAGCATCTTCGAAACGTTGTAACACTATGTTCCAGCAATTTTATTTTTTTTTCCGTAGTTCCGCCGCTCTGAATCAATTTTCAAAACCTACGACTACCTAAACGAAAGTATTAAACTCGCGATAATATTCGAACTTCGGTTCACAAGTTTCCTGTTCATTAAAGATATCTGCATCACACAAGTCCGTGTTTCTCATTTATGTCGGTTTGTCTGCCCGTGTCGGTTGTATATCAATGCGAAATATTTAGAGAACCATCAAAGACGGAGTAACACAAACTAAAGGTTAAACGAAATGGGTGCTACATTTAAGGATCATAAAACTCAGAACAATGTCTGCTATCTGTCTTCAATGACTAGACCTATACCGTATTGATATTTGCTAAAAAGTATAAAACAACGTTGTGTACGGTTGGTTATGGTCACAGACAAAAGCAAACAGATCCAATTCAGCTTTCAACATATTAGTCAAGCAGCCTGAATAAAACGCTGTTCCTTTCCGCTACACAAGCAAAAACTCTGGAGGAGTAGGCTAGAGAATCCGTAGCCGTGATTATCCCTCTCGCAACTTTTAATCAAAGCAACTCTTGGCCACGCCTGTGATCTCTAAGCTCCCACGCTGTGCCGCAAAGGCTCGCCACGTGCGCACATAGGCGCTATCAAGGAGGGCGAATAAGGTCACTTTCCTACGGCACATTATGGTATTGGCAATACAATTAATCAAGAGTGGCGTAAACGTATGTCCCAATAAAATCCCGAACAAAATTGAAACACACCGGATCGAATAAAAGTAAGGGAACGGCTGTTTAATCCTCCTTGTTTGACTGGTCACGTATACTTCAAATATTATTTACTGACGGCATTCCGGTCACCACGGTGGCCTTTTTCCAGTACAATCATCAATAAAGAATCTGCATAATATATGTGGTTTCATTTAGGGGCTGGATAAACAAGGAGGATTATCAGCTAGAAAACAGCAGGATAAGCTTCAGGTGTTATTTTTTTAAGTGCGGTATTTTTTGAAAATCAAGAGCTTATTAGCGTTGAACAAACAGTTCAGTGGTGTCCTTGGAATCGACATTGAGCCTCACCTTGAAAGTCCAACTCAACTTTCGCTTTTTAAAAGTCTCTTTTGACACCGGCAATCCAACAAACTAAAAACTCTGTGTCATAGAGGAGTTCCCAGTTAAGAAACAAAATATTCTTAAAATGACTTTAAAAGTTCAATGTTGATCAATGAAGAATTTTTTCATCAGTAATCCTGCTGCACTTAGAAGCGATCTTGATTTTATATGATAATACACATTCGGACGTAGAATTTTCATAGTTCCTATCGTCTCCAAATTGTGTTCATCATTGGTTAATTATACTATAATAAACATATTCCTAGTTTCTACCTGGTCAAAAATAGATAAAAAATAAAAGATATTTTGTTGGTCCGATTTTTGAACTGGGTAAGGTTAAATAGGATCTATTTTTGTACCTAAGAGCCAAATTAGGATAAGTCCAAATAAGTAGTTTTGAGATAATTGTATTTGAAATACTTTTAGCAAATTAAAATTAACAATATTATCCTAATTTTAGGACTTAACCTAGTCTGGCCCTGGGGTACAGATTTGCTTTCCGTCTCTGTAACCATGAACAACGTCGTTTTATGTTTGTAAGCAATAATCAATACAATATAGGTCTTGGACATATGGTTTACTGAAAAAGTTATGTCATGAACAGTAGTGGTCAGGGTTGGTTCATCCGAAGAAAACCTTCTAACATTCTTACAAGGGAACGATTTTAATGGCCAGTTCCTGACATACAGACTAGTGGTGCGAGGAATGTAAATTTTTAGGTAGATACCTGCCTGATTAATCTCTTGATGTTTCTTAAAAACATGATATCTTCATCTGTTACTTCTACTCTAGAATATAATATTCGTACTTGAGTTTCATCACCCCAAATTTCAGCTCGCTAACTTGTTCAAAAAATAAAGTGGTGGGACCTGTATATCTATAACACTAAGTAAAAAAGTTTAACAATGAATAGAGTTTTTGTTTGTTTTTCAATACATGTGTTTTTAGTAAAAAAATGAAATAAGTTTTTTTTGTTTCATTTAAGTATCTCATATTATTTTCATACTCTCTTTTTCTGATATTCATATTCGCAAAATATTCGCATGAATTTTACGAAAGCGAATATTCGTAATACAGTCTAAAACTAAAAGTATAATGAAAACCAAAAACCTGGAGGGTCCATCTGGCAAGCCTAGAATGCGGCGGCATCATGATAGAGAGTTTGGGAGAATCAAAGTTTATGTAACATATACAAGATACTATCCATTAAAGAAGTGTCACCGATCAGTCGGTTTGTCCTCCACTGAACCGTGCTCCAATCTTGTGAACAGCATTCCAGGCCGAGTATTATAAAGACATTATTTAGAGTAATGGCAAAAAGTACTTTCTACCCTAATAGGGTACCAAAATGGAAGACAGAAGCATAACACACCGTAGACCACTGCAAAGGCAGAATTCAAACCGAAAATTGCGAGTACAATTCCGCTAGCGCATGTTTTACTAGTAACCGCACCCTTTGAAATCGTAGTTGCTACGCCTATGAGTGTGCGTTTAACTCGATAAATTATCCTTGGAGAAAAGCATCATTTCACCAATAATTCACTTGTCGTGTTTTATTAGGAAACTTTCAGACTTGAAACCCAAGTTCTTCTGTGGAAAAAGCTCCTTCTCCGCCATTACAAGTTAGTCCAGTATATCTGATGAATAATTTATCGAATACTGATAGGTGTATGAGAAGTCACATCCATTAGTCTATTTTTTTCCTTCTCGATACAGATTCCCTTCTATCTACCAAGTTCATGTAAGCTGATAACGTCTCTTTTTTTCTTATTCGGCAATTTAGTGCTACATAACAAAATAGGTCACATTAGTTTCTCATGAAGCGTTCGTAAGAGGATATTTGAAAAATGTAACGCAGAGAAAAGATCGATACACGTTTCAGAGGAATACATAGAGTCTGCATTTCATCTGAATTGTTAAAAATGGAGCCAAGTAAACTGGGTACTCCGCACATTCATATACAGGGTGGTTCAGCATAACTTCCTTTTTCAAAACTGAAAATAGTGAATTTTATTTTATAATACAATACACTGAGTAAACCGATTGTCATAACTCTTGCCCGCATAGCAGGCACTATGTTGGTTTTCAAACCCTGTAGGGTCCTTGGACGGTTCACATAAACACGGTATTTCAAAAAAATCCCATAGAAAAAATCAAAAAGGACCACATCGAGAGAGCTGGCAGGCCACTCCAAAGTTCAGCAGCATGTCCGAGCAGATCCAGACGTTCGAGCCGTTTGTGGAGCTCCTGGTGGTCTTTTGATCAGTACACCACGTGCGCGGAGTGATTGAACCCAACGAAGGATGGTGTTTCGAGAAGGAACAGCTCGATTACGATGAATATTGAAGTGGCGACGAAACTCACGCTGTACAGCCGTGATAGACTCATTATGTCGAACAAAATTGTCATATGCGAAAACGAGGTGCTCAACCGTCCACTGCTCCGTAATATCTACTGGTAAAAATGCTAGGAATGCCCGAGTCGAACGGCACTCTCCCACCACTCTCGCTCGAATAGGCGGAGAGTACTAACCATTTCAAAAACTTTTGTGCCGGACCCTGTATTAACTATTATTCGACTACAACAATATATAGAAAACAAAAAATAAGGCCACAAGTTACTATAAAAAAAGGTCCTGAGGGGATCTCCCAGGTAGATATTGACCAATACTTAAAAATGGCGGTCTCAAAAACATTTTTATTTCGCATAGATAGAAGCCTAAACACCAGAGCGTCGCGGCTGCTATGAGGAGGAGGAAGAAACTAAAAACGCACATGTTAGCGTCCATGGAAAGTAAGTAAGTCATTTAGATTGCAATATTGCTATTTTTTATACCCAATAATAAAATTTTCAGAGACACCGCTTTTCAAGCTAAAAAAGTGTGCATTTGGGAAATATGGTGATTCTGATAAGAGATTCATAATTAGCTACCCGAAAAACTGCAAGATATATATTCTATCTATCTATCTAAATGAGCTAATTGAAATTAATATACTGGGTCCGTCAGAAACAACGCATGTTTTTTAAATGAGTAGAACAGTCAAAATAAGCATGGGAAATTATTATATTAAAATACTCAGAAATACATGCCATTTTTTGAGTAAAATTTACGTTTTAAAAACTATGTCGGCCATATGGCGCCCTTGAGCCGAAATGAAGGAACAAGCCTCTCCCGAAATGAGCCCATTGCGTCGGCCAGCATCCGTGCAGGAATTTGGGTTACTTCTCTTCTTATTTCCTCCTTCAAATCACCGAGGGTGCGACGCTTGCTTTGGTAAACTTTTGATTTCAGGTAGCCCCATAAAAAAAAATCATACGTTGACAGGGCCGGGGAGCGAGGGGGCCATGGAATATTGCCATGATGTGAAATGAGACGACCTGGGAATCTTTGACGAAGATGTTCCATGGAAGTGCGAGCTGTGTGAGATGTTGCCCCGACTTGTTCTAACCACAACTATTCTGAGACGGACCCGACGACGTCGAATTTCCGGGAAAAAAAAGCTGTTCAGCATGTAGATGTAACGCTCAGAATTCACAGTAGTTGTTTCTTCATCATCCTCAAAAAAATAAGGGCCAGTAATCATCGTTGGCCCTACTGCACACCAAACTGTAGCTTTCGGGGTATGTAGAGGGTGCTCATGCAACTGTTCGGTGTTCGCTGGAGACCAATATCGACAATTTTGTTTATTGACGTATCCATGTAAATGAAAATGTGCTTCATCACTCATAAACAACGTCATGTCGTTGTTATCGAACAACTGTTCAATCATGAGCTGTGCAAACTTTACACGATGTGCATAATCCCCTGGCAACAGTTGTTGACAAACTTGGATCTTGTAAGGATGGAACACTAAATCCTTCTTCAAGATGCGACCTACAGAGGACGCGTGTATCCCTAGGGAACTGGTACGCAAACGTGCGGAACGATTCGGGGTTTGCAGCGTGTCAACTCTCACTCTGTCTACGTTTTCGGGGATTCTAACAGTACGGTTTTGCCCTGGAGGTTTTTTCTTCGTCACATTACCTGTTGTATTGAATGCTTCCACCCATCTCAAAATGGTGTTACGGTCTGGTACTGTCCCACGACGTGGAACACGAAAGTGAACGCGAAACTCACGTTGCGATCGAACGACAGACTCGCCATTTTGAAAGTACCGACGTACAGTGGACACATGGTGCTCAACGTACCAAACCATCTTACCAACTGACACGGCACTTATCCCACTATCCAACACGCCCTTCCCCACCGACACGAGACCAGCCCTCTCGATGTAGTACCAATTCGAAAAACATGCGTTCTTTCTGACGGACCCCGTAGTTAAAAAAAAATTGGTGTCATACTTTTGTGTTTTATATGCATACGAGAGATTGTCAATTCTGGGATCAAATGCACTACATCAGTCATATTGAGCTACACCAGCACCAAATGTAGGTTTTATTAATAAAAACTGCAACTTAACATTTATCCACTCTATATACGAAGCGAAGAGGTTTTTGAAAATCCAAATAATCTTAGGATATTCCAACTAATGATCCTTTGAATTTTTGCCCCATGTTTAGAAACATCAGCTAGAATAAAGTGAATATACCGTGGAAGTTACAGTGTATCATCCGCTATGGTATTCATACACACCCAAATACCAAGACTATTGGCGAAGGATCAACCGATAAAGGCAGACAAAAATCGCTGTAATATTACTTAATGGTAGTTTTAGTATACTCTTATCTGAGTCATTAACGAGATAGCATCATCTGCGGCGGTCTGCGGCCGAATCGAGAAGTATAATTACGAAAAGTTGACGAGACTAGTAGGCGTACAGCAGGTATGAAGCAAAATGGAGGGAGGCTCCACTGAAAACGTAGTGTGCATATTGTAATTAACGAGATTCCATTTGGTGAACAACTGCAAAGGAATTCTTAATGAATCTTCTCTAATCATTAAACGGCATTTCCGTTCCACAAAGAATGTTGGCGGCGCTATCATTTAAAACATGGGTCTAGACTCTAGACCGTACTGATAATTCCAAATAAGGAAAAAACGGTGTTGTACACAGCTGAACGAAAGCAGTATTCACTTTATAGTAGTCAAGCAAGATATAGTCTTGCAGCTGTAGATAATTTAGTGGTCATATTATGTAAATGATAGGACGTAAAGTATGTATGACAAGTCATTGTATGCAGAAACCATAGATTAAAAGGGAATCAAACATTTACAATAAAAACGAAGGCACATGAGAGAGGGATCACAAACGATAGAGAATGGTACTTAAAAACGGTATTAAAAAACGGTAATTTAAAAAAAGGCCACATGAGACATGAATCACAAAAAAGCTAAAAATTGTATTTTAAAATTCCTCAACAGAGTAGAAAGATTGGTCAAGGAAGATGCACTTCATTCGTTTTTTTTTGAATTGAATATAAATTAGCTGACGGATGGTCTGAGGTTGCTTATCACAATACAATGAATTCCTTGCAAATGTTTTAGTCTGTATCGTGGCACTCTCAGGGCTCCAGCCTGTCTTATCTCATACTTGTTCATTTCTGATTGAATTCTATAGCAGTTTGAGTTTTCATGAACATGTAACAAAGTAGAGAGTATATAGACACATGGCAATGGTAGTATCCTTAACATTTAGAAGAAAGGTTTGCAGTGCTCATTGAACTTAGCACCTACTACATTTTTTCATTCATATTATTTCTCAGTGGCCGATTTCAACTATTCTGACATCTCTATATCTCTGGGACTAAATATTTTGGTTTCTTTCGTCGATGATTCCCAATAAGGATGAAACGGTGCCGTGTACGGTTGATTAGACGGGCCAAACCTCTTTTCATATAGCTTCTAATCCATTTCCGAGTACTACGCAGGTTTGAGTCCTGCTTTCGGCAATTTTTTCTAGCTATGTATATGTAGGTGTCTCTGTCGAAGAAAGAGGGGGAGGCAGATACGAGCATGATACAACATGTGCATGTGTTGCTTCATAATGTTGTCCTTGCTTCTCTATATCCCCTAGTAGCCTCACGGAACACACCGGTACTTGGGCGCTAGGGGTTCGTAGTAGATCCACTAGAAGAAGTTTATTTTTGAACGTACTTACCACATTATGTAACATTTGAGGTGCAAACATAGGATACACTTACCTGAAAAAAGAAAATATACATATATTAATATGATGTTTCTGTGGTGATGGCCTTCGTGGCAGTAAAAAAATCAAAGTTTTTAGTCAGAATCTATTACTTTTGTAAATAGAATGTCCTATATTTTATTGCATATTCTGATAGATCCTTCTAAAAAAAGAGGACGATCAAATTTGACAGCCTACCAGTCCGCCATTTTAACAAACATTGAATTTATATTCTAGGCTTATGAAGTATTAATAAGAGGCTTGAAGATGAAGTACCACCTATTTATTCCCTATTCTATTTAAGACCAGCTGCCATTTTGAATTTTACTCTAAAATAGAGTATTTATGCATCAGATTCATCGTCCCCAATTTTAGCGCAACAAGTGTGGGACGATTAAAGAGTCTGCACAAAAGGGTTAATAAGGAAGAAGACTGGAAATCAATCGATTGTCATCTACCCCGACGGCTGAGCTATTAAGGGGGTGCGTGAACACCTTCAGAGATAAGGAAATTTTAACAAGTTAACATTGCTCTAGGTACCAAGTTACGAAGGGCACAAATGGAATGGAAAAAAGTCGCTAGTATAGTAGAACAGCTAGTTAAGACATTCAGGCAAAAGTGTTCATAAAAGAAAGAAAGCTTGTCATTTACAGAGGACCTGCTAGGCTTTAATAGGTCATAAGGGCCATAGTGGGTCTCCTAAGAGTCGTCTAAATCGACATATGAGGCTTATGGGTCTTGGAGAAAAGACCGCAAGCCGACTGTGCACAGAGCATGTAGAAACCACAAAGTACGTCTCTTGTGTCACTGCGAAGACCCGGCAAGGTTAAGGTTTCAAATATTAACAATCACACAGCCAACACCGGAAAGCTACACCCAAAGCTTTGTGGCAAGGTTATGGAGTCTGATTAAAGGATCAAGGCTGTACACTGTTTTAGACAATGCAAGTTAAATCGGCAACCACGCATTTTCTGGAAAAAGGTTCTAAGGAAAGTTTCAGGGTATCAAATAAGCAATTTGTCGATGATTTCAGATATAACCTAGACAATGACCTCAAAGGTCATTTGTAGGTCAACGTTGTAAATTCAAATAGCAACAACGATTTTTGACAGTAGATTCGTATCAAGTTGGAGATTCTACATTAGAATGCTTTTCATACATGAGCTCGAGTAATCATGAGCGGTATACTATCAGCATGACCTACTGTAACGTCTGAAAAGTAAACTAATACCTCGAAACCGTGCACTTTTCCTCATCGCCAGAGTGCATGCAGAGTACATGCCATAACAACATTCCTTTGTGATCTCTGAACTGTATTTCAAAAATGCACAGTTATCGAGAGTTCGGCGCGTTCGTGCAATTTTACCATTAGTAATGACTAATGACCTGACCTCATGCATGAAAGTTAAATCTGGCGTAAAATCTCGACACGAATCTGCTGTCAAAAACAGTGGTTGCTATTTGAATTTACAAAGCTGACCTCTAGATGACTTCTGATGTCATTGTCTAGGTCACGTCTGAGGTCATCGATAAATTGCTTATTTGATAACCTGAAACCTTTTTTGCAAAATAGCGTGATTGCCAAGTTTTTAGGATGTTCAGGTATTTATTTTAACCAACCCCTTTTCCGTAATCTGTAATATTAAAGAAAAACGCTGTAAATAAACCTAATAATACTAGACTGCTGGTATAATTCAAACACATTGAAAAGCAAACAACACCCCTAGGGGTCTAGTGACCACCCTTATTATGGATGTGGCAGTAGCATTATGGAGCGTGGCAATTTTCAGAATGCGTAATGTGAGTCACATTAAAATGAAAACATTATATCAGGCGTTTACCCTCGTCTTCTCCTACCCTAGACCCTAGATAGAATGATCGAATTCACCCCTCGTCCTTTATCGAAGATGTCGCTCCGTTTCCACTTTGGCACGCGTCAGCCTTTTGCTTACTGCCATTCTCAATTTTTCCTCTAAGTCGGCCAAGTTGTGGTTACAGGGAAAGTCGCTCGGATTTTTGTAGGGTGACTTCTATTTTAAGTATTTTACGTATAAGTATTGCAATAAAAACATTAAAATATACATTGGAGTAAGAGGAAAAGGATTTTCTATTGAGGCCTATATCTTTGGTGCATAGTACATTTTACTTCCCATCTGGCGAGGAACTTATTGCAATCGCGTCAAAATATGTTTGTTTGTTTTATAAAAAACATGTGACTTATTCCCACCAGTGTCGTTCAGGAGTTGATGTAACTTTTTCAAGGACGAACACCTTTGTCAATTTTTCGAATCGTTCCAATGGCGGTTATGGTGGCGAAACGCAAAACATCAGAACATCCCCAAACTTTGGTATCTATATTTAACATTTCACGTATCCAAAGATCTTTTTGAACGACCCGATTTTTAAAAAAAATTGCACACTTTTTTAATTCTCTTGTGTTTTCCAGCTTTCTGATTACTATAGGATGAAGCCAGAAAATATTTATGGGGTTACAAAATTTTGATATCAGGTAATTCTCATCATTAATGATATCTAGAATTTTAGTGATTACAATTTTGAGTAGATCTATTACTTATCATGGACTGTATCTTTTATTTATTAGAGGCTGTAACTGATAAAAATATGTTGCGTAAGAGGAAGTGCCCTCATTGGATATTAACCTCATTCTCCAAGATGCCCAATCTTATGCAGTCTTTGGACGTTCGCATACAATTTCCATCGTCGCAGATTCGCATACAATTTTTTATGTCAATTAGCATTGCGAATTCCTGGGATTCAAAAGTGAAGAGCGGGCGGGCGAACGGGAAGGAAAGTGATCGTGCGACACTATTTTCACGCGCTTTGGGAACACCGGACAATTTTGTCTCCAGCTTTTTGTCGGAACGGAGAAGCAAAAAATGGGACATATGGTCACGTTAACAACGCATGGCTCTGCGCCATATAAGCGCTTGGCTACCAAAAAAGTTCTCAAATCTGTTGCGTAAAGTGGTCTCCTCTGCTGTCAACACCACGTCACTTTTACTAATACGGAAGAAGATTCTCCACGTCCTGCTTTTCAATCATCGCTTCCCAGAACACCGCAGCGCACCGCACTCGGTCAAGGCATCGCCCAGCGCTTTTTCATCCAACTGACATTAATTGCTCATTTATGAGACAGGATTCTCATCGTTAATCTCCCGAACCTATTTAATCACGCACACATTCGACTTAATAGACGGATTAATGATACTTAAAAATAGCTCGGGCTTAAATGGCTACTGCAGCTAGGGAACAAATAAAATTATTGGGCACTCCCAAAATCATAGGTGTGCCCTGGATTTTTCTCGCAAGCAACTAAAGGACTCTATCACATACACATGCCAGTATTGGCTATTCTTTTGTGGATTCGCTCACATTACGTTTTATATGTAAGTCTTCAAAGTGTTAGGTGACATAAGAAAAAACTGTGAAAACACAACTCATAATTCGTGTCAAATGAAGAGCTCTCGTAACCGAAAGTCCTTTAGAGTCCTCCCACACCGATACGCCATGGCGATGACGCCAGCATCCGTAGTCAAACTAACCTATTGAAATATAAAGCAGCTACCTGACCTGAGCTCCCTTCCAGTACTTTTAAAATGAGGGTTAGTAGTAGTGGTGGGGAGGCGAAACCAAGCAAGTGGGCCGCATTTGGCACTCTTTGCCATCCCCGAGTGTACTAACACTCTACTCCACATGTTAGTTCACTAATCTGTCGAACCTTCCTGATTTCCTAATATAGGTCGGGATGTCCGATCTATTCGCTGAGTAAGTATCTTGCAGGGTCACTTCTTTAGATCGAGCTAAACTCTGAAGGGCAACAATATATTCCTGAACTAAGGGTGACCTTATCCTTCGAGGATGCTACTGCCTTCAGGGCATATAAATATGTTCCGCACCCTGCATTGCTGAACCTCCTTTGAATATTCCACCATTAAGATGGCCAATATCTTTGCCTGGAAGATCGTTCTACCGGTCACAAGCGCAAAGCTTCCCTGTACACCTTTGTCTTCGAAGTATACTCCCGCCTTATTGGATCCTATTTCCTTGGAAATGGATCCGTCACTGAAGCACACGAGATACTGAGGCGGGAATATTATTTCTCCATTCATCCATTCCTGCTTCGAAGGGGTGCTGAGTGAGAAGTCTAAATCTGATCGTATGATGTTCTTGGCCCTTCTCACTTTTACTGAAGATTTGGGAGATTGCTCTCCGTCACGTTCACGATCTTAAAATGGCCAGTTCCCGTATCGCCCATCCTGAGGTATGCCGACAGTGGCGGCAGTCCCAGGATAACGTCATGGGCTGCTGAAAGGGTTGTCCTCATCGCTCCCAAACGCCGCCAGTTTTTGAGCCTTAGCGAGCTATTTTCGATTCAATGGCCACCATACCAAACGTCCATTCTGTAAACTAGGTGTTACTACCGTCGTATAAATCCAATGCAGGACCTTAAGTCTTAATTTTAAAGTCCTACCGACTGCCCAGCGCAACTGCCACATGGCCGCTATCAACTTAAAATGATATGTTATATGGTCCCGAATTGCTCTAGCAAATGTGCACAGGAACACAACGAATCTTCTTTTCATCAACACCTATTCATGGTGTTGAACAAAAGATTTATCATCCGTTTGTAGTAACAAAAGAGAGATTTCAGCTTGAATTTTAAATTTGTTCTAACCTCAAATTGCTTATTTGACCAATCGTCGATGTATTTGATATTGTTGCCAGTTATCTACACATCATGGCCTTAATATGTTTACTGATTTCGTATGATTTGTTCAACTAAGTGTAAATGTAGCGATTTTTAACACATTGACTGCGAACTGGGATGAGGATACCCACCTCAGAAACTGAAATACTTTTTTCCTTTTTTTGGAAGCCGGCAGAGAGCGTCGAAAGACGTCGTTCGCCTCCCACCACAGGAGCGGAGGGCGTCTTTTGACGCTGTTCGCACTGAACGTGTTAAACACTTTAAGTCAGTTTGGCAACATCGCCTCGAGCGAGACGCGCGGATCCTTGGCAGAATGTCCCATCAGCGAATCGCCATAGATCTCTGTTTTTAAAGAAAGTCCTCGATGATCTGGAATCCGACCAGCCAAAATGTAACCTTGGCAATATGCGACCAACCCTCGAAATCGGATGTAAGCTAGGGTGTTTCTTGGTGGTAAGGCACTGTATTTTGGAAGCATTAAACCGTACCAGATTGTCGAGTCGCATAGCAGCTTCCAGACGTCTCGTCCAGCTCATCAGCAGAGATCTGCTTAAGACGTTGAACGCCTACATATAAAGTGCTCAGTCGTCAGCAAATCGTACAGGAGAGGAGATCATTGCTGTATAACAGAAACAGCGTTGGAGTCAAAAGTGATCCCTGGGGAATACTCGCGTTGTAAACTATAGGATGAAGAGAAGAACAGGTCAATTATGAAGGATATCTCTCACAAATAACCTAACTTTTTCTCGCGATGTACTCGAGCCAAATCAAGTCCTTGCGCAGCTGGACTAGGACCAGCCGAACCAAATCGTCCCACAAAACACGGAGTGTCGTATCTGACATTTTTTGCAAATTTGAGTTACGCCAGGTATGAGCAATATAAAGTCGCCGCTTCCTTCTCACAAAGTGTCATATCTGAATTCTCAACCTTCTCTGTCTTAGCGCATTCAAAAAAAACTTCGTGATCTTCTGGTCTCCTAATCCTTCTACCGCGATGCGTTCTATGATTTAGCTAGTGAAGATTGTATGTTATTATTTTGTGTGGCGTCTTGGTGGCATCAAACAGCAGGTAAGAGAGGATCCTCGGAGATACCGACCTGCCCTTTTAAAATTTTGGAGGAATATTCTAGGCAGGATAAGACAAAAGTTGTTCTATTTTCTGTTGGGTGCTATAGTCAGAATAAAAACAATATAGTTATCGCTCTGCTCCTGTATGCTTTGAGTACCCTTCCATCGCTGATGGAGATAACTTTAAGATTCTTTGTTACAAATCATGGACAAAATGAAGGGGATTCTGCCCATAGCAGCATTTCTCATTCAATTTTAAAAGCAGGGGATACCTTTGAGCCGACTCAGCTATTACCGATTATCAATTTGGCAAGACGGAAACATCCGTATAAAATATATCCCCTAACTTTTAGAGACTTCATGGATTTCAAATATTTGTCTAAGAATATTAGGATTGTATCTATACATACTACAGTTGCAGGAAGAATCCTAACTGGACAGACATCATGGAAGTTAGAGTTAATAAGTTGCACTAATAAAAAAATATTTTTCAAAACGATCCATTTAACAGAAGATTCCATTCAATTGAAAAGAGGCGCAGCAAGCAAATAGTGAAGTGTCATGCCACTATACGCCTCATCAATAAATATTTCTAGCAAGAAATATGATGACCTCTTTGCTTTATGTAATGGCAAAAATCCCGTGATAAGACTACCGGAAATAGAAATTTTATGAAGACATACCTCATGATAAGATTTAGGTTTAGTTTTATTATATAGATTTTGAGGATTTTTTATATTTTTGTTTACATATTTTTTTTTTATTATATTATCATTATGTTTGGGTCTTTTCGTCGTATCTTCCGTCGCATCATTAAAGAATTATTTTTGGTAACACGAAATGACGAATGCATACAACCATTTTGCTACCTGCATTTGAAAACTGGTAGATGACATACATATTCTCAAAGAGATCGTTTTTTCTTGTTTTCGCTCTCCGGTAAAATTATGAAAATGTCAGTTACGACACTTCGCATTTTGGGGGACAAATTGGCTCCTTGACAAGCTCTGCCTCCTTTCGAAACCGGATATACGCTGGCATATTGCTTGTTCACTGTATTTTGTAACTCTACCCCTATATCTAACAGCTTTCATAGTAATTCGTTTGAATTATTTTCTGGTAGACTACACAGAAGTTAGCTGCTGTACGAGTAATAAGTATTACGGGATCATGAATAAGTTACACCGCTATATTCGATACGTATCGAATATTAATTATAAAGCGCACAGCATTATACAAGTGTTCCGTCGTGACTTCCGCAACTGAGAACACGCACTTTATTATGTCGATGACACGAGGCGATTTCAGTCGCAGATATTCTCTCTCCGCCTGCATATCGGGGTAGGAAGATCGAGCTCATAGTCTTATGAAGTCAGATCTTAGAGTCGCTTCCACTAAACCAAGGCGTGGACATGGATGTTGTATATTCCAGGCAATCCAATTAGATCTAGGATTTCGAAGCCACTGAAGACGTGTGAGGGAATGCAAGGAGATACATGAGACAATCCAAAGGGATTTTCTACTCCGTTGCGAGTAGATGCGAAATAATCGATGAAGATCCGAGGTGATCTAATGATACAAGAAAAAAGTAAGGAGGTCTAAGGCAATCCGTGTATCTGCGCATGCACAAACTCCATGCTTCTGTCGAAATTTTTGTCCAGGGTTGCATATTTCACTGATTTTTCAGTAGAAATTATAATTTTATCTCGTAGACACTGAAGATACAAGGAGATCCGAAATAATATGAAAAGATCCAAGAGCTTTCAAGGACATTCCAGGATCATGGGGATTCGAGGATTTCCAAGGAGATCCAAGGACATTAATAAACTCAGTTCTTTCTCTTTAAGTTTGTTATTTTTTGCATAAATATGTTTCAATTTTGTTGAAGCAGCTTTAGATATCTTTCATCAATCCACAGGGGCTGTGGGCATATGTCTGCCTAAGCTATTGCTATTGATGCGAATAACGCATGTGGTTTCAAGAACACGGTGTCACATGCATAGATCTCGTACATAACACATTGTACTTCATCGTTACCGGGGCCAGAATAACCTCTACACCTGTCTGTGAACTTATTTCTGCCTGAAATGGATAAGACTGATGTGGATAACGTGCGGCTTCAACAAGATCCCGCCCATGCCAGGCTGCCAGGGAAAATCAATTGCAGCATGAGACATTTCCTAGTCATATGCTCTTTCGTTTCGATGACCCTCTAGCTAGATCGTCTGATATAACACGATTTCCTTTTACGGAGTTATTTAAAGTCAAACGTCTATGCCAATAAGCTCACAGACACTCGAACATGGAAAAAGGAAATTCAACGCTGCTTCAATAAAATTCATCCGGGTTTCTGCAAAACGGTCATGCAAAATTTCGACAAAAAAGTGCGTATGGCCTGCAAGACGGAGAAGGCTATTCGCCCGAGGTGCTAATTTATACATAACCATATTCTGTGTACTTCAGAATTTAGTAAAAAATAAAAAGCTGATGAAGAAAAACTGTATTTTCGATTTAACTCAAATCTTTCCTGAATTATGAGACATCCTTTATTTTAAGGGTTGTGTCTGCCAAAGCTGTCAAATGTCTATCTATTTTCAAATTGGCGCTTCGACTAGGACATCCAAACGTTCATGAGCCAAATATACATACATAGTAAAAGTATCGATATTTTTGAGGCATCAAAGTATAATTTGCTTTTCTAGTGTAAATACTAAGCATACCAATTACCATACACATATACTAGGCGTATTTGTTTCATGAATTATTAATTTACCTGTCTTCATAGATAATATCTACAACTACATACATGGAATAAAGCATACACATAAACATCACAAATGTTTAAAAGTGCATTTAAAAATTTATATAGTTAATCGTTGTTTTCAACAGTTACGCGAATAGCAAATAGCTGACCTTTCTAAGATCTTATTGTGCTTTCAACGTAATGATTCAATATTATTTGCTGTAAAGAACATATTGCCTGTTAGATAATTGAACGTTATTTATTGTAAACAATAAAAGTCTAGTAGTTTATCACCCGCAATGACGTTATTTATGAAGGTAGGTCGTGTCGAACGTTTGTTTTCCATGCCGACAATGAGAAGTTTCCTGTTAAGTACCACATCATGTGACGATTTTTAAGCACGGCGTAAAAACGCGCATCATGTATGAAACATTGCAAGTTTTTAGTGTTAAATTGATGTTGTTTATCAGGGCAAAGCGTCACAGCCAGGAGTAAACACACATTTCATATCTCTGTTACGGAATAGATTTATGACCTAGCTCCCATTACGACTTATTTATTTAAATCTCAAAAATCTCATTAAAATATACTCATCGATCCTGGATATATTGTTTTTCCCTCGTGCCTTTCTAATAAAAAATAAAAGTAACTTAGCTCCATATTCAAAGGCGACCTAAACCAGATCTGCTACAGTATGCCGCAAGCGGCGTTTAACTAAAAACTACATTACGTCGTAACGTAACGTAACATAATAATAATAATATTTCTTTATTTAACGAATCATATAGGGACGACATGGAATGCGCCATAAGAAAAAGAAATAAATACCGGTACAATGTACAAACATCAAAAAAATACGGGACGACACTAGGATAAAAAGACACAAATAACTACATATTACTTTTTAAAATATGCGAAAAACTCGTCAAAACTGTAAAAGCAACCTTCCAGTAAAATGTTTTTTACCTTTCTTTTGAAGCTATTCAACGACGTGACTTCCCGATGTTGGCTGGAAGCAGGTTAAAAAGCCCAGCATAAACTGGAGACTTTTTATAGTACATGTGATAAAATTTATTGTTGATGAAATTGTCTTTGTTACGAGTATTGTAATTATGCATATCGGAATGTCTTTCAAATTTGTTTTTATTTTGAAAGAAATACATATAACATGTAGCTTGAATAAATAGATGCCGTAGTAAGAATTCGATAACATTTGAATATTTCCCTGCAAGATGACTGATAGTAGATTTTAAAAATTCAACCGGATGATCCATTTTTAGAGGATAAAAACACGCTGGACGACTTTAGCCTGCCCCCACAAGACAATACAATATGAAATAGCACAGTATCTTAACGCATAATAAATATCAAGCCTTCTGTATAGTGTACATATTTGAACGCCACTCTTAAGTACAATATGGGATTTTTTCGAGAAGTGTTCATGTGAGGTATTTCGCTGCATGTGTACATATACGCTACACAATTATTGCATATAAATTCTTGGAATTAACCATAATTCGTGATGCAATGAACCAATCCCTTTCTTGGTTTTTACGTGCTTTTTTTCACTTCGCTGTTGATTTATAATAACCGCGTGGATCGTTCCTGGTATGAACATATGACATGGCAGGTGCGGATCTAGAGATGGCAATGGTAGGTAGCTTTCACAAAAAATTAATGTACTAACTATACACAGCGGTGGTCCAGCTGTGTTCCTGATCAGATGTATAGGCATGCTGAAGTTATATAGGAAGTACTCATTCGAAATCCACTCTGTTGTGCGACTAACAAATCACGGCTTAAACTTTAATCTGCTCTTTCATATTTTAGTGCAAAATTCAAAAGGAGCATCCTGTATATTTTTACAATGTTGTGGTCGCTCTTGGATTGGAGACTTTATCGATCTATTCTATTTCTGTCCCTTAGTTAATTTTCTTCTACTTTAGAGATAATGATCCTTTTATATAGCACAATCTAGCTATAATAAACATTTTATTATTGGTTTCAAGACTGTGATGGTAAATTTCAGATCTTCATCCATTAAGCATTGTAATTATAAATGGGGGGAAACAGCTTAGGAGGATCTAATGAAAATTTGGAACGCGGTTCTAAGAGCCTCATAAATAATTTTTACTATGCTAGAAAGTTGCTATTACTGGGGTGACAGCGCAATGGAGGTTCTAAACAGCTTTATATACAGTATGTTATAGTAGTACACAACTAGAACAACATAAACAATAGGAATGACGACACTAAGCACATTACTACTATTTAGCAGAAACTACTTCTAAGCTGCTTGGCTAGTAGCACAAAGCCAACACTCCACAAGTATAACAAGTATAAGTATTGTTACCTGGTTGAATGTTTTATTCGAAATAGTTTGAGTTATAACCTATTCGTAGTCCATTTACGCACCGGCACAACAAAGATGCAGGCTCGGGGCATCGCCGGCACGCCGACGCCGGCGATGCAGATGAAACTGAGAATATTTTTCTCAATACTTCCTCTTCCACAATGTCTCCTCCACGAAAACGTGGCAAGAAGGGACATTTGAATATTCAGGCAAAAAAAATGTCCTTGGTTTATAAAAGCAAAATTTTATAGCATCTGGAAACGAAAATTCATGATATTGAAAGATATGTGGCGAACAAAACAGGCTTATGTCCTAAGACAATTTTCAATATTATTAAAGAATATATAAAAAAATCGTCTCCACCACACAAGAGGCTGCATTACACGAAGCTGTTGGATACAGTTGATAATTTGTTATCTATCACATTGGCAGTGAAGATGGCTTGTTGCCCACTTCCCTATGGGTATTTGAGTCAAACAAAACGACCTTCTCATATGAAGAATTGGATGGGAGTTCATTTGAACGATAGTTTGAAGAAACGCTCCCAAAGCTTGACGACAATGCCGTCATTATACTTGATAATGCTGCATACCATACTAGGAAACTAGAAAAAAATCCCACAATGTCCACAAGAAAGGCAGAAATTCAGCAATGGCTCTTGTCAAAAGACATTAGTTCCAATTAAAATATGGTCAAAGCAGAATTTATCCATCTAGTCAGGCAGCACAAATATAAATATATTCTTAATGTTATTGACGAAATGGCTAAAAACAAAAATAAGACGTTTTAAGACTACCCGCTTATCACTGCGAATTAAATCTCATTGAAATGATTTGGGCAAATATAAAAAAACTGTGTGGCTTCAAACAATAGAACATTCAAATTTTCTGAGGTGAAAAATTTGTTTTATGAAGCTGTCGACAAAGTGACGGCAAACCATTGGAAAGATTACATCCGTCATGTTCAAGAAGCAATCGAAACAAAGAAACAAATTGAACCCCTAATAATTAATATTAATTAACCATTCGGACGATAATTCAAGTACTTCCAGGGAATAAAGAATTGTGAAAAGTGTGTGCACTTCTTTCTGTAAAAATAATCATTTATTTTGTTAGATTATTCCATGACCATTGAGGAAAATACGGACCTGTACTATCTCGCTTTTGTGTTTTGTCTGGGCGTTAATGGACTACGAATAGGGTATAGTTTGTTTAGCAACGCTTGTGTCTATCACAATTATAACCCTGTCTCTCTGCATGAGCCGTCTTCTGACTTTGCCTTAAAACGTAAAAAATGTTTTTGAAGGTATTGAATAAGACTTGCTCAGTCAGGTTTGAAATGGGCACGCTTACTTTTCATCTCTGTAACCATGACCGACCGCAGACAGCGCTGTTTCGTGCTCATTAGGTCTAGTAGTTTTCGAAACAGATGAACGGAAGGCAAACAAGTGGGTATGGTCATTTGAAAAACTTAAAAAAGTGTGCAGATAGCGATCGTCAGATGTTTCGCCTAGCTCCGAATAAGTAACATGTGAAACAACATCTCATGAAGCAAACTAATTTATATATTCAGAAAACGTCTGTTCATGGATCTAAATCCTCGATATATACCACATAAAAATGTTTGATCGGTTTCACAATTTACAACACGCATATCTAACGCCCGAGGCAGTATTTTCGCTGCTCGCTTGACGATAATTCCATATCTATCGCGTATATTACACGTCCATCTACAGTCTCAGTGTTAGTCTGAGAGACATACGATAGACTGAGGGTGAGAAGACTCTAAATCCGACACCAATTTGACGTTAAGACCCATGGGAGATCCAAAACGACCAATTTTCTACCTCAAACTCAACCCCGAGAAGCTTAACAACCTTTTGACGACCATATTTCGAAATTAGCGCGCCAAATTAACCAAGCGTACAACGTTTCACTTGTGAAAAGCTGTAGAAAATGGAAATTTTGCAGTACAAAGTCAATACATATATCTAGCGCGCCAAATTAACCAAGCGTACAACGTTTCACTTGTGAAAAGCTGTAGAAAATGGAAATTTTGCAGTCCAAAGTCAATACATATATCTTGAAATTTTCAATGAGTAAATTTTCAAAAACTCCTAAATATCTTTAGAAAACTTATTTCTTGGGTAAATCGAGTAGATGCCGAAGCTGATGTTAATTTGACGTTACTGTCCACGAGGAGTTTGAAACATGTGCATGAAGTTCGGCCCTACGACATTTCACAATTTTTTACGGTCATATTTAGGTAAATCAAGTTTCATTCATTTGTAACAACGGCTAGGAAAATGTAGCTTTGCCTTAGAAATTTTAAATTTTCTCATTTTCTTCTGCGTTTATGTAATCTCAGTTACTTGAATAAATCGGGTGTACAATTCACTTGTAAGATGAGCTAGCAAACATGGAGGTTTTTCCCTACAAAGTGCTCTGATATTTGTTGTTTCCCCATGAGAAAATCTTCAAAAATCTCTGCTTATCTGTGATTTATGGAAGAATTCTAGGTCCCAAAGTCCAAAACTACCCATTTTCTAGCTCAAGCTCGGACCCTCGACACTTTACAATTTTCTGATGGTCGTATGCAAATTCAGAGCCCCAAATCACCCTCGTGTACCAAGAGAAAGTGAAGTTGTCACCCTACGAAAATTTGTAAAAACCCCTGCATATCTGTTTTGAACAAAGGACTCGCTTCCTGGGAAATCGGGTACGTTTATTCCCGATTCGCGGCCATATTATGTGAAATAATCGCTATGACTGCAATCTAAACGCCATACTTGTTACTTGTGTACTAGCTAGCCACGCATACTCGCTGTCAACGCCACCTACGGAGCAATGGCACAACGACCTATAGTACAGAACTTACAGTTTAGGCCACAGGAGCTACAGGATGTAACATCACATCAGAGCCACAGCGCATAGCTGGGTAATTTGACATTTAGGCAACATACACAGCTACTACAAGTGAACATGAAGTGATTGGTATCTAGTTCCAAAGTGTAAAATTTTGGCGATCAGATTTTAGATCGCTATACCTGTCATTTTGCAGCTACTAAGAAAATTTTCCATTTGTTCAAGCAATTACTTCACTTAGACGTTAGGCAGTCTTCCGAATCACAAACTCTAAAAAAAGAGAAAAATAATTTTAAAGTTAACATTTCTTCGTATAAAACCACGCAACCTCGAAGCAACAATCGAATACCCTCGTATGAATTTATCCGGTCAGAGAGGAACCGTAGGTACAAATGTCCACAAAACCAAGCTTTGTCAACTGTCAGCAGCAGTATTCCCCAGACTATTATATGCGCGCCTCAATTCAGGATGCATCGGTGGTGTTACTGGTGCTGATCCAATTTTAAAAATTGTGCATATCTACCTGTCTCCGGCAGATATATTTCATTTGTAACGTTGCTGGGAACGCCAGAGAGGTATCGTTAACAGTCATTCGAATATTATTTGGGAAACCATTTGGGAAAAATAAAACAGTTTGAACTACTGAAAGTTAGAACTATTTGTGTTGAAAACATATTACTATTTCTAAAAATGCTCAAATTTTAGAGTAACTGTTCATTTCTCAGTAATTCTAAGGCATCAGTAATTTATTTTTTTATTTTTTGAAAAATAAAGTTTTGAGCACACAATCGCCGCTTCTGTTCGCTGGCAAATAAATACTAGCTCCCGAATTTGCACGTCGCGCGCTAGTGTTTGTTTTGACGGGGAATAAATGGCATTTGAATACGCTTTAATAACATGAAATCTACACTCATGACCTTGCTTCCAGCGAAGGATTAAGTGTATCAGTATCCAACCAAGTGCCGCACCTCAAATAGGCAAACCAATCTGTTTGTTTATAAATCAGATTTGAAATAACCTAAAAGGGTACATTTTAATAGCAATAATGAATTCGTTGAAGTCATTACTTTTTTGTGAGGGTCTTCAATATGCTTCGTGGAGTGTATTCATATCATGTTCCTAGACGTTTATATCCCGCGCCGCGTGGATTTGTTTCGTACACAGAACCAGTGACGCGGCTCGTTAGGATCAAACTGCGACAACACAGAACAATATTTATAAGCAACATGTGGCAGTGCATGAAATTTCTTATTATCTGGAATGAAGTACTTCATTTTTATCACGTTTTTGCTGCTGTTTCACCGCACGTCCCTATTATTTCAAGCGTAGTGAACGGTTTGCATATTTGCAGCGCAATGGCAGTGGGTCTTTCTGGATGCTGGCCAAGCAGATTGATGGGAATTTCTCAAAGAGTAGCCTTCCATCGTTTACATGCCTGATGAAACTACTCGTATTGTAACTAACTCCACGGCTAACGCAAAAGTGATTACCAAGATCTTGGCTGTCAACTACACGATGGACGACGCTTCCAACTTCCGAGCGCTGTTGATTCGAACGGTTCCCTATACAGTGCGGGAAGAAACCTTCAGGCATAAGACCGTCAGTCGGGTCCTGTCGCTCAACAAGAACAAAGCTTATGGTCCCCACTTCCTAATACTAACATATACTGAAAAGGTGTACAGCGAAGCTTGGTCCAGTACTTTCATGCCGCTTTCAGATATCTAAGGGCCGTATCGTCAGACGTCCCTACAATTGTAGGGCGCCTTTATGGCCTCCTTGATTGTCATAGTTTTCTACTTCTCCGTATCAGCGCTCTATTTTGAGGTTATGTCACAAACATCTATTTGCATCAAATTGTGCTTGCTTTTGAGTTTTATCATGTTTTATCAGCCTGAAATTTCCTACAATTTAAAAAGAAAACATATCTTCCCAATAGGAGAGCGCTGACGCTGACACGGGACAAGTCTAATCTAGACATTTTTTAAGGAGAGAAAGGAGTATGACAATCAAGGAGGCCATAAACGTGCCCTATAATTGTAGGGACGACTGACGATACGGGCCTAAGGCTCTACTTTTTGTGATCAGCAAGGTGTAAGTCCATCAATCGGGAGCTTCTGAAATATCGCCAGCATCACTGCTTGATTAATAATGAGGAATACGGTTTCCGGCACCTCCTAGCATACGTCATACAATTGTGAAGAAAACGTAAGTAGCCATACGGTCAGGCTCATGTATTGCTCTTATAACACTAAAGCAGTCGATCAGCTGTGTCATGCTGTTCTCTTATGCAAAATTCCCTTATATGGCCTCCCAGAGAAGCTTTGCAGATGGGTGGCTCCTTTTGTCTGCGGCCCCAAGATATGCGTCGTATCGACGGGTTCTCTTCTTCAACCCACAATGTCAACGAGGGTGTTCCTAAACTGAAGAGGAAGGAACTAGTAGCGGTTCCGCTCTGAAGAAAGATCTGGAAGTTATCACTGCTTGAGGATGCAGTCTAAGACATCAAACACACAGTACTGTACCTTGACTACCAAGAAACATCCTAACGTAAATCCGGTTGCGAAGAATGGTCAAGTTCCACCAAGAAGCCAATTCTAGTTCAGACCATTGAGGAGTTGATTTGGCACGTCCCATCAATCGCGACAGCTGCTGGGACAAAGTTAGGTTATTTGTTTACGGCTAAGAACTGCTTTTCTCCACATAACATCCTCACACTGTATAAGACCCACATAGGATCCAGCCCCGATGACTGCTCACATGGTTGGGACACTTCCACCCCAACTGTACTAACGCCGTTTCACACCGCCTGGCAGACGGCGAACTGGCTTTCTTCTACCGTTATGCTAACGGACTTTGCTCCTCAGAGCTTTCCTCCATCATATCATCGGGCGTTGAGCCTGCCAGATGGACCCACCTGCTTCTGCATCCAGTCCTAGTGCGTCGAAATTGCGGCACAATCTGCCTGAGGAGGATTTTCCAGTTCTACTAACTAGAATGTTCAACAATCGGTTTTCAAGCTCTTTATAGTAGCCGTGTGGGGCTTCTATATCTATTTCTGCCTATATGGCCGCATCAGTATATAAAAAATCGAACATTTTCCACCGTAGCGCCATGTTTCGTTTAATTGAAGTAAACCATCTACTCTCCTGTGTTATTGGATAGAAAGGTTACCTTGACTAGCCTGGTAAAGTGAATACCTATCGTCGAATTAATCGCTACCGAAGAAAGCTTCCGTCCATAATAATTAATGAGGGCAACTAAGCTAGCAACCCCTTTTGTATCGGATGTAAACTGCCTCTCATCCCTCCACCCTGTCTTATCGTCGATACGCCTAAATAATTGAACCCCAATTAGAAATTCGCACTTTACAGACTGAGGAGGACAACGAAGCCTTCCTTCTCCGCCATGAAATATACAAACTTCTTGACGACAATCAAGAATCGGGACGTACTACGTTTGAGGAAGCTCTTAAAAATTAACAAGGACCTTAGGAGAAACGATATCGATTTTGAATTAAAATTTCAAAAAGCGACCCACTACGGCTTTTATGGCAGAATACTAAGCAACGATGACATTAGGTATGCTGTGGAATAAGAAGTTAGATGTAAATCGGGAGTTTATATTTGGGTGAAAACTAAAATTCCACAACCTGACTCAGATTGGCGTTAGTCGGTTTTGAGTCATTTTAGCTATTGTGACTTTATATATGGCACTTGACAGACTGCGTACCCAAAAGGTCCACAATAGCTGCTGCAGATTAGTGTATGTGATAAGGAAGTATGATCACATCCGACCTCCTTTCCTGCACGATCAACCCAATCCACAGCCTCGCTGATGATAGCACTCTACATGCAAGAATTCAGAGTGACAAGCCGATCTGCCGCTGAGCTGGAAAAAAGAAGACTAGCGACGTCTTCCTCTCTGACAAGAGACCTGGAGGCTATCACTGCTTGAGGACGCAACAATCTTATACAGTTGTTCAATGCTTCCAAAACAGAGTACTGTACTTTGACGAACAAATAGCGTCCTAGCGCTCATCCGGTTTCGATGGATGGCCGAGTACTGCCAAAAAGTTATTCATTTCGGCTGGTCGGAGTCCAGATCACCGAGGACCTGATCTGGCACGAACACATCTCGTCAATAACAGCAGCTGGAAAAAGCTAGGCTATTTGTTTAGGGCTAAGAAGTACTTTTCTCCGCATGAGCTTCTCACTCTATACAAGGCCCAGATAAGGCCTAGCCTCGAGTATTGCTCACACGTTTGGGGTGCTGCCGCGCCGACTACATTGTCCATGCTCGATGCTGTCCAGAGGAGGGCGGTCCGACTGATCGATGAATCTTCTCTAACAGACAGTCTCGGGACCCTTTCGCACCGGCAGGCCGTCGGCGATCTAGCTCTTTTCTACCGCTACACCAACGGGCTTTGCTCCTCAGAGCTCTCTTCCATGATGCCGCCGCGCGATGTGCCTGCCTGCCAGACCCGCCTGACTTTGGCGTCCCATCCTAACAGTGTCGAACTTCGTACATCCAGAACTGGCCGATACGACCGCTCCTTTGTCCCGAGGGTGTCAATTTGGGATCATCATAGCTGCCGCGGTGTTCCGGCATTTAGTCTTCTGCCTGCGCGGCTGCTTCGATATAAAAAAACATTTCACATAAAATGTTGAGTGGTGCAAATATTTTGCCAGCTTTAATGACGGCCACGATTTCTCTACGACCATTATCTCTTGAGGATTCCAGCATTTCTGTACATGCTTTCGGGTGATGTATTCGGTACTTCGTCATAGTTGTTCTGGTCAGTCTATTGAATACGTCAAGTTATTATTACTTTTATTATTGTTATTATTAACATGTTTTTCCTGGAGAGTGCCTATGGGGCTTTGAAAATTTTCAGGTTCCTTCCAGGTCGAGCAGTTAAGTCCGGAGACGCGCTCAATGTTTAAGGGTTAGGAAAATATGTAAATTTTAGGGTTTGGGCAACTTTTCTATTTTCCTGTTATCGGAAAGCATAGGCTCCATAATACTCGTATATGACTATTCCGAAGTAAAACTGTATATGTCAAAAACGACCTCCAAATTGCGATATAATAATTCGTTCGGCAGGAGATGGAGCATAATATTCCCCTATATAAATGGAATTTTGCACTCAGGCCTTTAAATTGATCGGATATGCATTTGAATCGAATGTTCGATATTTTGAACCAAAATTGGCCATTTTCATAATACTTTAGGGCGGGTCATGAATCATATCGTGCTCTATTTTGTTTTCTGAAGAGATCCTATGGAGGCATGACCCTTTGTCAGATCTGAAATAGATATATATATATAACTTGAGACGTGGTCATTGTCGTCTAGACCAGTTAGGTGAAAAATTAAAGCTTCCGCCTTTTGTTGGGTACTTCGACAAAATTTAAGCAAAGAGGACTCTTTATACTTTTTTTAATTCTCTCTAGCTTTCAATGGACTTTGCCATCATCATCAGGAGCTGCAATTACAATGATAACAGTAGCAACAAAGGTGTAAAATGAATTTAAATTGACTCAACTTACAGTAGTATGTGAGGATGTTGCTAATTGTTGTTTACGTATAGGATGAGGGAAACGTCCAGTAACATGGTGAGAGCTGGATAGATTGTACAGTAGTCAAACTTATATAAAATATGACAAGAACAAGTTAAAAACAGATTAAAAATTATTTAAAAAATTTAAAGCATTACATCGTGAAGCCACTTGATGATTGCACAAATTAGTGGTCATGGAATGATGAGTGACATGAAACCCTTTGACAGAAGGCCGAAGGATGTCAATGTCAGTATTGAAAGATGGAACGAATTGTGGGCGTGTGCCAAAACGTTGCCAAATCACTTCAGATGATGAGATTTTCAGAATTTTATGTTAGAATTTGTTAAACCGACCAGAGGCAGTTGAATAAACTATATTATTATTAATGGGAATTTAAATTAACAATTATTAATAAATCGTGAGGAGAGAATTATTATATTTTGAGTGGAATGAAATTTACTGGTGGAATCGGCCAAAACACAGATTCTAATTATGGTTGTGAAGAGTTGAAATTTGGGGAGATATGTAAGTTCTCCAATTTTTCGCAGTTTAGCAAATATGAGTAAATGACACTCAGTTGTTTAACATCTGTCTTTTTGTTGATACAGTTGTTATTCATGAAAATGTGGGACATTTCAAGGAATAAACGTTTGGAAAGGTGTTTCTCTTTATCAAGAACTTTGATACTTGTGTAATTCATAGAATGCCCTGTTGTGTTAACATGAGATGCTAGAGCGCATCTTTCAGGATGAAGCCTAGCATCACTTTTGTGTGATGTAATCCTTCCTTTCAGAGATCTGGAGGTCTGACCTATGTATATTTGGTTGCAGTTGTTGCAATTGATGGAGTAGACTGTGTTGGTTAAGCCAAGCAGCGGGACTTTGTCTTTCATTTTTGAAAAAATGCAGTTTATAGTGATGCAGGTAATAGTCGCACAACCCCTAATAACGGAACTGATGTAATTCCCAATAATAACATCAATCCTAACAGTACAAGCACCAACCCGGACTCCAGACCTGGTTTTGCTGTCCTGCCCTACATCAAGGAACTGACCCCTAAGCTGATCAGATTGTGCAGTCCTTTGAACTTTCGAATTGCTTGCAAATCCGTCCTCACTATAAACTACATTTTTTCAAAAATGAAAGACAAAGTCCCGCTGCTTGGCTTAACCAACACAGTCTACTCCATCAATTGCAACAACTGCAACCAAATATACATAGGTCAGACCTCCAGATCTCTGAAAGGAAGGATTACATCACACAAAAGTGATGCTAGGCTTCATCCTGAAAGATGCGCTCTAGCATCTCATGTTAACACAACAGGGCATTCTATGAATTACACAAGTATCAAAGTTCTTGATAAAGAAAAACACCTTTCCAAACGTTTATTCCTTGAAATGTCCCACATTTTCATGAATAACAACTGTATCAACAAAAAGACAGATGTTAAACAACTGAGTGTCATTTACTCATATTTGCTAAACTGCGAAAAATTGGAGAACTTACATATCTCCCCAAATTTCAACTCTTCACAACCATAATTAGAATCTGTGTTTTGGCCGATTCCACCAGTAAATTTCATTCCACTCAAAATATAATAATTCTCTCCTCACGATTTATTAATAATTGTTAATTTAAATTCCCATTAATAATAATATAGTTTATTCAACTGCCTCTGGTCGGTTTAACAAATTCTAACATAAAATTCTGAAAATCTCATCATCTGAAGTGATTTGGCAACGTTTTGGCACACGCCCACAATTCGTTCCATCTTTCAATACTGACATTGACATCCTTCGGCCTTCTGTCAAAGGGTTTCATGTCACTCATCATTCCATGACCACTAATTTGTGCAATCATCAAGTGGCTTCACGATGTAATGCTTTAAAAATTTTTTAAATAATTTTTAATCTGTTTTTAACTTGTTCTTGTCATATTTTATATAAGTTTGACTACTGTACAATCTATCCAGCTCTCACCATGTTACTGGACGTTTCCCTCATCCTATACGTAAACAACAATTAGCAACATCCTCACATACTACTGTAAGTTGAGTCAATTTAAATTCATTTTACACCTTTGTTGCTACTGTTATCATTGTAATTGCAGCTCCTGATGATGATGGCAAAGTCCATTGAAAGCTAGAGAGAATTAAAAAAAGTATAAAGAGTCCTCTTTGCTTAAATTTTGTCGAAGTACCCAACAAAAGGCGGAAGCTTTAATTTTTTAGCTATATATATATATATATATATATATATACTTTAGACGTGGTCATTGTCGTCTAGACCAGTTAGGCGGAAGCTTTAATTTTTCACCTATATATATATATATATATACTTTAGACGTGGTCATTGTCGTCTAGACCAGTTAGGTGAAAAATTAAAGCTTCCGCCTTTTGTTGGGTACTTCGACAAAATTTAAGCAAAGAGGACTCTTTATACTTTTTTTAATTCTCTCTAGCTTTCAATGGACTTTGCCATCATCATCAGGAGCTGCAATTACAATGATAACAGTAGCAACAAAAGTGTAAAATGAATTTAAATTGACTCAACTTACAGTAGTATGTGAGGATGTTGCTAATTGTTGTTTACGTATAGGATGAGGGAAACGTCCAGTAACATGGTGAGAGCTGGATAGATTGTACAATGGTCAAAATTATATAAAATATGACAAGAACAAGTTAAAAACAGATTAAAAATTATTTAAAAAACATTAGAGCATTACATCGTGAAGCCACTTGATGATTGCACAAATTAGTGGTCATGGAATAATGAGTGAGATGAAACCCTTTGACAGAAGGCCGAAGGATGTCAATGTCTGTGTTGAAAGATGGAACGAATTGTGGGCGTGTGCCAAACGTTGCCAAATCACTTCAGATGATGTGATTTTCTGAATTTTATGTAAGAATTTGTTAAACCGACCAGAGGCAGTTGAATAAACTATATTTTAATTAATGGGAATTTAAATTAACAATTATTAATAAATCGTGAGAAGAGAATTATTATATTTTGAGTGGAATGAAATTTACTGGTGGAATCGGCCAAAACACAGATTCTAATTATGGTTGTGAAGAGTCGAAATTTGGGGAGATATGTAAGTTCTCCAATTTTTCGCAGTTTAGCCAATATGAGTAAATGACACTCAGTTGTTTAACATCTGCCTTTTTGTTGATACAGTTGTTATTCATGAAGATGTGGGACATTTCCAGGAATAAACGTTTGGAAAGGTGTTTTTCTTTATCAAGAACTTTGATACTTGTGTAATTGATAGAATGCCCTGTTGTGTTAACATGAGATGCTAGAGCGCATCTTTCAGGATGAAGCCTAGCATCACTTTTGTGTGATGTAATCCTTCCTTTAAGAGATCTGGAGGTCTGACCTAATATCTAGCTTTCGGCAATTCCCTATGGAGCCTTCATCAGGAGTCGTCGTTGAGGTTGCAGCCAAATGGTGTTTCAAAACGAACACGGGGATGAGTGCACTTGTTACAAATATACCAATTGTAATAGAAACGTAGGACGTGCAGTGTCAACCTAGTTGACGCCATTTTTTCTTATTAGGGCACAGTTATATCGACACTATCGTTTCTAAAAACATTCTAACGACATTCCAGCAAAAATTGACTCTGGCTGAAATATTCCAAGTACGAATGACTCTTGGACTAATAAAAGTTCTTACGCACTGCAATCTAACATCTATCACAGCTGTTTAATGTCAGTCGTAAGCTGGGTAATCACATATAACATAGCAGGTGTGACGTCATCTTTGCTGTAGGTCCGTTTTCGTCGTCAAACTAACACCTTAAAACGGCATTTTTCAAATTCACCGAACCGTTTGACTTTCACATGGGATGCTTTGCAATAAAAACAAAAATCGCATCTCGCTTTCAATCGCTGATTAACTTTCACGTTTAACTATAACTTGTAAGTTAACTATTAGTTGTCCGTAAGTTCGCTTTTCAACCTCTGCTTAGCTAACACATTACGGTTGATTGTTCAACGCCGCCTCTACTCTGAAATATCGTGTTTTGTGACGCTCGATGTTTGTGTGACGTGTCATCCGCAACAACTCATGTCACAAGAAAGGTTAGGAATAGCGGTGTAACTACAACTTTCCAGTTAACTAGTAGGTGATCTTCGGGTTAAAATTAACTACCATTTTAGGACAAACCTGACATTGACATTTTCAGAGTTTACCTCTGGCTAGCTGTAAAATCATAATCAACCTGCAATTGAAAAACCGGGCCATAGGGTAGTCTAGACTTGTCCTTGTCCAATATGCTGCCGTATAGCCTATGCAGAAACATGTTAGAATAAGTGGTTGAGAAATGCTTTTTCATTATTTTTACCTGTCACGTAGCACAATAACTCTTTGCGCTAGACAAAGAATAATGGCAACGAAAACGCGTCTCAAAAACGCAAGCAGAGCTGCGAGCCTGCTTCTGGCTCATCGTAAATAGAATGCGCTTGCACACGGAGACGAGTATACACTAAGAGGAATCTCTATGCTGGGTTTTAAAGACACGCTCTTTGTAAAAGTACCCGTTTTATGCATCAAGCGGGCTCAGATATCATGGCGAAATTATTTCAGGACTCATCATGTCATTTTGTTGCAAGTTTTGTTGTAGCTTACGAATATTATGATGAGCGTTGGTTTATACGAACAGATTTATCTCTTCATACACTGCTAAAAAAAATTAAGGGTGCACGAAAAAGTCCAAGTTTTTTCTGACAGGTTCTATTTCGGTGAAAAATGGTCCTATCTAGACTTAAAAAAAGCATTTTGAGGCTTTAAGGTTCTAATTTTTAGGTATTTAGCAGTAACTTTTTAGAAGTCACGGTTCTTATGCAATTCTAACCTTTAGCGCAAGGGAAATTTTTTGCAAAATGTTTCCCTTCTTTTTAGTCCAGGGGCTTGACATTTTTTCTGTTAGGTCATCATATGTATCAGATAACCCGTTTAGTACGCTTCAATATCCTGTATTTAAAATCTCAATACGATCATTTGGCGCGGAGATGTCAACCCCTGATATCTCGGTAACCAGTGATCGCACAGAGAAATTAAGGATATTTCCGAAAACTGTAAAAAATCTCCTACGTTTAGTTGCAACCTTTGAGCATTTTTTTTTTGTTTCCTTAGTATTGATTTTAAAAAGAGTCAAAAAGAGTAAATTTTGCCTTAAGAACATCGACAGCATTTTTAGAACTTATAATGGGAAGGATAATGTTTTTAGGTTTTTTTATACCTCAATAATAATAATAATAATAATAATAATAATAATAATAATAAAAATAATAAAAATAATAATGTTTATTGTCACAAAATACAGGTAAATATCAAATATTGTGCACAATAAACATAAAGCACCCAAAAAAAGATTGTACTTGTGTTTGGGTTTGTTCAAAATAAAAACTAATAGTATAGTCAGTATATGAAAAAAAACGGTTAATACTGTATAATTTGGTGAACTATTATGGTAATGTCAGGAAAAATATCCAGACAATTATAACTAAAGTAAAAGTATGGATGTTAGTGTAAGTAAAATATTATTGATTGTGATAATAATTTTTCAGATCTACAATTTCGTGGATGGAGTACCTTGGTTGTTGTAAAATCCATTTTTTAGTTCTTTTTTAAATGATTTATTTGATTTAATTACTTTTAATGACTCTGGTATGAAGTTATAGAATTTTGGTCCCAAGAAAAACAGAGATCGTTGTGTAATGGTTTTTGATGTTTGTGGAATACACATTGAATTTTGATTGAATCTTATTGGGTAGTTATGAATGGTACGATTCAAGTATTTCGAATATTTGAAATAATGTATTAGACCACAATAAAAATAAATTTGTCTGCAATCTAATAGCTGAGCCTCCACATATAGAAAATCACTTTGAATAAGTAATCTCCCTATGGAGGATCAATTTTAGAATTAATTTTTGGATTACATCAACCTTTTTGTAATTATTATTCATAACTCCCCCCAAGCCAAAACTTCCGTAAAGTAATAGAGGATAAACAAGAGCATAATATAGATTATATAGATATTTCTTAAGATCTCTGAAGTACCTGAATTTTGGAATAATACATCTCAGTCTCTTCACAAGGTACTCTGTATGGGTATCCCATTTTAAGTGTTTGTCCAAAATCACGCCTAAGTATTTTATTTTATCGGCTGACTGAATCTCTTTGAGACCACTGCTTGTATGAACTTCAAGTTTTTTAAATTGTGGTGAGAGCCTGTCGTTACAAGAAAATGCTATATAGTGTGTTTTGTTGTAATTAATTGTCATAGTTCTTTCCGAAAAGAAATTTATAAATGTTTTGAAATCATGTTCGATTGTGGTTTTTAGTGTATGCCACTGGTTGCTTTCATAGAGAATAGCTGTATCATCCGCAAAACCGATAAGTTTACCTGTACTACTTATTTTGAACAAATCGTTGATAAATAGATCAAATAAAATGGGTCCTAATACTGAGCCTTGAGGTTCACCGTATGATATAATATGGGGTTCACTGAATGTGTTATTAATTTTGACGCACTGTGTTCGATTTGACAAATAGTTTTCTATAAGTTTGTATGTTATTCCCCGGAAACCTATGTTTTCTAAAGTTGTTAAAAGCGATTCATGAGTAATAGAGTCGAATGTCTTTGCCAAGTCAACAAAAACACATGCAATTGGTTTGCCAATATCGAGATTCGTGTATATTTTACTTGTTAATTTTACTATTAAGTTATATTTTTTTGCAAATTCGATGAATCGTTTTTTTAACACTTTTTCAAATATTTTAGAAAAATTTGTTAAGATGGAAATTGGTCGATAGTTGGGGGATAGATGGGTTTTTCTCTTTTTTTTCTCTCTCTCTCTCTCAATGTACCCCTAATAACCCTACATGACAGCAGATCGATCCATTGTACGGTTTCTCCGGACCGAAAGACGGCAAAAATTTTGCAAAAAATTTTCATTGCGCTGAGAGACATTGCTCTTAAATTTTTTTTGCTTAAAAACCCGAAAACTGGAATCTTAAAGCATCAAAATGACTTTTTTAAAGTCTAGTTATCACCACAAAATTTTGATTTTTTCTTGCTTCCTTAATTTTTTTTGAGAGGTGTAGAATGGTTTGAAGTAAAAAATAATACGATTTTGTAAAGTATCGAAAGTTGTAAATATTCTAGGTAAGGTAATTTTGGGCGTTGAATTCGTGTTTGGTCATCAACAAATCGAGAGATGTCCTTGAGATGAATTTGAGTTAGAAAATGGATCGTTCAGGACTCTTGTGAGCCCTAGCAACCAGACTGACATCGGATTTGGAATCTACGCAGCCGATTATCCCAATAAAACGAATTGTAAGGATTATATGACTTTTTAGGACAGAATCTCCATTTTAGGGCCGAACTTTTCCCATGGTAAACCCGGAATATTATATAATTTTGTTGATCAAACTTTATATTTTTTTAAGATCGATCGATATAGTATTTTCGCCGATACCCATGTCAGAGACCGATATATCGGCCATATTAGCCATTCGTCTGTTTCCGCGCACAATAGGGAGTATACTAAGTGACATATAAATCCGATCACCCAGTTTAAATGGTTTTATTTTAATAAAATTTTGTATAAGTACTTAATGAAGCATAATAAGTAAATGATAAAAAATTCACAATGATTGCACTGCTTTAAAGCCCTTTGACCTTTAATAATGTGTGGATGCACCCTGATGTGCTACGCATTCTCCAACGCGCCTAGGCATGCTTCTGATCAGGTGGTCAATGTCCTCCTGTGGTATCTCATTCCAGGCAACCACCAACTCCTCTCGAAGTGCTTCTAGAGTCTGAGGAGGACGTTGCAAATTGAGCAATCTCCTACCCATCATAACCCACACGTGCTCAATTGGGGATAAGTTGGGAGATCTTGGTGGCCATGGTAACAATGTGACATCATTATGTTGAAAGAAGTCTATTGTGACTCTTGCAACATGTGGTCGGGCATTATCTTGTTGGAAAGTTGGATCTGCCAGGGTGTCAAGATAGGGTAACAGATGGGGTTCTAGAACTTCGTGGATATAACGCTGCACGTTCATGTTACCTCTGATGAAGATTAAAGGTGACCTGGAACCATAAGCTATAGCACCCCAAACCATAACTCCAACAGTGTGATGAACATGTCTTTCAACAAAAAACTGTGGATTCCTCCTTTCACCACGTCGCCTACTAACCCTGGCACGACCATCGTGCATGCCTAAACAAAATCGAGACTCGTCACTAAAGACAATACTGTTCCATTCCTGATCCCAGAGTGACCGTTGTCTGCACCACTCAAGGCGATTACGTCGGTGTTCTCGAGTTAAAGGGAGGACCCAGTGTGGCCGGTATGAAAACAAGCCAAAACTTCTCATTCGTAGGTAAACACTTCGCATGCCAATAGGTCTTCCGTGTTCTGCAAACCATTCATTTGCAATGGACCTAGTAGTGGAGAAACGGTCCCTTAAGGCCAATAATCTTAGGCGGCGATCTTCACGGTCTGTTGTTATACGGCGGCGTCCAGTGCCCCTTGCTCTTTGCGTACGGCCTTCTCGAAGCCATGCCTGACAACACATAACCACAGTGTCTACACTTCTTTGCACTCTAACTGCAGTTGCCCGAAAAGAAAGTCCAGCTTCCCTAAGTCCCACTATACGGCCCCTATCAAACTCACTAAGTTGACGAAATCGTACAGGTCTCCGTACTCTAGGCATCGTAACCGATCGTAGAGGATGTCAAGAACCAAAATCCGCCAACGTTGATTCTTTACTGCGGCTGAAATATTCATTTTTAGAGCGTTAGTGAATTAAAAAAAAGCAGTATAAAAACCGGAATGTCCAACTGATAAGGCTGAAAATTTTTTCACTTGTTATTTACAGTAAGATAAATACATTCACCAACTTTTATTAAAATAAAACCATTTAAACTGGGTGTTCGGATTTATATGTCACTTAGTATATTTATTAATGTCAAAAATAAGGAAAAGTAGCGCTGTCAGAACATATTTCGATGAAGTTTCCGAACAAAAGACTGACGAATTTGGTAATGCAATTTGTGTCCCATGCAAAAAAACACAGGCAGAGGGACTGGGAGTTCATTAGCTGGTCGGTGACATATTATCAGTGGACAACCAACACTTTTCTCTCACTATTGTAGCATTTCCTTCTTATGACTTATCACCAGATAAGCATTTCCGCCAAAAAATTATCTCTGATATACTTGTAAGATGCAAAGCTAATAAATAGGTCAAATGATCGGTAAAATCCCACTAACATAACATATTACATGGACCTACCAAGCGTGCCCAGGCGGGTAAAATCGACCATTCCAACACAGGTTAACTCCTGACAGGGCAAAAGCTTTATCGTTTTTTACATCATACTCATTTTTCAGCTACATCGTTTTTGATATCTCCTTTTTTTATACTATTTTTCATATTTATTTTGTATTTATTTATTTGCTAAATAATTATGACCGTAATTGACGGTTAAGTTCTTTTTTTTACATACATAGGTAACAAATAGATGTATTAATACAAGAAAATAAATGTATTCCTTTGCATAGTAACATATTTCACAATTCAATAATACTCAAACGCTTTTTAACATCATTTGAATTCGAATATGACCATGGAAGATTTGCGAAGTGCCGTGCTGCTGGATTTGAGGTAAAAAATGGGACGTTTGGCATCCCCTGGAGGTTCTAGTGCCAAATTGTTTTGGGTACAGATACGCACTTGTTTAGATAAAAGACGAAAAGGTAAATAAGTAAATAAGTTATGATCTTATAATATTACAATGGAACTATGCACACTAAAGCATACGTACATAGATTGAAAAAAACATTGGCAGTATGGCTAGAGTTCAAATTAGGTTCAAGATTGGATGAATTAATAACGTAGTTGAAAGAAAGTTACAAAAATGTTTGTAACGTATTTCGAATTTTAGTATGCGAGTATATAGCCAGTTTATTGACTATCGATATAAGACAGCTTATAGTGCCACCTGTCAGCAGAATCAACCACTCTGCGCAAGTGAAAACAGCAAGCTGTCTGTTGGAACTGTATCCCAGTTCACACTGTCAGCCGGGCCACCACGGTGGCCGCTAGATGCCGCCGATTCTGGATACGGTCTACTGGCCATTGAACAGATTTGTTCGTCCGACCACAGACGGCAAACTATGGAAAGCTATTTCGTGCTATCTGGCAACTCCTCCGCATGGTATAGACAACAGAGTGATCGATTCTGGTAATAGATGGCACTTTGTGCTGTCTTATTTCTATAGAGCTTATACTTTGAATAGAGGATAGTTGATCAGCTTTCGTTCGTTGTCCTACCGAGACCATGCTGACGAGTTGTAAAATAGCACGAAACAACTACGATTGGACGAACGAAAGCTATATTACCAGTTTATTTGTATTTGAGCTGCATTCTTACTTAATATTAACCATCACACAAAACGTATATACTAATGCAAAATCAATTATTAGTTACTCTTTAAAATATCACGATTTGCCGTGACTGAACAAAATTCCCATTTCACACGCATGCTGCTAATCTGACCGATCTACGTGGAGCACAAGCAAAACATCTAGAAAATTGATTTAAACAAAAGACTGTTTCACGTGTACAACATTCGTTGCAAGTACAATGATTGGTGGTATTAACACCGCCTGGGGCGCTCAGCGGCGTAATACTAAATATCGCGTTATAACCCATAAATACTAAAGGGTGAAAGCATATTGGGGTGGTGAAATATGTCGGCCACTGCCGCTCCGTGTTGCCCTACCGTCCGTCCATTCAACAATTATTATGAGGAACAGCTGTGAATGGAAAAAGTGTACCACTCAAGCCTAACATGCTCATATCAGAGAGTTGTTTATATAGGGTGTTCTCACGACAGAGCTTTTTAGGGAAACAAAGAAAGATGTCGAGGTCAGATAACACGAAGAGCTCCGATTCAGTTTGATGCGCATAATTAAGTGGCTTTCTTTTGTAAATGCACCTGTCCAAGTCCAACTGAATATGAAGGTTGCAAATAGTGTTAAAAAGTATGACTATGTCGCACGAAACAGATGTTATTTAAAATAAAAAGTGTAGAAATGTAACACATATGAGTGTCGGTTCACACGGGCGACAATTTACTGCGCTGTAAAAACACGAGCGTTAATTGCGCGTAAATGTCCATGTTTCTGTGGCTGCAAAATAAAATCATAGATGTGATAGAATAACGGTTGTAATAACGTCTTGACCACTCCGAACGTACTTTGAAAAAACCACCAAGGTGGAGGTAACATCAATACACTTTTATACTACATCGCTTTTATCAGATGGCAAGTGAAACATGGAGATTCAATACGGATAATGTTTTTATACGTGAACCACTACGAAGGTCTAAGACCTAAACCGCCATGGGTACCGTGGAGCTAAATATGGGGATACAGTGGAAGGGAGAGGGGGTTTTGTGACTCGGCCTCTAGCGGGGTAACATGTGTGCATCTGTCATGTACACACTCTGAACTCGTCTAAGAGATTCGCCGGGTGGTACCTCCTACCACATTTCAAGATACCACCTACAGATAAACACAACATCCATAGCCAACAGAAAATTTTCTTGAGACGGGATTCGAACCCACGCAGTTCACTGTGGCCAGATTAGTAGACCTCAGGGTCTCAATATTGGGTTGTAAAGATTTGTTTTTCGCATCCGTTGCCAGCTCCCGGGGGTTCTTTCTTCGTTTTTGCCTTTTTTGTGTTTCACCGCCTATTCATTTGCCTCTTTATTGTTTTTTTTATTTTGTTTAAGGACTTTTAGGGTATTCAGAGCTTTCTCGCATGGACTCTTTGTATTAAAGGGTCCAATGTATCGGTTTTATAATCGAGAGACTGTCCTTTTTCGTCATTACTCTATATGTAGAATGTCTTTTGTTTATGATGTTTATTCATGACGAAATAAATAGTTTGAATTTGAATTTGAATTTGAATGTGAGTCAAATTTAACTCTACACCGATCATTCTGACTATCAACCATCGGTTCTTGAAGATGAAGGCCTTCCGCTTCGTGATTCATCTTCAATCGACTCTGTCCCTTCTGAAAATGCCTTGAACCACCGAAAACCCTAGGCTCTTGACAAAACACCACCTCCGTAAGCCTGTTTAGCAACAGTTTCCGTTGCACTGTGCCCAAGTCTGAAACAAAACCTGTAGCACACTGTTGCTCAAAATTGATGTCGCTCATTTTACGAACAACCAAATTGCTCGAGCGAGTTCAAACTGGTACTGAAGGCGGATCATATGTTCCCCTGTATTTTCCCCAACCCCGGAGCCTCCTGTGTTGTCAGATCGAACGCTACGTTGCCAGTCTCATCACTGAATTCACAGACCTCGTACATGGCGTAATCATCATGTTATGCCCTTTAACCATACTTTTAACATTTGTATAACACCGCCACCACCGATTGGTGCTTATGTTACAAGGACTAAGTGACTAGACCGTACTAAGACTTCTAACTTCGAAGACAGCGCAACAATCAGAGGAAAAATTTGTCTCCACCCGCAAGACGAACAACCGCAGGG
This sequence comes from Acanthoscelides obtectus, assembly GCA_963669975.1. Taxonomy (NCBI): domain Eukaryota; kingdom Metazoa; phylum Arthropoda; class Insecta; order Coleoptera; family Chrysomelidae; genus Acanthoscelides; species Acanthoscelides obtectus. The sequence continues at coordinate 28,351,232 of CAVLJG010000004.1, forward strand.
TGACACGTCTAGTAGCAAGGAAATCGGACTATACGTGGACCACACGCAACAAGTTGGGGTTATATCAGCTTTCTTGATAGATATTTCAAAAACTGATTACAGGCACACTTTCCAATTCTGCAGTTAAGATTTTAATGCTGCTTAAGTTCCATATGTCTATGTCCATGATTGTTTCCTTTACGAAATGAAATAATAATATCAATGAGACAAGAACCACGAATTATAAACTCGCAAGAGAAATATTTAAAAAAGGAATGGTGAATCTGCAAACTTTAGCTTTAACTGTGGACGTTCTTTTTTTATGGCGCTTCCACGCCCGCATAGTCTTTCGCACTACTATATTTCAAATTAATTACCAAAATCATAAGATTTGATAATAATTATTTTTACTATTACCTAGAAGTAATCAGACCTAGACTGTCTACGTATTCAATTAAAAGTATTTGTTTTTATCTTCTTATGCATTTTAACAAATTTATAATTTTCACGGAGAAAATTATATACTGAAGTAATAAGACAAAATTATCATGTTCCAGATAACAGACCATGTAAATGTTATATGAATAATCTCAGGCACAAAACTATACTAATCGTTCAAACTTCTAAGCAACATGGGTCAATAAGCAGGATACATATTATGATGTTTATATAAACTCATCGAATAATAAACAACAAACGATGTGTATTATAAAAACTAATGCAGCTCCTGTCGAGAAAACAATTACCACAACTCTGAACGCTAACCAGTTTAATTCATTTTTCGCCTTTTAGCATGCTTACCGTCACATGGCACTTCACCACTAAGCTATATGGACCATCATAGCAGAAAAAATGTAAACTCTAAAAGCACCGACGTATATAAACTTAATAGTAAAATTGTAAAATCGATGTTAAACGTAATGATTTACCCGCTTACCAAGCTTATCAGTACGTATTCTCATCAACCATTACTGCAATAAACCGTTTTATTGACACTGTACACGATGATTTTGAAAATAAGCAATTATAGAGGCAAATTTCTTCGATCTGAGCAAAGTCTTCGACTGTGTACAACATGATATACTTGTTTCAAAGCTACCGTATGACTGAATTGATCCTTCTGCTGTAGTCCCAAAATCCTATTTAGAGCAAAGACAACAGCTCGTTGAATACAATGGCTGCACATCGTCAGCACAGTTTTTCATGGCGCGCCACAAGAACCTGTCCTTGGCCCTTTGCTATTCTTGCTCTATATAAACGACCAAATTGTCTTCCTAACAGTATGAACAGTAACCTCATTCTTTATGCTGATGACACCACTTTGGTCTCAACCCACGATACATTTACAAACATCAACTACGAAACGACAGCCAGTATATCTAGCATTCAGACTTAGTTTATAGCTAGCAAATTAACATCAAAATTCAAACAAATCTCAATCCATGACAATCACACTTCGAAATAATAACAGAATGGTGACCGCGCAAACGTTGTGAAGTTTCTTGGTGTGTATATCGACTCCTCCTTGAACCGGGATGAACATATCAGTCATGTTACCAAATCTTTAACAAGAATAATTCGCAATTCAAAACATTCAGTTTCACTCAACGTCCCGTTGACCAGTTACCATGGGTACTTCCATAGCAAAATGACATATGCCCTTCTGGCGTGGGGCCGCTCTGCCCACATGTACATAGTATTTGCCCTACAGAGAAGATGTATCTGGTATATAGCAAATCTAAAATATAGATATCCTCGCAAATCTGAGTTTATCAAACCAAATATCATGACTGGAGCATATATATTAAGCTGCCTCCTGCATGTCACGTAAAATCCTGACCTTAATACAAGCCACCATTAAACTCAGTCATATAATAACTGACACCGAGACAACTTGTACCCAAAGCAACATAGACTTGCTAAAACATGAAATGGAGTTAACAACCATGGCATCAAGTTTTATAATATTTTACCTAAGGAACTAAGATCTCTAGCATACAATGAATTCAGTAATGCCGTGCAAAATTTGCCCTTATCGACAGCTTTTTTCACCATGGACGAGTTCCTCAACCACATCTTTTACACGGATCCTCAATAAAAATATTTCATGCTACATTTTCTTTTTTTTGCTTCTTATTCGAGCCATGTATATAATATTTATTACAGTTTTATATCTTATGCCATTTATTTATTGATTTTAACGTAGTTTGTTATGATTTTATCTTTTATACTGTTTATTCTCATCCTCTTACCCATATTTATGTATGTATTATTTGTCATTTATTTTCTTCTTGTAACTAAGCTTCTATTATATTGACTTGTGTAAGCACGTTCTGTGTAATAACACCAATAAACCATTATTATTATTATTATTATTAATACGTTGCCTAGAACAAGAGACATTTTATAATTGTCACCAAAATCAGGTAACACTAACTGTTAATAATGACGTACTAACCAAAATTATCCAGCCCGATTGTATATTTACGCAAAACATTTGTTAACTTTTCCACCATAGAAGAGATACAGCACTTACACCCTGTATGTACATACATAAATCTACCTTCAGTGTTGGAAATGATTTCGAGCATAAAATAAGACATATGACTGCAACTTGCCTTCCTCTAATATTTGTTCGTTATCTAACGAACAACGAGAATGTTACCGTGTAGCGACATACTGGACAAATCAAATTCGGCCATCTAGAAACTTTGCCAAAACTTTATTTTTTAAATCAATTTGACCTACAAATGCCACGGTAGTGGCGTACAGCGGTATATATAGCCAGTTTTGAACGTGTAGCACAACTTCGACGGAAATATTTCATGAAATTTTTATACTCCGAAAAGCAAATGGGTTCTCTTCGATGCTCGCTAACCGAATTTACATGCCCCGTTGCATCTTACACAGACAGAGAGAATGCATTTGTCAATATCTACGCAAATTGGATACAATCTACGGATTAGGTTTTCCTGTTTCTGAAAAGGTTTACGTTTGACATTCTACGCCTCTTCATCTCAATACGAGTTTTTAAACGTTAGTTCAGCGATTGCAGCTATAATAAAAAACGCAAATTTCGGAAGCATTTCGGTATCTCCAAGTTAAAATAGAAATCATTATGTTAACGGTTCAGCTGCCTAATATATCGCAAATAATTTTAGCGTTTTCTTTTACTAAAGCTTGTGCAGTTTCCGTATTTGAAATACTCTGCCCAGGTTCATCATATATTGGCCCTCAAAAGAATATAATTACATGATCAAACGAACTTACCTGTAAGTGATGTTCGATCTTAATTATGTGACGTCCTCGTCGAAGTAAATATTTAGAATATATATCCTAGTACCCTCGTTGTAGTACCCAACCGCCACGATTTCAAAGCGCGCGCCCAGAGAAGAAAACCGCCACCGCTCCCCTTCCCCCTACCTTTCTCCCCTCTGGCCGCCTATAAACCTTCATTTACTTCAAATCCAACTTGTTGCAACAATTGGGTGATACATAGGGAGAGAGGGAGCTATTTATTTCGACGAGGACTTCACATAATTAAGATCGAACATCACTTACAGGTAAGTTCATTTGATCATGTAATTATGTTCCGTCCTCGTCGAAGTAAATATTCAGAATACATATCGTAGATGTTCAAAGCTAGTTGCAAACAACATACTACTAACGCTCTTTAATAGTAAACCATATGTATGGTATGTATGCAATGTATGTGTCAACTAAATGTACATTTCCATTGTAACAATTCAAGTTAAGGCCTCAGCAACAGGTAATAAGACGTACTTGGTTTAAAAATTACCATCCATTTCATGGTAATGAGCAAATAACGTAATAACATAGTTATGTTTAAGGTGTGGAGACTTGGTTCACCTCAAATGCCGCTTGAGCAAAGCTATTGTTTGGCATAAGAGATTTGTGACGTATCTCAGAAAACGCACTCCAGCACGTCGCGAGCCTGAGACTACTATAAGAGATAGACGCATTTCATGTACTGTGGGTTGTCAGTTGTGACCCTCTCTCCTAAATCCGACTTCATCCATCTGGGAGTCGAGGCACCATGATAAAGTTACTGTACAGTGAAATAAATGCGTTGCACAGATATTTGGGCGTAAAATACGGTAAAACTTAAGTGGTTGCCACATGAGTGACCCCGAGCCTTTTAAAAACTCAGAAATCCCAATTTCAGTATTATTCAACTCAATCCGGATGTTGTTTGTTTCAATTAGTTTGCACTCCCTGACCTTAGGTTAGAGCTAGCAGTGTTGCTAATTTCTTCTTCATCCAAATATCTACAGAGCTTACCAGCAACCCCTTTGGCTGATTGAGAACAACCACAGTATGTATATTTCAGTTGAGATGGTCTCAGCCTGTAAATGCCCTTCAAAAAACATGTCAGCATCGTTAGTAACATTTTGGGTAAAGGACCTTAAACAATTATACCATGGTCTCTTATCACCTGTAAGGTAAGAAATTTCAAGGTAGGAAACCAGACATGTATTTCTTCCCGACAAAGGTCCTAGCGTAATCTAAGCCCACAATACATGATGAATTATCGATGTTGATTGGAATGACAGCTTTCCAGTGACGATAACCAGGGTAAGCTTACGAATTAGTGGGAGCGGCTTCCTGAGTCCCTCCATCAGATCCTTGCGTTACTTCTAGAAATGAAATTTCAGAAACACCGAATACTTGAACCAAAATCAGGACGGTGACAGGTGCAGCTCCCACTCCGTTTCCACGTCTCACTGACGCAAAAGTTCATCTGTACCAGTATTACTCCTAGATTTTATATTTGACGCTAGGGCAGTAAGATTTCTCTCTTTACACAATTGCCGTACTTTTCCCGCAACCTGGTCCAGTCGTGGACATCAGAAGCTCTCCATTCTATTGATGTAGGATGCGGTATAATATGAAGGTTTATAGGCGGCCAGAGGGGAGACAGATAGAAGGAAGGGGCGCGATGCCGGTTTCCTTCTCTGCGCGGGCGCTTTGAAATCGTGGCGGTTGGGTACTACTACGAGGGTACTACGATATGTATTCTAAATAATTACTTCGACGAGGACGGAACATAAAAATAATACATTCATTGCATTGTCAAATAGCCACAGACTATAACAAATCAAAGATCAAAAGGTAAATGGTAGCAAAAAAGACATACTCTTGAAAAAACAATACAACACATATTAAAAAACAGTTTTATATGAAAATAACTCTTCCAAGCTATGAAAACACTTTCTGTTAGAAACGATTTCAACAAATTTTTTAAACTGCTTTTTGAATAGCTTCTGTTAAAATATTGAAAATTTTGTATCTCAAAAATTTCTGATATACTGCAGTACGATATTGAAGGAGCATCAGCAAATCTTTGGATCGAGATTCATAATCGTGTTCTTCTTTGTTATGGAAGCGGTTCAATTTATTTTTATGAACACATATTGACAATTCATAATTGTAAATACAAGCTACTGTTAAGAATTGAAAATAATCTATATAAGACGCCATTCGCAGTGATTCTAATAACATATTTCTGGAGAAGAAATACTATATTTATCGATAAGCTTCAACCCCAGTTTAAAATGCTTTAGTGCAAGTGACAGTTAAAGCTTTAATATTATAGAGTAAGTAGAACTTGTTTACTACAGTGATTTGATAAAAACTTTATACCATAAGCACTTTTACGTAAACTACGACACAGCGAGTCTACATGTGGTTCCCAAGTTAGATGACAATCAATGGTAATACCCAACAACTTAACACAAAGAGATGTTTCAATTGTTGAAACGTTATTAAACATACTGAAATCACAGTTATCTCTTAGTGAAAATTTAATTAATTGGGTCTTATCTGTATTTAATAAAAGACCATTATTTACCAACCATCTTTGAGCGGTGGTTTATACAGCTTCACTGTTATGAAAGAGTTCAATGTTATCAGAACTGGTCAATAAAGTGTCAGTATCATCTGTCTTTGCGTGTCTCGTGCTATCATCTGTCCATGAAGATTTTTTAATTTGATTAACATTCCCCACGCTGTTATGATAAAATTTTGAAGAAGAAAAGAGAAGCCATCAAAAAATCCCACTAGTAAAAGTAGTAAAACGTGAGACTTTTGACAGTTGACAACACTAGTACGAGTATGTATCCATCGAAGAAAGAGACCAAACCTAAACATATTCACGTATACTCCACGTGATCGCGCTCCAGAACGCCGAGCACGTTACAGTGCCGTACTAAGAATAAATGATTTGTGGTTCTACGACACGATCAAAAAGTATGCAAAATTATTGCAGCTTGGAATTAATGTATTTTTTTTTTAATTTAACTGTCATGACCAAAAAGAAAACAACTGTCCATTGTTGTTTTCAGTAGAAGCGTTTTATCAAGAAATTATACTCGAAATGTGTCGTAAGGCGTATTTATAAAGCAGGCTTTGAAAAAATGTCTTGACATATTAAAACGATAATTGCACATGCATACGAGTATACCTAACCACTGCTTGAACAGGGACGTCAGTGTGCAAACACTTAATTCTAATATTAGACTAAAAATGAATAGTTAGGTGGAGTTGAAAGAAAAATGATTTGAATACATAATAATATATACTAAATATTATACAAAAATTTATTGCACAGACATTTTACCTCTAAAACCGGAAATACATATATTTGAAAATGAAAATCATTCTAGATCTAAGGCCGTGGAACTCCCACTGTCATCAAGGTTTATGAGTGAACGGGCAACGTGAGTATCAATGATACCGTCTAATTCCCACATTTTAGGTTCGACCTTTTCTTTTACATTCTGATCCATTTTCCCACTTATTCGGTGTTATTCTTTGTATAGCATCATGAAAAATATTTTTAAGGTCAAAAAAATTAAAACATTTATTTTCTGCTGCAACATATTTTTCATGTCTGCCCAAATGAGCTCAATCGGATTCAGCTCACAATGGTAAGGAGGCAGTCGTATTTTGTTTTTTGACCATTTCATCAATTATGTTCAGGTTATATTTATTTTTATGCATCTTGACAATTTGTAACAATTCTGCCTTAACCGTTGTATCATCATAATCAATCTTTTTATTTTTAAGCCATTCTTAAATTTCTGATTTTTTTGTTTACGTTGTTGGAATTTTCTCTAATTTCCTCGTGTGGCGTGAAGCATTATCTAATACTATAACCGAATTATCTTCAAGCTTCGGTAGAGTATTTGAGAACCAATATTCGAACGAGACTCCATCCATTTCTTCATGGTAGTTTCCCGTTTTTTTGGATTCAAATGCCCATAAAGCATCGGACACAAATCCATCTTCATTACCGATATGGCAAGTTATCCATCGCTTACCTTTTCCTAAAAATAATTCATTTTGGACACTTTAAAACCGCTCTTATTGAAAGCATTAAAAACCCAACAAAATGATTGCTTGATTTCTTATCTCGATATAGTTGAAGCATGTACAAAAACAAAATTAAAATATAATTTTAGTTGAAATTCCCCGTCTTACAAGTGTTGAAAAATATGTAGGTGTCAACTTTGCAAACAATGTCCTGAACACTTGAGTCACTCCTTCCTTGTATTTCGTATTTATAAATGTTGATAATTAATTGTTTTTCGCTAACGCTAAGATGAAGCCTTATATCAACAACCTCATCAGCTGTATCCGTATCAGATATTTTGAGTTCTACGAAATTAAACTGACAAATCTAATAAGCTCACAGTAATACCAGTATAAATCTGATGCCAACGCTGTACTGTACGGCCAGCCACCGGGACAGCCTGCATGCACGGTCGTATTGTCTCCCACTCTATCCTCTGGTTTGTCATTGGTTTAGTGTAAGGGCTCGACCTATTCTGCCCAAGCCCAATAAACGTTATCATGACGCAATAATCACGCGATGATCACTGTTTTGGTTTAGTTTCTTTCTTCGATACATACATAATAACAATTTTGCCCTTCAGGTCGTGCAATATATCTGTCCTGAGTGCAAAAATAGTTCAAATGACATACAAAAAAGAACATGAATTTATACACTGGTTTTGTCAAAAGAACATGAAATATGCAATAGTACAACACTAGGCTTCACCAAGAGAAAACCATATTTAAAAAAAACACCAGACACTTTTGATAAGCGCTGTATTCCAAAACTCGAAGGTTTTTTCGAACCTCTCATAGATAACGCTTATTTTGTATGTTATTGCAATGAATCGATCATAATAATTTTGATTTTATGTGTCAGTATTGGCCATGATACCCATTTTGTGTCTGCTATTTCAATTTGCTTGGTTGTGAAATTTCACGATTTCGCATTTTTGACGCCGTTTCTCTAAAAGCGGAACCATGCATCGTGTCACAAATGTATATCTAGCGAAGTGGTAAAATTTAAAGCATCATCAGTTTACGTGAAAACAGTAAAACCGTTTTATGTGGACATTAACTCACTGATGAATCCGATAGGATGCCATACGACAGATCCTAGAATAGTGCGGCTTGTAAAGTTGTAATGGAAATAAATGCTGGATTCTGAGTGAATTCATTATCGACTCTATCAGAAGCAAACATATTATCCATGGAAAATGTCTCTTGGTAAAACAAAGGTGAGCTGATGTTCGCGAAGGCAAAGCTTAAATTCCGAGGACCACAAATAGTATGAAAGAGTTTAGAGATTTAGATTGTCGGACCAAATGTTCCACAACTTTGTCAAGCTAGGATTAAAGGAGCGGTCATACACACGTTCAGGTACCCCTAAAACGGCTACCACGGAGAATAACGTGACAAAACTCCACGATCTCGTAGGCGTAGGTGCACGAGATAGCTGAGACAGTAGGCACCTCAAAAGATCGCGTGGGTCATATCCTGCATTAAATATTGGGCATCGGAAAGCTGTCTGCGCTATGGGTGCCGCGGTTGGCCACTCCAACAACAACAAACGAATTACTTATCGGACCGCCCTCGTAATGTTAGAGTGAGAAGCGGAAATATGATGGATACCTCTGGAACGCGTAAAGGTCATATTCCATGATAAATACTCATGGATTACAGCAAATACTGATCTACATTCATCTAAGGAGTAGAAGTATCATAGGGGTTATGCCCAGTTGCACCGGCTTGATAAGTCGTACCTTAATTTGCAATTTTTTACATCAGACACGCTTCTCAAAAAAAGTCGAAGAATGTCTCTGTCTAAGGAGGTTTTGACATTTTATGATGTACCACTGTCTGTCAAGTACTTGGTTTCCCAAACTTTCCCATTAAGTTCCAAAAAGCTCGGGTAATAATACTTTGTAGCTACTCATCAGAAACTACAAATCAGTTTGACCATGAAGCGTGATTCTTTTTCACCGGATTGTTAGGAGGTTAACGTTTTTAAACTGGTGAGGACGATCCAAAGGAAGTACCAGATAGTAGATATTATGTTTACATCAGAAAACAGAATAATGATACAGGGATGAAATTATTGTCAATCAAAGTAGACATAGATGTGATTATCACCGGGTTTGCCTTATTATTCGTATAACTTTGATGTGAAAGAAAACGGACAACTAAACTACAATTTCTAGTTGCAGACGTTATTTCCCTAAAAATTCACTACAGATGTGACTTTATCTGATTCACGTAAGTGTTCACCAAATCACAGTGGTGCAACAAAAACCCATTTTGGTAGGTGGATTTCAACATGCGAGTTACCTTTGCCAAGTCGTAGAGTTGAAAAAGGCGGTGTATCGGGGAATTAAACGAGCAAAATCCGTTGACATATCGAGAAAAGGCAGATTTAATTATTTTATGATTAGCAGAACGAACTATTGCTTACACAACTTGAAAAAACGTTTCCAAATTGATCGTTCAGTTCTTCACACCTTTGCAATGCATGAAAGGCTAACCATACCGGGCAATACTTAATGTATAGAGATAAACAATTCTGGAGTAGGAAACAAATTTGATGTAATGGAAATATAGCTTAAGCATGCATTACTTCATTTCACCCGGTATACAATAATTACACCAGCCCTGATTACTTAATTCACTTAACTTAACAATTACTGCAAAGAAGTAACTATGTGTTTATTATTATTTTCACATGACATGAACACGTCGTAGTTGCTGAAGACAATACAACAATAAATTTGTTCTGGTAAATTGCATTGTAAATTTTAAATTTTACTATATATGATTACGAACAGTAAACAGCAACGGAGGAAATAGTACACAAAGTTAAACATGCTTCAATTATATAGAACTTTATTATTTTCTTTTTATAGTTTTGAATAATTATAATATTTAAATGCAAATATACAGAACACATTTACATATGCACAGGGTGTTATAGACTATCGTCACGAAAATTTAATATTCGACACGTAAAAATGCGAAAATAGGTTCATAATCTGGAGTGTACAAAGTAGTTCTTCAACTGTACGCCGTTAGTTTTTGCAAAAATGAGTGTAGATTTTAAAAACCATATTGATTTTGCTTAAAAATTATCTCTTGGATTGTTTCGTTATTAGCTAAGAAAAGGGTATATTTAAGATCATTCCTTCTCAACTCCAACAATATCGTACTCTTAGAAGATCTGTATTGACGAGCCAGTCTCCTTGTTGACGTTCCAACCTCATGTTTTGCTCTTCCCACCAATCTCTCTGACCTCTGTGCAATAAATGCACGTGGTCTTCCACTTTTTGGGAGATTCAGACATGGTATTCCCTGCTCGCACTCCGCTATTGTTCGATTGCGCGAGATGTTTTCATTCTGGAATATTCGACAGATTTCAGCTTTGGGTAGCCGCCCAACTAACTTGTAGATATTTTTCTTATTTCTAATTTATACGACATCTTAAAGCGAAATCTACAAAATAAATAAATGTCAACTGACAATAAAGTAAGTGAACAAACTTTTGTTCCCAAAGGCAACTTGATAATACTTTGTGTTTGTTAAAATTAAATCCAATGAATTTTAAGCCAAAACTCTTAGTACATACATTATTAAGGAGAGGAAGTAGTTCCGGGCGCATATTTAGCGTATATTTATATGAATATTTTAGAGTTTAACGTGTTGAATATGTGCTTCAATTTTCCTGAAAGCATTGTGTAATATCCTGCTTATTAATCTCAGAAATACAGGGTTGCCAGTGGCGATTTGACGGCTTCAAATGGCGACTAAAATGGATTGCTTGACGATTGGCTACTACTATAGTAAAAAACTTTGCGATCATCGTGTCTAAAAGCCTGGTAATGCTTCCGAGGTATTCCGTTAGTTAAATGGTGAATTACTTGGTGAGGCTGATGGTCAAAAACTTCGTGATCAACGTGTCTGAAAACCTGGCAATCCTTCCGAGGTATCCCGTTACTTAAATGGTGAATTACGTGGTGAGGCTGATGGTCAAAAACTTTGCGATCATCGTGTCTAAAAACCTGGCAATGCTTCCGAGGTATTCCGTTAGTTAAATAGTGAATTACTTGGTGAGGCTGATGGTCAAAAACTCCGTGATCAACGTGTCTGAAAACCTGGCAATTCTTCCGAGGTATCCCGTTACTTAAATGGTGAATTACTTGGTGAGGCTGATGGTCAAAAACTTTGCGATCATCGTGTCTAAAAACCTGGCAATGCTTCAGAGGTATTCCGTTAGTTAAATAGTGAATTACTTGGTGAGGCTGATGGTCAAAAACTTCGTGATCAACGTGTCTGAAAACCTGGCAATCCTTCCGAGGTATCCCGTTACTTAAATGGTGAATTACTTGGTGAGGCTGATAGTCAAAAAATCCGATATGAACTTTTCGTACCAGGACAATAATATATTTTCTTATAAATGATCGTGCCACCCGGAAAATATATCTTGAGGAATCAAAACCTAAAATTGCAACGTTGAAAATCATAATTAAAATTACAATTTAGCTTGTCATACAGATGTTGCAATTACTCGATGGAAACGAAACAAGTACACAGATGTCTGCAACGGGAGACGTTTAATATAAGGGTCATTAAGGCACTAATCCTATAATAAAAGAGGAGGGTGGAATATCGAACATCTACCAATAGAAGCAAGGGCGCTGCGTTAAATCTACCATACTAGTTAAACTGCCACTTATCTCCACCTAATTATGTATGGTACATTCATACCATAGGCGAAGGAGATAAGGGACACGCAGGAACCGATTCGCATTTTCATCTAAACGTACGCATACACTGATCCGCATCGGATCGGCGGACACAAATTTCGTGAAAGGCGGTCAAAAATACTTTTTGGCCCGATTGTCTCCCAAAATGTGTTTCAGGACGTTTTTGGGCTCATGGATTTTATTTATGTCATTGCTGGAATTTTATTTCCCATAGAAACTTAATAATAAGCGAAAATAAGTTATTTGCGCGTAATTATTTATTGTTATATAATAATGATGATAATAAATGGTCTTTATTCATCATTATAAATAACTTGAGCACGTTATATTTTTTGACTGTGAATAAAAGAAATGTTTCAACTACTATTCAGGGCTGCTAGTAAAGTCAACCACGCTTAGCTAGAATCAAGTATTACCTTTAGCATGGGCAACGCAGACATTTTTCACGCAGAGGGCCAATCATCAGCAAGAGCCTCCAATTTTCTCGGGTGGGTTAGGTCCTAAAAATCTCCAGTATTGTAGAAAAAAAACATGCTTACTTAGTATGCGAATTTTAAAAAGTGTATCCTCCTATAGAATTATGCATAGACGTTCCCGGATGTAACGTGCAATGGAAAGGCCGTCCCGAGGAGTAAAAGTCAGAACAGAGACAAGAAGTAGTAAAATACGATAATTTGCCTTAAAGTACGTGTAATCCTTACTTTTGTCTGGTAAAGCAACGCCAATAATGGATGTGTCCAAGCAGCAAACGGCATGCACTGCTTCCACCATCGGTGCTTTTCTACTGGTAGCTAGTAGTCATCAATATAGAAACAGTAATCGTAAAAGGGTAATATTTTAATTTTTTTATTAAGACTTACAATCACTAAATTACTTTAGTAATAGTGAGGAAGGAGCAAGTTGCACGAATTATCCCCTTGCACACGAAGATAACACATGATCTAGATGGTGATAAACCATAACCAATTGGACATGAATATATCAGAAAGCTTCTTTAATCGTTTCTTCCCTTTATAATTCATGGTATATTTTATTAAAATGATTTTTGCAGTTTAATGGAAATCCTCCATATCCACATCAAAGTACTCTTCATAATATTATTTAGTAATTTATCTGATGGACACATCGTGATATTGATACGCGCTTCACTAAAATGCGGGATACCAGTCTTGAATTATGGTGGCATAATCGAGAAACTGCAATAATCTGCAAAATGATTCTGTATCAATCTTAAGTATAGACCCCAAAGACCACTCTCTCATGAATACTAGCGTGGCACCTCCTGCTACAAATTTTGTAACCTTGTCATTATATAATAGACACAAAATGACGACTATATGTGTATATATGAGGGCCGTTTGATAAGTCAGTGACTTTTTGAATTTCCCGCGCAATAACTTCGAATGCAACACTGCTGCCGTCAACTGCCATCTTTTATATGACAACTGTCAAAATTTGAACAAGCTATGTCATTTCATTTGAGTTTGACAGCCGTTGAAAGTAGACAGTCTCAAAAATCGAGAAAAATGAATTTCGTGTTCTAATTAAACATTATTTTTTGCGTAAAAAACCCATGACTGCAACCAAGGAAAGGCTTGACAAATACTATGGGGACTCTGCACCATCTATTTTAATGGTGAAGAAGTGGTTTACTGTGTTCCGGTGTGGTCGAATCAGCACAAGTGATGCCGAACGTTCAGGTCGCCCAAAAGAGGTTATCACACCAGAAATCGTGGATAAAATCCATGAGATGATATTGGAAGATCGGAGAATAAAAATACGTGAAGTAGTTGAGGATGTAGGCATCTCTGCTGAGCGGGTACATCACCTTTTACATGAATTCTTGGACATGAAAAAACTATCCGCGAGATAGGTGCCGCGATTGCTCACAGTCGACCATAAGCGCAACCGTGTGACCATTTCAAGGGAATGTTTGGCGATGTTCAGTCGAATTTTTGCGACGTTTTGTAACTGTAGACGAAACATGGATTCATCACAATACACCAGAAACCAAAGAACAATCAAGACAGTGGGTTTCACATGGTGAGCGTGCTCCAAAGAAGGCCAAGGTGGATCTGTCAGCCAGCAAGTTTATGGCCACAGTTTTCTGGGACGCATGCGGTATCATTTACATCGATTACCTTGAGAAGGGCAGAACGATGACGGGAGAGTACTATTCAGAGCTGTTAGACAGATTCAACGTTGCTTTGAAGCAAAAACATACGCATTTGGCGAAAAAAAAAATTGCTGTTCCATCAAGACAACGCACGGGTATAGACGTGTGTAGTCTCGATGGCAAAAATTCATGAACTGGGCTACGAACTGCTGCCCCATTCAGCCTATTCTCCAGATTTAGAGAAGAAATTGGAAAAACGCTCGACTAAATGTATCGAGTTTTAGTTTTAGTTACTTTCGGTCTTGCTAATTCTGATCCATACAAAGAAATTCCATTTATACATGTTTTGAACAAGAGGTTTTTGGCCGCTTTTCATGAGATTTAAGGCACTGTAAGACTATCACACCATCGATAATCTGAATATGACTCAACGAATAGGAGATGAATACGATGGGTTTCGACAAAGTCATACGGATTCACCGATTAGTGGTCGAGAATGGCTGCCTGGGTTCATTTGTATTGTGTCAGTTACCCTACCCAGTCATAAAGACTGGAAATGACAACTACGTCGTTAAACCTATTGCATCTCTGTCAATAATGCACGCTTAAATGATTTTCACACACAGACACCAATTTAAAAATTCAGAAACCCACGCATCCGTGTCCGCGGTGATGCATATTATATAATTTCGAAACACAACTCTGCTTAATTTTCCACTTTAATTTACCCTCGAGGACCGAGAATAGTTATATTCATAAACTCTGTCTCTCTAAAGCAAACTGCGCCACCGGAAAAAGGCCGTACTTCAGCGGCGCATTTATATTTTTTTCAGCCAACCTCGGCTTTCACTCCCTCGAATGACTCAAACTCGCCATTTAGTCCAGGATCCCATATACACCACAAATTGTTATAGTATATTACCAGAAATTCAAAACATTATACGCACATCTTGTTGGTCCAACGTTTTGTGACGCAGCTGGACACCTAACAGGTTAATGACTTGTCGACTGCACAGTGTTGTTTTTGAAAAAATAAAAACATCTGTTTTTTTCGATTAAATAATTTTTTTTATTGTTATCAACTTGTACTGATTTTTTTCCTTAATATACAATAAATATATGTTACCGGCAATCTGTATAATCCGTAATTCTATACAATACCTAAGTAATGTATAGAATACCTAAAACGTGTAGGTAATGTATGAAATATTATTTGGTTTATACTTTGCCTAGGTTTTCTGAATGTGCAGTCGGTAACGTATGCAAGGAACGGCTTGTACGTACCGGCAGACAGGCATCAAACGTATTGCGTACTTAATCAAAGAAAATTACATTATGTTACAGGCATTCTTAGTTTCAAATTAATTTTACAGTGATTTTACTGTACTAACAGAAAGGTATTTTTTGTACCCTTTTCATAAGGCTTATTTTTAAGGAGCACTCTAATTGTTAATTTTAATAAAGTTGATTTTAAATAATATAACTTTGCCAGCCATTTTATAGGTATGCCGGTTAACATTCATAAATTGAGACCAAGATCTATGTATTCTACACATTGCCGGTGGAACATCAGGTACTCTATACAATCCCTAGGAATTATATTCATTACCGAGGTAAGGTATGTAATGGATACTATTCATAATATTTCATACATTGCCTGGGTAACCCAACTATTCTATACATTTTCTAGGTTTTGTATAGAATACCTGAATTGTACAGATTACCGGTAACATATATAACAACTTATCACTGGTATTTCCACTCCAAAATGACCTATGCAATATTTGTTTGGGACACTCTTCACATATGCAAAAAGTGTTTGGGATGCAACGGCGATGATTCGTTACATCTCTTTTTTGAAATATAGACTCCTGCAAGGCAGAATTTATGAAATTGAGGATCTAACCCTTCCATGCGCTTATATTTTGAGGTGCCTCTTAAGTTAAAAATAATATTAGTTAGTTCAACACTCACAGTGATGATCACAATCATGCAACCCGACATTGAGTACGGCCTTAAAAAATCTACACTTGGCACAAGTTGTTATGGCATTAAGTTTTTCAATATGCTGCCTAATAATATGAAATTATTAGATATTGACGTTTTCCAAGGGAGACTTGAAGACTACTTAATAAGAAAGGCATTTTTCAGCATGGATGAATATTTAAAAACAATTTTTGTGATATGCTTTAAATGTTCATTCGATTTACTGTCCCACTTTTGCTTTTGCTTTTTTTGTCTGTGCGTGTACAGTTTGTTGTATTTTATACATTTATTTCGTTTCTTTTCAGGGATTTCTACAAATGTAGGACGCCTTTGTGGCCTCCTTGACTTTCAGTCTTTTCTCTCCTTCAGAAAGGCTGGGGTATTTCCAGATGTCTACCCTTCCATGTCAGCGTCAGCGCTATCCTCTTGTGAGGCTATGTTTCTTTTTCGAATTGTAGGGAATTTCAAGCTGATATAACAGATTATGATAAATCAAAAGCATGAACAATTTGATGCAAATAGATATTTGTAACATAACCTCAAAATAGAGCACTGACACACAACAGTAGAAAACTATGAAAATCAAAGAGGCCATAAAGGCGTCCTACAATTGTAGGAACGACTGACGATACGACTCTAAACTTTACTCATGTTGCCATCGTTATACTTCAAAGAAGTGATGCAAGAAATCAAAAATCTCGAATCAGCGTTTGAAGAGACAGATTTTACTTTATGTCAAATACAAAAATTTAGACACAGATACGAACATCTGTTAGCATATCTTCTTGATACGAAAAAAACATCTATTAAAAGACGACGAAAAGAGTTGTGCTTTGAAAGCCGCAAAAGAACTACTTCCTACTAATAATACCTCGCCAAATACCGACAAATAAGAAATTCTCAAAGCTTGGTAAGCTTTAAATTGGTGGAAATCCCAACAGAATATCGATGCTATTCAAAAACTACTGCCCACCATTGAGCAACCGTTATCTGCAGGAGAAAATCGACATGTGAACCGTAAGATAACTTTCAAATGATACATTACGATATATGTGATCCCGGACTATGCTTTTTTTTCAACTAACCCGGCTTTTAGACCCTCGGATTTCTACAACCGCATAGCCTTTAGTCGCCAGGATGTTTATGGTCCGCAAAATAACTTTTCGCGCCGGACTCTGTCCGACTAAAGGATGCTCTATGGATACTATGAAGTGTTTTAATTAACCGCAAGAAATTTAAAATGCACATGAAACATGAACATAGCCATATAGAAACGGGACAGTTCTGTTACAAATATGTTACTTCTTCAATGAATATTATACTCGTAAAGTGGGAATATAGAGACTAGAGGGCCCCCGCTCAAAGGATTATGGTTAGAGTTTTCGCGTGCCCAGACTTTTGTGAATCCCGGGTATCCGGTATTTTTAGATACCCGGGTATTTTCAATTGTAAATAAAACTTCATATTATCCATCAGTTTGGTCTATTCAAATATACAAATATTTACGCTTACAAAAATAAACTTCTTAACAAAATAATAATAGAAACACAATGTCATTATCGTAGTTCTTAATAATGCCACGTTGCTGTACCTGTATTACCATAATTTATACCAACCAATTACATTTTCACGTAAAATTTAATGTGGTTAGTCACCGGTAACCTATTTACCGTAAAGAAAGTATGTTCCGCAAAATTTATAATTCAATATAAAATTCATAATAAAAACATAAAAAAATAATGAAGCATGAGAATGACAAGTGACTACAGTCTTATTTCCAAAATTTTGAGCACGAATAGTCCAAGAAGCATCTTCGAAAAAACTGATTCGGTTTTACTGCATAGTATTTAAACTGAACCCCTTTTAACGAATATGCATGATGACAAGAATAATTGTTGGAATAATTTTTACAAACAAATTCCAAAAATTGTTTTTACGCAACGAACAAAGTTTTTCTAGGTTTTCGGATCATTCTCAACAAACTATTCTCTAACGCCTATTTTTTGTTTATACCCATGCAGCTTAACGGGGTCTGGTCAGGACAATGAGATCTTATAGTGTATTATATTGACAATTTTTTATATCAACACTAAACCTATGAAAGGTTCATGTAGTAAATAGATCCTTTGATCGCTAGGTGGCACGACCTAAGGGTAGTTTTACCAAGAAGAGACAGACAAGGCAAATAAAGTAGAAAGGTATACTTTATCTGAAGTCACTTGAAACACTGTGAAATACCGGGTGCGTTTTATATATCTATATTTAACACGCTCTGTTGCTGCAAAAATCGCCAAATTTCGCAGCAAATATCCCCCGTATAAGAGATCAAAGGCAGTTTCACCGGTCCACGTGGAGTAAAGCACGCCTATGCGTGGACATAGCCAATGAGAAAGCGTGTATTTCAGAGCTCGGAACAAGTGCAGGTGGCTACTGAAAATTGAAACAGTTTAGCCAGTGCCGTGTAGCGGTGAATAAACGTGTTTTCTTTAGTCTGTCCGTGTTTTTTCATAGATTTTATTAGTTTGTGTGTTTTTGACTTTTGAATACTCAGTTTACTTGTTGATTTAATTGTTGTGTTGATTGTTCTTGTGTGTCCTAAATATGGCTCTTTGGAGACCTTGGGAAAATGCTCCAAGCCACGAGGAGATGGTTGATGAACCTGTGCAGGCAGAATTCTTTCATAAAGATTTAGAGGAACAGACCCAAAGAGTAATCCTAAATATGTATGATTGTCTGAAAAACGAAAATCCAGATTCCTCGCAAAATCAAATTTTAAACAGAATTTGTATCCTGACAAAAATCAGTCGGTCTACCATTTATCGGGTTATAAAAAGGGGAGATGCAGTCAACCATTCCTTCCACAGAAAGCGCATAGCGCAAAAATTAAAAAGAATAGACGTGGGTTTTCAGGAAGATATTCGTCGTATAATATACGGATTTTATAAAGAAAATTTGGTGCCCAAGTTGGAAATGATACGGGATAAATTAAAAGATTATCCTGAAGATTTTTATAATTACAAATGCTTAGACTCACTGCACTGTATTGTAAAACTGTGTGGTTTTCAATACAAAAAATTAGATAAAAGAACGGTGATTATGGAGTCGTCTCGAATCGTTGAATTGCGCCAAGAATTTTTGCACAAAGTTAAAATCTATAGAGAGCAGAAAAGAAATCTGATTTACCTGGATGAAACGTGGTATGATACCCATGATGTTGTGCAGTACGGCTGGGTTGACGACAGCAACAAGTGCATTTTAAATGCACCATGCAACCGTGGAAAACGAATCATTATTCTCCATGCTGGCAGTGAAAATGGATTTATACCTAATGCCTTGCTGTTATCTGCCAAAAATATCAAAGAATCATGTGCCGACTATCATGAGGACATAACCTCCGACTTATTTGAAAAGTGGATAGAGCAGCAGTTATTACCAAACGTTTCCCCAAATTCAGTGATTATTATGGACAATGCGCCATACCATTCCCGACAGAAAAACAAAATTCCGAATACAGGCACAAAAAAACAAGACATTATTGATTTTATGAAGGATAAGGGAATGGAAATACCACAAAAATCAACCAAAGCCATATTATTGGATCTTATTAAAAGACAAAAATTTGAAAAAGAGTATGTTGTTGACAATCTGCCTCAGCAAAATGGCCATGAAGTATTACGTCTACCTCCCTATTACAGCATTTTTAACCCGATTGAGTTGGTCTGGGCTGCTTTAAAAAAAAAGTAAGAAAACATAATCAGACCCCTCAATTAAGTGAATCGCTATTGGCCACAATAAGAGATGCAGTATCTCATATTGCTGCCACAGACCTATGGAAACAGTGTTCTAGGCATATTATTGAAAAAGAAAATGAATATTGTGTTTTGCCTCCTGTAAATCCCGTTGTAATTCCCCTACAAGATGACTCTAGCGACAGCTCCGAAGGCGAGGATGATATATAAATACCTATAATGTAAGCCTTTATATACCTTTTTATATACCTACCTGCTATGTAAATATTTCCCTATGTCAAACGTTGGAATTCTGTAATTTTTCCTTTTCTTAACTTTCAGTCAACATATATTAAACTCCCAATATAAGTATTTTTTATCCCAAATCAAAAAAATAAGAAGATAGTAAAATCCATTTATTGTGATATAAAACATTATTATTATCGTTCTAAATAAATGCCGCACGCCTATGATACGTCATGAAATTACAAAGGACGCGCCGACCAAAGGTTTTTATGCTATTTCAAGTGACTTCAGATACACCATACACTGATGTACCAAAAACATGGCGCCCACAAAACAGCTGATGACTTCTAACCTCGTGTTGTTGTTATTTAACGAGAGGTTCATGCGGTGTTGCCTGATAGATCATCCTTTTTCTTCCAACGCCACTGAGCGAGAAAGTATTGTAATCGCGAAAAATGACATAATGTGTGTTTTGGATGTTATATAACATATACATGACGAAAAATCATGTCACTCATTTCCGTCGGTCTGTCTGTCCGCTAATCCTTGACCAGTCTATAACTTCAGAAGTACCGCTCGGATTTTGATGAAATTTCCACATAAGGTTTCTTATATGCCAAGGACGAAAAAAGCGAAAAACATAAAAATCGTTTTTTAACGTTTCGGAGCCTGTTGATCTTACAATATTTATGCGCTCCCAAACTCGGTAATTATATGCACCTATTAGCCAGATTACCTTATACATCATAGATTTCCCCGTACATTTGCCTTTGGAACTTCGGCGTATCGGTCGGACAGGCTATTCTATCCGTACTGCAGCTCAAAACACATTTACAGGTGTCCAAGCACGAAATGCGCGATAACTCGCTGCAGCCATAGCACGCAAATGTGGAAAAGGACAACGTTGCCAGATGAACAGTAACTACCGGTACAGCAGGGAAATAATATCTATGGATTTATTGTATGGGCCTGTTTGACTGACTGAATCCGTTTAATATATCTGTTTCACATGTTCGTAAATCATTTTTTCTCGGAGGATTTAAATTGCGCTAAAATAGATCCTTTATAAACTTATGAGCAGAGTCAACCTACTTGCAGGGAAATATAAGCATTCTTTGTTCAAATTTACCTTTTTTATACATGTATTACTTTTTTAGTTTTTCAATTATTTGTTAGCAGTCTACGAAATACATTTTTCCTTCAAGGTGAACGTTGTACGGTACAAAATATTCATAGAAGTCTATCGATCAGATCACAAAAGATAGCCGTCATTCTGAGCACTGGCGGATTTGGAGTGGTGGCGCGGGGGGCGCCCGCCCCCCTAGACGTCTGAAATTTGCTTTTGCAATCTAACACCATTGTGTTACTTTCTCTCATGGCTATATCTATTGATATTTTTATCAATGCTGATATAACAGACGTACTTGAGTGTGTCAGTATTTGTACCATTTACTTGATTTGTTTAATGGGCAGTTCAGAGTCTTAATCCTTAAGCTTATTACATACTAGTAGACCCCGTTGCGCAATTTGTCTATAGGCAGTTTGGAGACGGTCTCAAGACACGATCTATAGATGGTCTACAGACATCCTTCTTTGTCTTGTCTAGCGTCCATACGATAATGTGAATTTTTTGGTCTCATGTTCGTTTTCGCAATCAAAGACATTGTTTTGTGTGGAATGGACTGGGAAAATGTCTCGGGGTCCCTCAGAATGTATTATTTATTTTTTTGGCGGTTAACAGAGCAATGAAGTTTTTTATGTTTGAATCTTTAATATTATTATACTAGTTAATTATAAATGCCACGTACTTATTTTGTTCTCATATAATAAAATATTGGCTTTCTGATGATTTCTGAGCAATTTCCATGTTTTTTTTTCAATCTGGCCTTGATCAGATACAACACAATGGATTTAAGGAGCAATAATAGGATAGATTCTAGAAGTTCCACTGAGGTTAAAAAATGACCAGCCCCAAATACCGTTTGCGCCCCCCCTAGTCGAAATCCTGAATCCGCCCTTGATTCTGAGAATCTTTCACGTTAACCAATGGATCTCATAGTAAATACTTGGAAGCCTAATTAGTATTAGATCCGGTATTCATATTTCAGCAAATATAATTATTAAAAAGCTTGCTGAGCCAAATAGTTTGGGATAGTTTTTAGGAAAATGAATGTATGCAACAATATGACAGCTGTTATACGAGGTCTGTAAATTAAGCGGCAACATAGTGTTCGATCCGGCAACACTGGAGGCGCCGGGCTTGGAGGGGGGGACAGGCAAACGTGTGATCCGCCTTCGGTACAGGTTGAAACTCGATCGAGTCATTTCATTATCCCGAGATTTTTTCAGTTTTTCCTATTGTGCTGTGTTATGCTATGAGGAGTGGAAGAATCGTCTCCAGCGCTATTTGGCTTCAAAAGTTATTTTAACGGTGACAATATAAAATTGTAATTATATTTGAATAAGAAAATTTAAAAAAAAAATCACACTCATCACTTAATTTACACGCCTCGTGTGTGACAACAGCCTTCCCCAAATAACAAATTAAAATACTGAATAAATGTTCACGTTCAAACCTAGAATAGGAGTTTCCACATATCTGCTGTTACCCTCCAACCCTTCTTAGGAACGTACAAAAACCGCACCACATTCTGTTACTTTACACCCTCGTTAATCGCTGTGAATTGTTCTCCTAGAGACATAAAGATTCGTATGTACACGGTGCGCGCTAATTATGTTCCGTTTCCTGCAAACGAAAACGCTCTTGCCTACTCTGAAGGAAAAGGTACGCTTTGTTGTCTTGTAAGAACGAGCGACCACAAGTGCACCTCTTCATCTGTACAGTTTGAGGTCAACAATGAGACGCTTCCTACTAACTTGCAGTTATAAAAGGCACGTATAGCTGAGAGTCACGGAAAATTTAGATGCCTTGAATAGTACATTACATACCTAGTATGAGAAATAAGCCACTCTTGGGCGAGCACTTTTATAACCCGAGACGATTAGTGATGAAGGGAGTGAATGGAAAACGAATGATGGGCCAACGTACGTAGCTTCTTCCATCTTTCCGAACAGTATCAAGTAAAGGTAACGTCACTAGCTGCTACGCACAGTTCTGATTACTAACATACGAGAGCAGTCCGATAAGTAGAAAGCCTACAAAAGAAAAACGAAAATTTTGGAACAGTGTCATTTTATTTCTCAACGTAGTCTCCTTTTAGTTCGATGCACTTGACCCAGCGATGCTCCAACTACTTTAACCCGTCCGAAAAATACGTTTTCAAAAAATTATGTTTACTTATTTTGTTATTCGGGAGAATATCCAAATTTTGCTAAAATTTATTTCTTTTACAACAGAAACCTATACAAGACGAAGCAACCAGGTGCTTGGAATTATACTTAATTTTGATGACATAAGAAACCGTGTGTGGATTTAATGAGTTTCTCTCCGTCGACCGTTGTTACATGACCAGCGAAAAGTCCCTCTATACCATTGATTCCCAAAGCGAAAAAAAATTAGGGGGTCCATGAAATGAATATGGGGGTCCATCATACTATCTTATAATATCAAAACATATACATTATTTATAAAAGTACCTATGAAGTAAAAAATTTATTATATATGCTTATAAAATTGTGTAAGTTGTAGGATGTTGGTATTCGCTTTGTGGTCGCAATACATTTTGAACTTGTAAAAACCTGAGAGTCGCAATCTCAGAGCTTCGCTACCTTGCACTGACTTGTTCAATTCGTAATATGAATGTGGGACAAATACGTTTATTCGTTTCCTGAATATTGAAAAGGAAAGTGCTAAGAAAATATTTTAAAAAATATAAACAGATAGTATATCACACAAATTATAGTGAGTCAGTGTTATTTTGTTTGAGAGTGCTGGAGAAAAGTAAGTACATTATTTTTTATTAAATTTTAGTTTTGTACTCGTAGTTAGCAAAGATAGATAAATTACGCCAATCATGACTTTAGTTATTAGTAGTTAAATATTCAATCATGCAAAATTACACGAGTACTCCTCAATAGTTTCTTTTTGGAAGTTTTAGCAATCGGTAATATAATTACAGTGCAATCTCGGTAATTCGAGCTAATTGTTGCAAGATGTTCGAATTATGGAATGTTTTCGGAAAAATCAAAAAGTATTTGTAATATACAGCTGCTGGATCTTCTGTCTTATTTAAATAATTTAATTTTGCCCACAGATGACTCATGCCATGTCCGAATCTAAAAAGAAATGTAGACAGTACAGTGTTGATTATTTGAAATTTGGCTTCATTCCATCATTGCCGGACAAACAATCGCCTATGTGCCTTTTATGCAACAAAGTTTTGGGCAATGACGCCATGAAACCATCTAAACTGCAAGATCATCTGAGAAGATGCCACCCTGATAAAACAGAGAAAGATTTGAAATACTTTCAAACACTCAAAGATAAATTTCAAAAGAGACCTACACTGGACAGAATGTTCGCTTCGACGTCACAAAGAAATGATGATGGTTTGCGGGCGACTTACAATATCTCGTTACTTATAGCAAAATCCGGAAAACCGCATACTATCGGAGAGAAGTTAATTTTTCCAGCCGTTGAAGAGGTTTTAAAAACTGTTTTACACAAACCTGCACCTGATATCATTAAAAGAATTCCCTTAAGCAACAATACTGTTGAAAGACGTATTGATGAAATGAGTTCTGATATTGAAAGCTTCTTATGTAATTATTTGCAAACGACCCATTTCTCTATAAAACTGGACGAGTGACATAGAAGAAACGGATGTCATAATACAAGAGGAACTGACTGAACTAAGTACAAACGAAGAATTTAAGGTTCAGTTTAAAAACGGATATCAGCAATTCTGGCTCCAAAACATACCCGTTACTTATCCCGTATTATGGAATATAGCGAGGAAATTTTTAATTTCCTTTCCATCGTCATACCTAGTGGAAAGGGGGTTCAGCGCTGTTACCAATCTCCTATCGACAAAAAGAAACAGACTGGACATCATTAGCCGAGGAGATTTAAGATTAACCCTTACAAAATTGACGCCAAATGTTGATAATTTATTATTAAAGCATCAGGTTCATCCTTCTCACTAAAAATATTGACTTATGTTATTTTATTCATAGTTTATTTTATGTTTATTGGTGTCTGACCAATAAATGCCCGCATTGGGAATAAGTGACCGCATTAATTTTTTTAAAGAACCCCTCTTTATAGACAATATATTTATAGAAAATATTTTTTTTTTAAATTATTCTGAAAATTCAAGGATAGGTACATACTAAAATTCGTTCATTTTTTGCCTATTTTTAGATAACTTAAACGTATAAGAAGCGGAATTTAATCAAACTAACAGTGAAATTATTGTAGAACATACGTTTATGTTATAATTAATAAACGAACTCGCTTATTGTACTATTTTAAGTAAAAAACTTTTTTTTTTATTATTTTTCACTTTTTTTTACTTTATCCCTCACCTGTTTATTTAATGTTACATATATTTTACATAACAGATACAAAATTTTATTTTGTGTAGTTTTAATTTAGATTCAATTAATAAATGTATAAATTAAATGTGTTTTTACTTTTAGTTTTTAACACTAAACTTCACTACAGTTAGAAATTTACAGGAAATCAATATCAGGTAAGTAGGGGGTCTACCCAACACGGAAAAACATGGCAAGGGGTCTACGTCACAAAAAAGTTTGGGGAACTCTGCTCTATACGTTCGTGTTGTGAGCTGGTATACAAAATAATACTGTGCAATTTTAAGCGGTTCATACCATAAATGGGCATTATTCGTTTTAAAAAGATAGATCAGCCACAGTTGGTTTGTTGTAAACAGCTTATCTCCGTGACAAAGGCTCGAGCTAAGGGATTTTAAATTCAAAAAACAAACATTTTTTTAATTGAGCGTCTTACATTTCACAAGATTCTCCTGGCATAAAAAGTGTCCGGGAAATCCCCGGCTGATGATTGAAGACAAGAGATAGAGAAGAGAAAAAATGGCGATGTTAATGTCTTTTTTATTTTGAAATCCAGTCTCAAAAAATCCTGGGAAAAAGAAAAACGTTTTTGAGAAAATTCGGTTATCTGTCTTCGGAAAGTGCCATTTTATTAGTTAGTGAATGCGCGACTTTGCCCCCGTTTAAGTGGCTTCGCATCTCTTACGTTTCCGAGATCCCAATCGCAAGAGTCGAATTTGGTATATTGAACAGAACAACCATGAACGCTCCCAAATTCTGAAGATTTTTCACGGCATCACTCATTGTTATACATTAGAGTGGCGTTTTTACCAGTTCGCATTTATGGACAAGTTAATCGGTTTTCCAACTAGGATCCTCGATTTGTTTTCCTGTCATACTTTACATATACCATTTGCACAGAAAAATCAATTTTAAATTGACGAACAACACACATAATAAAGTATTGCTTTTGCTATTTCTGCGCCCACGCACCGCTTTACGCAAATTCACGTATTGACTAGTTTTCTTGTTTTTTAAAGCGATTAGTTCATTCCTTTGTGTTTGTATAACTGAGAAAGTGCTTTCAACATACGGTGCATACCTTAAAACTCAGCTCGAATGGTTGGTATACAATTGGAATTATAAACACAACACCTATTTTACAAAGCAATATTTTTATTAAGAAAAGATCAGCAACTAACTTTCAACAGACATGTTGACTATATGTGTCGGAAATTAGACAAAAAGATTGGGTATTGTCGTAGAATTTGTGAGAATCTAAGTCCCTGGTGCAGAAGGGTAAGTCTACAATACAATAATTTTTCCTCATTTTATTTATTATTGATTACATGCACAAACGAGCAAAAGCAAAGGTTGCAAATTCTATTAAATAAATGTATGCGGATTTTGTTAAATTGTAGCAGGTATACCCATATACAGTATATGTTAAAGGCATTAAATTTTTTAAACATACACCAAATTATTCAAGAGGCAAATTTAATTATTTTATATAAAATTATCAATAATCAGGCTCCACCTTATCTTGAACAGTTTCTAAAAAAAAGATGTGAAATGCAAGGTTACGACATTAGATCAAAAGAAAATTTCCATATACAAAGATTTAGATATAAAGGTTTAGAAAAGTCAGTGTTTGTCTGTCAGTGATTGCCAATTATTCAAAAACGTTGGACGAATATTTTTATGTACTTTTTTGCGATGGCCGATTCATAATTTGGATGAAAAACTTAGTTCTGCCCGGAGTGTTCGATTTTCCAAGGTTTCCCCTACGTCGTCGAACAAACTGATGTCATCAAATAGATAATTGCATGATATTATACCTTTGTCCTATAGTACACTGTTGAAACTGTAATTATATTTGATATTTAATCATTTGGTCGTAACTAAGATCATACAGATTTTATAGCATCGACCTATGAAATGCATATTGTAAGCAGCTTCTATGAAATGGACAAGTATTAATAATCCATACGATAATATATTTACACGGTGAGTTCCTATTATGTATTATTGAAGATCTAAAGACACATATTTCAACCATTATGAACAAACCACTGATTATTTATTTACACAGCTTACATTTAACCGATATATACTCTATTAGTAATTCATATACTTCAGCAGGATGATGCATTGTACAATCGCTGCACTCACAAATAATGCTAACCACGCACTATCTATTGTGAAATAATAATCTGATGTTAACAGGAAATGAGATAACTAAATCGAAATACATAAATTGAATTTCTCAACTGCACTACTACATTATTTATAGTAAGAGTCATCATTAAAGCAGTCATAGATCTTCGAAAAAACAATAATTTGAAAATTCAAAATACTTATTATCGGCCCCTCTTAAATAAGCGCTAAACTAACAAAAATTGAAATCTGTTCGTAAGTTTAGGAGCTTTGATGCCACAGATACAAGGTCTGTCCCAAAATACACATGACTTTTGAAAGATATCCGATATAAGTAGCGCCATCTATTATCGAAGACTAGCGCTGGTTCTTCCATTGATGCCCTGTCAAAATTTCAACCCAATCGAACCATGTCACGCGGAGTTATCGGGCTCAAAGTGACAGTACCTTTTTAGCATCAGTCGAAAAATGATCATCGAACAAAGAGTCAATATTAAGTTGTGTTAAACTTGGTAAAATACTCGTATTTACCGAAACGCATCATATGTTGATGCAAGTGTATAGTGGTGATAGTTTATCTCGTAGCTGAGTCCACGAGTGGTTTACACGGTTCAAAGAGGGTCGGGAGTCGCTGGAAGTAGGCCAGCCAAAATTTGTGTTTACGCCAGAAACCATAGAAAAAGTGAGTGAACTTATCAAAAATGATCCAAAATCTTCGTTGAGATACATAGAAATAGAATTAAATATCTCTAACGATTCAATCCATCGCATTTTTAGCCTGAAATTTGGGCATGAGAAAGAGGCCAAAAAAGCCAAGAGTCAAAGTGCCGAATGGAAGCACCCGAACGAGCCAAATCCAAAAGAAAAAACCGCTGGGAAAAGTCTAAAGTGAAGACAATGTTCAATTGTTTCTACGATTCGAAGGGAATTATTCCCAAAGAATTCGTTCCAACGGGCCAAACAGTTAATCTCGGTGTTGTGAGGAGTTTGGTCGGGTATTGTTCGTCCAGAATATCGCGAGGAAGGAAGCTGGCGCTAGTTGCACGATAATCCACCATCTCATCGATCGACGCTTGTGTCCGATTTTTTACAAAAATGTCATTTTAACCATCAACCACTACCCATATTCTCCTGATATGACATCGTAAGACTATTTTCTGTTCGGTAAACTATATTTGGCCATGAAGGGACAGCGGTATGTCGACGTAGAGGCCATCCAAAAGCAGGGTTGTTTCGTTTTAAACATTTTGTTTTAATCAATAATTGTTTTAAACATTCGC
Source organism: Acanthoscelides obtectus (assembly GCA_963669975.1). Classification (NCBI taxonomy): domain Eukaryota; kingdom Metazoa; phylum Arthropoda; class Insecta; order Coleoptera; family Chrysomelidae; genus Acanthoscelides; species Acanthoscelides obtectus. The sequence continues at coordinate 28,380,309 of CAVLJG010000004.1, forward strand.
TTAGGTTTAAAACAGTTTTTGATTAAAACAGTTTAAAACATGTTTAAAACACTTAAAATAACCAAGCGTTTTTTTTTTGTCTTAATTTTCATTATTAATATAATAAATAAAATAGGAAATGTTCTCAAATACAAATTTTTTAACATATATATTATTTATTCATTAATAATAGGAACATAACAAAAATAGAACTTAAATATTTTGCATACAAGTGTTAACAAATTCCCCACACTCTTTCAGTCTCATCACTGATGGAATTAAGCTCTTTAAAAATTGATACCAACTTTTAGCAGCTTTGACATTGCTTAGCCGATTACGTGGTTTTTCAACGGACTAAACCATAATGAGAAGAATCTTTCTATGTTGGCTGACCATGCAATAACTGTATGAAGCTATTGAGCAAGTTCCAAAGCTGTGGTATTTATATTTTTCATAGAACGCCACGATGCGAATGGTTTTACATTCTCAATTAGATGTTTAGAAAACATATATGGTTTAAAGGGTACACACTTTGCCTGGTAACTAATAATATTTGGCAATGCTTCTGGATGATAGGTTTCTACATATTTCATGCCAGTTTCTATTTGCTCTTGACTAAGTTTATTGCCTCTTACAGCGATGATCAAGCAAATTTGCCAAAAAATGAGCTGCGGTCAAAGCCATTTTCATACGATCCTCGACTTTATTCGTATCACTTACCGAAAATTCTCCGTTTGCTTGTTCGGTCTCGAATGCTTCTAAAAATTCTAGCCATATCTCTGTAGCCTCTCCTATAGCGCAAGTGTTTCTTTGGACTTTGTCCAAAGCAAATGCGACATACATTAATTTTTTTAAATAGTCTTCGGCATTTGACTTTAAATTGGTAAAAATTTAAAATTCAAGGTTACCTGTATTATTATCTGGATAAACATTCTTTGAATATTTTTGAGTTTTGGATATCTCATCTAGCGTTAAATCCTCCTCTGTCTCAGAATCATAGATAATTGACATTGGTAGCTGAGAATTTTCAGATGGAACAAACACATTTTTGAATATGTTTCTTCATACGCAGCACTAGTTCAGCCATAATTACTTTACATTTAGCTGTCACTGATTTTTTGTTATTATCCTTAACAACATCAAAATAGGACCAAATGGCATCTTTCTTCCTTTCTGTAGACGACATTTTTCAAAAAAAGAACACCACAAAATAACTTACAGTAAACGTTATTGCAATAGCCAACTTGCAAGGCGAATTTATAAATAGTACTTAGTCTGTAGTTCCCCCAGGCCCAATAGTTCCTCATTGCAATTGGTTTTTGTTATTTCGGGGATTCACCGGCACATCCTAACGGCGGCGTGGTGCGACGTAGTTCGTAACAGCTGATCGCGATAGTTATTCAGTATTCAGTAGAATAATAGGTCGAACATTTTCTATTAATATTATGAAAAAATATGATTTAACAATGTTTTTTCTAAGTTTCATTTGTTTAAAACATAAAATTTAAAAACAAAAAAAAACATGTTTAAAACAAAAAAAATGTTTAAAACAAAAAAAACATGTGTTTTGTATAGAATAAAAAATACATGTTTTTTTTCAACCCTGTCCAAAAGACGTCGACGACCATTTTGAAGGACATCCCGGTCAATGAGCTAAAATCATCATTCGAAAATCTGTATTAACTCTAAAGAAGACTACTTTGATTAAAATAAATTCGATTTTGGGAAAAATGTTTTTCTTTGTCCTGTTTCCTTTGCGACGGACCTTGTAGGTATACACATCAAACTTGTTGATGAACTGTTGACATGGAAAGTAAAAACTTCAATATCGTAACGTGCAACAAAATTATTTTTATATGAAAACTAAAACTTAAAAGAACATAAGTACAAGAAGTGTGTCATATACAAAACTAGGGCAGCTCAAGCGCTACCGAATCTCTTCACAATACCTTGTGATTATATTAACGGACCATAACAGTAACAGTGAATGCAGCATATAGATGGTGTATAGAAAATTAGACTCAGATTCAAACTATTCTTCTATGAAAGTATCGAAGGCTTTTTTTATTGAAATATAATTTTATGAATAACAGTAGTTGAAGATCTTTTATGAACCAGCAACTGTTACATTGTTAGTCGCATAAGCGTTTTTTCGGGAATGTTTGATTTGTGGTTCCATACATATTTGCAAGGTAGGCAATACACCTACATTCGCTACAATATGATAAAATATACGATGTAAAAAAGATGGATTCACGTTTTTGGATTCAAATTCTTTTATAATTAACCAGCGAGGTAGGTAGAGATAGAAACAGCAAGCCTACGATTTGTTTTCCTCCAAAATCAGTCTGTAGTCAGGATGAAAAGGCCTTGTCAAGTATGTCATTAAATTGGATTTCAAGACATAGCATTTCTTGCATGACTTGCAAAGAGCGGCACAAGCCTAATGAAGGCAGAACTTTCCACCGGTATGTATTATTGTGTTGATAGAACGTTGCCACTTTGGTACGCAATGGTAGTCAAATGAGTCAAAAGTATGCACTAAAACTACGCCAGTTTGGCGACAAACAATGCATTGTAAACATATAGGCTTGGCTCCTTCTAATATATTCGAATTCCTTGATATTAACCAAAAAATAAAAATGTCTACGGAGTAAAGGTTATTTATACGCTATGACAGTCAAGCAGTCTTGAACACGACGACACCTCCTAATTCAAGAAAGCACCTAGTAGTCTTGGAGACAGATAAGAAAACTCAAAATACTGTGCGGAGGTAGGCGAAACATCTGACGACCTCCAGCTACCAATGGTTGACGAAAGATGAAAAACTACTACGTTAAATCGTGTTTATTTTAGATATTTGCATAGAAAGTCAGTGTTGGTCTGTTCCGTGAATACTTGATATTCCGGCTACTAGATAGGTCCACCGTTTTGGTGGTGCAACATCTATCTGTGCATTTCGCAGAACGTCGAGCAGTTCGGAACGTAGGGGTCTTCTGTCATATTTCATGGTACCATGAAGACCAACTTTGCAAATCATTGATAGGTGGAGATCATCGGATTTTTCGCTTACCTCCGCACAATAAGAAAAGTGTATAGCAATCCTGAGCCTCTGGTTGTTGAATAGATTAACCTTCTGATAAGCATTCTCATGAGTTAGGAAGACAACACGGAGTACCAGTTCCTACGCAGATGTTGCTACGTAAGTATCGAGATCTATGTTTGATAAAACGGAGTTTGATAGTGAGGACATATACTCAGCGGGACGGTAAGACATCTTGACTTCCTTATGGTGGCTGAAGTATAAAGTCAAAGTTGAAATTTGCAAAATGGCCAGCTACCATCATGAACCATTTTTTAGTTATGATGGGCCATGTGATAGGTTACGTTAAGCTCCTTATACTTTATGATCCTGAAACATAAAATCACTACCTCTCCAAATGACAGAATGGCAGGTTGTTAAAGTTGAGCGTTTTTGCATATCCAAACAATCTTCAAAACGCTAGACTAGAGTATGATATATCAATATTCTCTGTTGCGTGACCCAGTGAACTACACAGTGGAGCAAGTTGGTAAACATTTAAGGCGACAGCTCGCACTGTGACCAAAATTGGACTCTAACAAAACCGGGATCAAAATATGTTTTTAGTTCACCTCAAAATGAATACGTATACCAACATAATTGCCTGGTATCTGGGCAAGCAGGACTGAGAGGTTCGACTAACCTACATTAGACAGTGACTAATGGGCATAGGTCCTATGGTCCGCTCAGACAAACAAATGACGATTAGTAATAAATGGAACATTCAAATTGTCAAAGTCTATCAATTTTTGTAGAACTGAGCGTCCCATATTTTATCGCCAATTCAGATAAACCCCTCTAAAATAAAATTGTAATTGAACATTAGGTATTCAGTTATAAGCGATTCACTGTTCAAAAACACTCAACCTTGACATGCCACCAATCTGCCATTTTTGAAGATTGCGAATTTATATTCTAGGGTTATAGTGCTCATAAAAAGCTTCAAGATATCACACCGTCTATCGCGCATCCGCCATCTCGAAATTTTTAATTGTTATTTTCACTTTAAAATACATTATTAGTATTTCATTACATCCTAACCGTGTCTCACCTCGGACATTTCAAACTAGCCGATATGACCGCTCCTTTGGCATAAGGACGCTTTTCCTTTTGGCAGTTCAAAAATCATATTAAGAAAGTTTCTTTAAGCTCCTCATAGCAGCCGCGGTGCCCTGGCATCTAGGTTTCTGAATGCGCGGCTGCTTCGGAGTAAAAAAACTTAAAAACTTGATCCAATCAACAAATAAAGAGAGGACGTTTTTGAAAAGCACTGTACAGATAAACTAGTTTTGGTCTTTATTAGGATCTGTATCGTCAGATAACCGTGGTTTAACTTTAGTGGTACGGAAAAGAGGAAAAAATGTAAGCAGACATAATATCTGTACTATACTACAATTTCAGTGCACTTTGAATTAGTCTTGAGACTAAAATGCCTGGAATACTTCGCTTAAACAAGCTGTTCCTAATAAATCCCCACGCGGACATATATATTAATTAACGTTAATATAGGCTTCTGGTAAACACATCCCTGACATCCTGGCATTTTGCCGATTCTACTGTTATTTATTCAACCTAATCTTGTAAAGGGCTTCCTCGGTCGTATTTAAATTAGCATAGAATGCACGGGCTACAGCATATTTACACGTAAATAATGCATTCATGTTTACCGAATCTGCAGGTGTAATCTAAACTCAAAGCATCCGTTGTGTTGGCTATTTGAACAAATACGCCTGCAGGTATCAATCAAGCGCAAACTGATTTGGATAGTGCAGTGCCCTTCGGAAAAGTGATTAAGCCATATTATTCCGACAAATAGATGGAACACATGTTGAAAAAATTACTTTACCTTTTGAAAGAGTGAACCGAATTTCGTTGCTTTCCGTCTCTGTAACCATGACCAACCGCATACAGCGTTATTTCACACTTTTCAGCAATCATCAGTACGGTATAGGTCCAGACCGTGTGGAATCAGACAAACGGAAAGCAAACAAGCGCAATGAGGTGACGTTAAAAAACACTTTACGTTTTGGTAGAACTGTTCACACAGGCTGAACAGTACGTCTTTGTTGTCCGTCTCTGCAGTCACGACCAACAGCATACTACGTTGTTTTATGTTATTTAGCAATCATTGCGGTATACGTCTAGTCTTGTGGAGACAGGTAGACGGACAATGAAAAAGCGTAATGAGGTGACAACAGTAACAACTACCGCCGGCAAATATTTCGCCAAAGCTGTAAGAGGGATATTTCCCAGATCAGTGGAAACACGCGATAGTTGTTCCGCTACCAACGTGATCTGATCCTACTAAGTATAGTCAACTGAGACCATTCTGCTGCCTATTTTCTAAAACGTATTGGAACTTGTTGTTTATGACGATCTAAACAATCTGGATTTCGACAAGGCCATAATACAGCTTCAGCCCTCTGCAATTTAACAGAAAATGTAACACTGGCGCTTGATAACCAAAAAGCAGTAGCTCTCGAACTTCTTGACTTCACTAAAGCATTTGACACAATTAATCATTCACGTCTTGTGTCTAAATGCAGTTATTACGGATTTTCTGGAAACCTCTTTCGTTTATTCGAAAATCGGTTTAAAAAAATTTCGTCTAAATCAACGAAACTCTACCGCACAACAAAATTTGGTCCAATGTCTTAGGACCCCTGTTATTTTCATTATATACAGGGTGTCCGCAAAGTTGGGGTTTTCCTTTTCAGAAACAACTACCCTTGAAATAACAAAGGTAATGTGTAGTGAAACGAGGGCGACCAAGTAAAAAAAAATAAAGGAAAAAGTACTCACTCTCCAGTTGACGAGAAGTACGTCTCTGCCCGAAATCATACCGCTCCAACAGAAAATGAAATCAGCCGATGCGCGACCGAGCAGACGCAGAAACCACATTGATTGTCTTACACTTAATGGCACATCTTCTAACAAGGAAGGCAAAATGTTGCGTAAAAAGTCTAGGTATTGCATCCCGTCCAATCGATTTGGGAAAATAAATGGTCCAATGAGCATACCGTTCACCATGCCAGCCCAAACATTCACCGAAAATGTTTGTTGAAAATGTGCCCGACGGACAGCGTGCGGATTTTCTACTGACCAAACATGAGTGTTGCGAAAGTTATTCACCCCATTACGCGTGAACGTAGATTCGTCTGTCACCAATATGCACTTCAAAAAGTCCGGATTATTGTTATGTTGATGCAACAACCACTCACAAAACCGCACTCTTGCTGGAAAATCGTCAGGTTGAAGGGCTTGTACACGTTGGACGTAAAACGGATACAGACTCTCTTCACGCAGCGTTTGCCACACTTTAGTTTTTGATACTTGCACTTCTCTAGCCACGTCTCTAGTGCTTGTTGAGGGATTCTCGTCTACGCGATTACCTCTACACGCGTGACCGTAACCGTCGGTTGAAGGTTGCATACTGACCTGACACACTGACCCCGACCCAGTTCTGTCGTCGGGTTGAGTCAGTGACCTTGTACCAGTCGGTGATGTCGCGGCTACAGGACGGTATTCAGATATTTGCAGAGCCCTTTATCTCGGTTCCCTTAAGACATTGGTGTATATGGTACTAAGAAAAATTGCTTGTTTTCAAGATCTACACGTCGTGTAAAGGAAAACCCCAACTTTGCGGACACCCTGTATATCTCAGATTCAGAAACATGTAAAATCACGCAGCATACAATTTTTGCCGACGATAGATGTGATTTTCTGTTCATTTAAGAGTAATGACTTGGAAACAGCGAATAAGAACATGAATCAAGATCTTGCTCAAATTGAAAAGTTTAGTACCAGTAGTCATAAAAACCGTTTAAGCCCTTTTTAAAGACAAATACGTATGTAAATACACTCAAATAAAACAAAAGGAAATGCTTTAAAAAATGACACATATAAATTTAAACGGTAATAAAATAGTTCCTGTCGATTATTCTACGTATTAGAATGGATGATTACTTAAAATTTGTTGAGCATGAAAACTATCTAATTTCCCCATGCTACGCCATTCTCGGAGTTTGATTTGCAAATAAGGCTATATTACATAAATCTGCGAGAAAGCAATTGTGTGAATCTGAATGTTCTAAAATATCGTTTTGCTTAGTGGTTTACTATCCCAATTTAGATATTGTATTCAAAAATGTATTCAAAGTATTATGAATACATTTTGCGGGCTCGTACATATCATATCAGGAAATATGAACAGACGAGGTCTGTAAATTAAGTAATGAAATTGGTAACGTCGCGTTCGATCTGGCAATACTGGTGGTGCCGGGGTTGGTGGGGCGACAGGAGAACATGTGATTTGCCTTCAGTACAAGTTTGAACTCGCTCGAGTCATTTGGTTGTCCGTAGCATTTTTTTGAGGAACATTTTTTCCTATTGCATTTTAGGAAGGGAGTGTCGATTGAAGATGAACTACGAAGCGGAAGGCCTCCATCTTCAAGAGCCCGAGATCTTGTGCGTTCAGATCGGAAAGATGAAAGAGGCTGACGTGTCTGGTACACTAAATAACATCATGCTCGCTTGTCGCTTTCGAGGGCTGGGATTTTTACTTTTTTTGTTTTAGGCCTTTTTCTCTGCAACCACTGGACCGATTTTCAAAAACGACTTTGGCATAACATTGTGTAAAAATTTCATCGAAATCCGAGCGGTACTTCTCCAGTTACAGACAGACCGATCGACAGACAGACCGAAAGACATACCGACGAAATGAGTGACATGGTCAGTAGGCGTGGGAAGTAAAAGAAACCAAATGCCACCTGAAAGACATAAAACAAAATATGTTGTCAGGTATACATATACACAACCTCATGTATGTGGTTTTGATTCGGACAGACAATGGAGTCCTAATAGAATATATGTGCTAAACATGAATTAACCATTTTCGCTGGGGAAAAGCTCATGTTATTTTCTACGCGGTTTTTCTGCATTCATTGATTCAGCTCCGAACCCTCAACTTAATCCGAATCAAGCTTCCCACCATAGAACACCGCCTACCGACAGAGTAACTGTTGCATCACACCACACGTGCTTTGTTCGTCCGTGTCTTCCTTAATTCCCTGGTGGGCGGTGCGGTTGGACGTGTACTATCGTTTACCCTTACGATAATTATATCACTCACGCCCTGATTGGGATAATTGCCTCGAACACCACGTCTTCGCAGTTGATTGTCGATGGACGCAGCTCAGCCGCTCTCGTATACGCAACAGCGAATTCTCGAACCAGTAGACTAGGAATTGAGAAAATTGCATTGCTGTGTCTATACCGTTACTCGAACGAAATGTTTGACATGTTCCTTGGGAAATCACATAATTATGGCACAAGTACTATAGACTTTAGGTCATAGTCACCGTCATGTCAGTGTCAGTGTCTGTCAGGTCTGATGGCCCAGAAACCAGACAGGTTGTGGGGAAAGGGGAGAGGGAGAAACAAAGGAAGGAAGTAGGAGCGAGAAGAGAAAGAAAAGCGCACAAGTACTATAGTTGTAATCACCGTTCTTGGCGGGTCAAAGTAAGACTTCCAGTATCCCTTTATATATCTATATCTCTCTCATACATACACATGCAACCTACCCCTGTGTGTAAAAGTTTGTTCGGTAAGCTCAAAGACATACGTTTTTTAGTTGTGTGTCTCCGTCTCGGAAACTTTGTCGTTACGTATGAGTGCCCTTCAATCATATTTGTCAGAGTGACAACTTACTTGACATCGGCGTGCAATTACATGCAAAAAGTCTAGGTGTTACTCTAGACGTAAATCTTAGATTTCATCACCACGTCAGTAATATATCTAAAGCTACATATGCAAGCCTAAGACTCCTATACTCCAATCGTTCTATTCTCAATTTCAAGACTAGAAAGAAATTGGTGGAAAGTTTAGTTATGTCTAAGCTGCTTTACTGTTTTATACTGTTTTATCCTTGTCTTGACTCCATAACAAAAACCAGATTGCAGAAAATTCAAAATTGTTGTTGTCGTTTTGTTTTCGGCCTTCGTAGGTATAGCCATGTTACATCCAAGATCTGTGAGCTGGGGTGGCTGAAGCTCAATAATCTTTTCAAGTTTCATATGTTGGTTTTTGTACATAAAATAGTCGTTACCAAGAGACCTATTTACCTTGCAAATAAGTTAGTTCCGCGTAGGAATTTAATTTCAAGAAGGTTACGTCATGATGAACAGTTCAATATTCCTCTTCACTACACCTCATTATATCAGAGATCTTTCACGTATAATGCTGTTGAGCTTTACAATTCAGTCAGTGCGGCTAACAAACAAGAAAGTTTACTCTCTTTTAAGAAATCAGTTGGAAAACAGCTATTGGAGATGCAATCGTCTCTCAGTGCTTGAGCTGTTGGTTTGTTTTATTTTTATGATACTTTATTATTATTATTATTATTATTATTATATTAATAGTTCAAGTGTGCAGTTTTTCTTATTATTACTATTGTTTGTTTGTGTATCGAGTTTAACTGTGTTACTCTTTCGTACACAGTGAGGTTAAGTGTAAGAGTAGCCATTTGGCTAAACTTCGCCTCACTGATGTATGCTGATTAATAAAGACATTTATTATTATTATTATTATTATTATTAATTCGAGTTGTCCTGTTATCAGTCTTCAATATAAAATTGTACAATGACCGGAAATACGATCAATGGAGAAGGCCGAAAGCTCATGCTAAATTTATTAGAGTATTTCCAGGACGAGAATGGAAACAGCGGTACCCTCTTACCCACTATGCGTACTGGAGAGAGTAGCAGATGCGCTGAAGATTAGTCTGCCTATGGTACGGAGACTCGATCTGTTTACCTATTTCATATGGTGTTGAAGACGTAACCGCCAAGAACGGTGACTACACGCGCTCACCAAAACCAACGTTTAGACCAGTTAGTATATTTACATCAGATAGGAAAAATATTCTGATTCAGATACTGCATAATCTTATGCAAAAAGCCCCTTTTAACGAATCCGCATGTTGCTAGTCCCAAATTTTGGTAAGACTTTTTAAAACCATGTTTTAAACGAATACGCAAAATGTTTCGCTACGATCAAGGTGTTTTTTGCGTTTTTAAAACAAAACACGTGCGTTGGTAGTCGCAGTTTTCGAGATATAAGCGATACAAGATTTGAAACAGCTCAAAAATTCTGTTCGACCCCGAAGAACATTATATGAAAAATGAAAAATTCAATTGTAAATATTCTTTAAATATCCATTAACAAGCATTTCAGGGGGTATTGTTATTGTCAACCTTGTTTTTACTTGCCACGTCTAAGGGCGGCGAAGTATTGTAATCGCAAAAATTAATGTTACATGTACATCACGAAAAACCATGTCACTCATTTCCGTCGGTCTGACTATCTGCCTGTCTGTCGGTCTGTCCGCTAATCGTATAACCGCCTATAACTTGAGAAGTACCGCTCGGATTTCGATGAAATGTTTTACACAATGTTACTATAATGCCAAGGATGCAAAAGATTTATAGTTTTTGAAAATCGGTCCAGTGGCGGCGGCAAAAAAGGCTATCAGGTTAAAAAATAAAAATCGCTCAAACTTCGTTTTTTGACGATTCAAACAATCCTGATCATTTTCGGAAAATGTGTGTAGGAGTTGAAAATTGGGGGCTAGATAGAGGTTGCAGAAGAGTATATCTCAATTTTTTGATGTTTGGCTATTTATACGTCTAGAACCCCAGTAATTCTACGCATATATTATGCATACTTCACTCATCATAGATGACATTTACCCCCCTCCCCTCCCCCCCGTAGACAAGTTCTAAAGCACCCTTTTGTTCCTAAAAAACCTAAAAACACCTTGGCAAGGACAAACATACCAATCATTGTAATTTGTTTAAAAAATGATGACGCAAATCTGGGCCTGGAAACATGCGGATTTGTTAAAAGGGGGCCTTTTTGAATAAGATTATGCAAAAAGTCCTATTCAGAATCTTATTCCCATCCGATGCGAAGATACTACCTGGTCTAGCTCATTTGTGGGAAAAAGGAGGCAATTTGGAAAAATGGTGTCAAGGTGGGCTACATTGAGAGAAAATTCTTAATGGCGATATTTAAAATCAGCGTACCAAATTACCACAGAGTATCGGGTTTCTTTTACTTATTGAAATTTTCCATTGTAAAGGGCGTACGCGTACTGCTGGCAAACGATAAAATCATGTTATAATTTGAAAATAGTCAATTCTTTAGTTTTCTATTGTTAATTTTAAAATCGATCTTGACCTTACTGGAAAAACTTGTTTGTTTACTTTTCACCTGGCCAAAGTAATAATAATCAACTTCAATCTTGGTTCCTCGAAATTACGTGCACGAAAGACAATCACGCCACCCTCTGCTGTGAATATAAATTACAATGTTTTCATTAATTTTCTAATTGACTGAAATCTCCCCCATGCACCTTATCCGGTGGCCCCTTCTTGCCACTGGGGTATTTTTCGTTTCCCTAAGATTGAAATTGTCAGTCAAGGAGAATAAAGTTGTTAGAACACAGCATACAATATCAAGAGTAGTAAGATCACTGGCGGGAAACCACACACAAACTTCTCTTGAATGGCGCCATCAACCTTCCTTAAACCCGTTTTTTTTTCAACGGCGGGCAGTCTCACTCTAACCGAAATAGTCTGCAATATTTTTTCATTTTTCGCTGTTAAAATGCCAACGGAAGGTAATTCGACCTATTTGTTGGAAAGTGTTATATTAGCGATTATTTGCAACAAATTAGCTTCCACTCACTGAGGTCAAAAATAAGCAGTTTCGGAGATGTACACGATTTAGGATTTTTTTAAATTCTTTAACTTTGACCAAAAGAAAGTATTGAATATTGATTTTCAAGCACACAACTAATATTGTTCTGGAACCTGATAGGTTAGAAGTCATTTTCACATTTCACATATTTCATATATTTTTTATAGTCCCTCACCTCACGAAGTGACGTAACTGTATATCAGTTCGATGCTTGGAAATAAAATTCTTAATAAATTGCGCAAGTGATTAAAGTAGTAAAGTAAAATTCCGAAAACAATTTTCACGTACCGGCTTGAATAACCATCCTAAAACAAAGTTCTACATAATTTTGGTATCACAAAAGAACAGCAACGTGGAGACTAAAAAATCAGTATGTTATTTTCAATTTTATTTATTGCTGATTTTCGTTTTCTAACTATCCTGTAAAATTTGTAAAATGTTAGTTACGCCGATCCGTGCGGAGACCGACGATATACAGGGTGTTTCAGAACTATGAGATCAAACTTGTAGGGGTTATTCAGTGTAACAGTAGAAAACATTTAAGTATAGGGACTCATATCCGGCGCTTGTGTGTTGTTATCTTTAAAAACGATAACAGAGATTGTTTTTTGTAGCTGCACTCCATATCGCCATGGTCGTGTTATCGTATTTGTGAAAAAATTAATTGTTGCTAATGGAAAACTTTACCAATCAAGAATTGGCGGATATGCAATTGGCATACGGAGCAACAAGCTGCAATGCACGTGCAGCAGCGCGGTTGTATCAAGAGCGTTATCCCGAACGACAGCATCCGGGATACAAAAAGTTTATTGCTATTCATCGGCGGCTCTCCGAGACAGGCATGTTTAAAACCAACATGCATGATACTGGTGCTGCTCGAACCGTAAGAACGGTCGTATTTGAAGAAGAGGTCCTTCGGCGAGTTACCGACGAACCATCAAGTAGCACACGTCACATTACCTGAGGATATGAATACGAGTAACGCGTCCATCTGGCGGGTGCTACACGAGCAACAACTTTATCCTTACCACTTCCAGAAAGATCAAGGATTGACTGCAGAGTTCAATTTTGTCAATGGCTTCTTCATCAAATCGCTGCACAACCAAATTTTTTACGCTATGTTTTATGGACCGATGAAGCCTCTTTCACAAGAGGCGGTATTTTTAATAGTAGGAATAACCACGCTTGGGACAAAGAAAATCCCCATGCAATTTTTCCTAGAAAACATCAGCAACGTTGGTCTGTCAACGTATGGGCAGGCATTGTTGATGATTATTGGAATGGACCATACCTTCTACCGGAACGGTTAACAGGACCTATTTACCAGCGTTTGTTGGAGGAAGTTCTTCCAGAACTTCTTGAAAATGTTCCATTGAACGTTCTACAGCAAATGTAGTTTCAGCATGATGGAGCGCCGGCTCACTTTGCTGTACAAGTACGTGAGTATTTGGCTCAGCGGTTTGGGCACCGCTGGATTGCCAGAGGTGGAGCAGTTTCTTGGCCTCCTAGGTCACCCGATTTAACGTCGCTAGATTTTTTCCCGAGGGGACATGTAAAGTCTTTGGTTTACGAAACTCCAGTAGAAACAGAGCACAGAGCAAGACTTAATTGGACGAATTACAGCAGCATTTGAAATAATTCAAAACGAGTATCAAATTTTTAGTCAAGTCCGTCGAAATCATGTGCGACGTTTAAATCGGTGTATTCACGTTGGAGGAAGACATTTTGAACAATTGTGATGATACATGTACAAAAGGCAAAAATTAAATGCATTAAATCCTATTTAGGCAATTCATCGTCTTTCTAAATTTTAACTCGTCTTGTGACCGTAGTGCCGTAGTGACACTTTTCCGGATATGGGTCCCTATACTCACAATGTTTTCTACTGTTACACTGAATAACCCCTAGAAGTTTGATCCCTTAGTTCTGAAACACCCTGTATTTATTTGAATTTTATTATCCTTAAATGTACCACCCATTTCGTCTAACCTTTAAATTGTGTTACTCCGTGAGACAGATATCTTTAAGCAACAAAAAACTTGTGAACCGGAGATCGATTATTATCGCGAGTTTAATACTTCCATCGTATAGGTGGTCGTAGATTTTTAAAATTGATTCAGAGGCGCCGAAAATAAAATCGCAGGAACATAGTGTTACAACGTTTGGTATAAACAGCCTTAAGACACCTTGTTAATCCAATTTTTGAATTGCCTAAAGTTATCAGAACTACGAAAAGCGAAAAGCCCCCTAAGACAGATTTTTCAACAATCTCGACAGCCCTAGAAAGAAAGGCAAGGCGTGACAGTTACAGCCAGTTCCGGATGTACGAAGTTCGACAGAGTTAGGGTGGCAGGCAGAAGTTTAGAAGTTTAGAAACCCCGTTGACATAGCGGTAGAAAAGGGCTAGACTGCCAACCGGCACTCGGCGCAAAAGGGTCCCGAGAGTGTCCGTTAGAGAAGTATCATCGATCAGTCGGACAGCCGTCCTTTGAACAGCATCGAGTACGAACAACGCAATTGCAACAGCACACCAAACATGTGAGCAGTACTCGAGGCTGGGTCTCAACCGCGCCTTATACAGAGTAGTTCTGAGCTCTAAACTGACATTTTTCCCAGCAACTGTTGCGATTGACCAGCCGAAACGAATACCCTTTGGTAGAACTCGGTCATCCATCGGATGATTGAAATGCTGCTTCATGTTAGTCAAATACATTTTGGAAGCATTGTATTGAACCAGACTGTTTGGTCCGCAAGCAGTGATAAAGAAAGTCGCTATTAGTATTCTTCTCTTCCAGCTCATCAGCAGAGATCAGCTCTTCACTGAATGCCTACGTTTGTTGTGCTGTCATCCGCAAAGCTGTAGATTGATCGTACAGGAGAGGAGGTCCTTGGTAAGTAATAGAAGGAATATTGGAGCCATAACCGATCGCTGGGTAACACATGCGTTGACATTGTGGTATGAAAAGGAGTACCAATCAAATACGTCGGATATCTTGCAGCCAAAGAGAAAGTCTACCACCCGTATGCTAAGCTTGTTCCCAGAGCCACAGGAGTTTCCATAATTAATAATAATCAATCAAAAGGTTTCAAGATATTAAAAGCAACGACATGACCTGCACCATATGACTTATCTAATCTTTATAAAGTTGTATCATGGAAACTGGACGAGGGAGGGACATAACAAACTAGTTTGACCGAAATTGACCCTACTATTCCTAGCCTGTATACTTTGGATGTATGAAGCATAAAGTGGTGCGACAGGGCACTCGTATACGTTATTTTGCTTGTTGAACACCGCCACCGCCTCGTGTGTTTTCCCCTTGTCTACCTTCTGGGCATTTTCTGATAGGGGGAGGTCTCCGGAAAATTGGATAGAACGATATACAACTTGGTTTATCGGTAGCGATGCCAGTCACAAGCACGGCAAGTATCTTTATGTGTATAAAAAAATGCCCCCAGTCGGTTGAAATTGTACGCAGAGAAGAAATAAGAAATTTTCCGACTAGAAATAAATAAGCGATTTAGGTCCAGGGAATATTATTGATTCTACCTGAAGATAGCTAACCTAATACTATATTCCCGCGTCCAGAAAATTATCAAAGATAAAATGAGATACATTAGCGTAACATATGAGATTTTGTCACAGCTATGTATTTCTATATTCATTATATAAAATACCTGGAATAATTCTGTAGCAAAGAAACCGAAGCTCTGATTGCATAACTGGAAAAAAGGTATATGTCACTAACTAGAGTGATACTCTGCATGTCCTCTTTACTTCCCACGCCTTCTGGCGAGGAAGTATTGCAATTGCGTACAATTTTGGAAATGAGATATTTTTTTGTTGTTATATGACATGTAGATACATCAGGAAAAAACATATAAGTCATTTCCGTCAGCCTGTATGTCCGCTAATCCTTGTCACCGCTATAAACTTGGAGAGTACCGGTCGGATTTTGATGAAATTTTCACACAAGGTTACTACTATGCCAAGGACGAGAAACTTTGCAGTTTTGGTCCAGTGGTGGCGGAAAAAAGAAAATTCGCTTAAACTGCGTGTTTTGTATCTATTTTTTTTTTATTCAAGTGTATTTATCCGCTCCCGGTAGTTCTCCGCACCGATTAGACATATTTGCCCTTAACACTTAATTAGAATGATAGAGAAATGTTTTCGGTACGCGTTACTGCTTCTGCTGTCTGGGATCAACTTGTGAATTATGTAGCAGCTAGTTCAAAGGTGACATTTTATAGGAAAACCTTCATAATGTCAAAAAACCTACATAATATCATAAAAAACGATTTAATGACAATTTTCAAGTTACGTAATATGGGTGCCGGTCTTGGTAAGTGTTCTGCCCTGACTGCTTCTAGGCCGCGTCTGAGGCGCTGTGCGGTCAAATAGCGGAGGTAGACGACGTTGCCAGGTGGACTACCGGTAGGGCAGGGAAAGAATGTCTATGGACTAATTGTGGGTGCATGTTTGACTGACTTGATATGTTTAATTTCTCTGTTATACATGCTCGTAACTAACTTCTTTCTCAGATAGTCTGATGACGGCATTTCGTAGAAAGTCCAGAGTCACCCTACGTGTCGCCATTTTTTATTTTTTAGTTTGGATTAGTCTGATAAACATGATTATTGCCCATACGGCCAAAAAAGCTGCTTTCTTTCCGGGGTTATATAAAAAAATGAATACCCGACTACACAAACGTGAGCACTCTTGATTATGTTTTCCACCAGTGTTTGATAGGTTTTATAAAGAATATGTCCAATAGCTTCCCGAATATTCCTCTTCAGCTGATCTATAGCGCTTTTTTTGTTGGCATAAATGCCATGAGCGTATCAACGAATCCTATTTTTTTAAGATACTGTAGATAATTCCCTTAATGTCACTGTCCAGCGTTTTCGTGATATAATGCAAAACGATTTAGTTTCTAAAATTTCTCAACACAAAATAAGGTTCATGTCAAAAACCCAGCAAGAACCATATTCAAAAATATTTCCCTAGAAACATACCAAAATGTAGAAAACGCAATCAAGGTGGCTCAAATAAATGGTTTTATTTCATTTCAATGATATTGGTGAAACAAATATGTCGTTTATATACTGACCAGGGTACTTGTGTCAGATGGGGGCTCAAAAACTGAAATGCGTTAACAATCGCAAATTTCTGGAAGTTCAATGTGACTTCCAAAAAACAATATCCTTCGTTGTGAGACCCATAAAGCCAAGTACTGTGCCTCTAATTTTTTGCGGCTTGCTGTCTTTCCGACCCTATACACGTTAATGCTATCGAAGAATCTGACGAATATGTTCACTGAATACGGGATACTTTTTTCATACGACCTATGCAGTAATCACCCATTAGATTTCATTTTAATTGAAGTTGCATCTGTGACTTTGCCATTACTGCTGCTGTAGACGCTAAAAACTTAGGGTGCCCTGTTCCGAGCAGCACTCTCGAAGCAATTTAACGATGTA
This sequence comes from Acanthoscelides obtectus, assembly GCA_963669975.1. Classification (NCBI taxonomy): domain Eukaryota; kingdom Metazoa; phylum Arthropoda; class Insecta; order Coleoptera; family Chrysomelidae; genus Acanthoscelides; species Acanthoscelides obtectus. The sequence continues at coordinate 28,397,611 of CAVLJG010000004.1, forward strand.
CGAAAATGGAAGGCCGACTGCACTGATTTAATTACTGTTCTCTTTTAATGCCCAACAAATAATGGTACGTAATCGAGGTAATGGACTAAATGGGATTCCACCCCTCTGTTTTCTGTTCAACTCCCATCCTTTATTGCGATGTATCTTCGGACATAATCGAGAATTTCGCAGCGGAAGTCTACTTCTAGCATAATTTTGCTTTCAGCCTGACATTGGTGTTTACTCAGAAGTATTCGATATCATTGTTTTTAGAGTTACAGTGCGAACAGCATGTCTCAGCCCTTCCAGTGGCGCTGCTGCTGGTGGATAAAATCCGACCAACAGATTTGCTACCTGAAGAAAGATGCAGACCAGGAGTTCCCAACGTGGGGGGCGTGCCTCCCAAGGAGGGCATAGACAGATGTCAAGGGGGCGGAAAGCGTTTGCGTTTTAGAAAGAAAAAACAAAAAAAATAAACAAACCAAATTAACAAATAACATTACAATGTAATGTTCAATTTACACGCATAAAATTAGAAATTAAATATCATATTCACATATTCTGTCAACGGCTGTTTCAAAATCCGCCATCGTCAATCGCAGTTTATAGGAGGGATGTCTTTTAAGTTTTGCATATAGAAACATAGTAGGCGGCGCGGATCGAACGTCAGTACTGAATCTTAACCTCACTCTTTAGTAAACTTAAATTCAAAGTTTCACACACTAAAGTGAATTTTTAGTGTCGCCAAGTCATTAGAAAAATGGAACTCATCCGAGAACATTTTCACGCCATAATTTATTACAACTTTCAGAGACAATTATCGCAACAAGAATGCCTTGCTGAGTTACTGTCTGTTTTCATCAGTTGACAATTTCCCGTTGGTATGGAGAATTCAAACGTGGACGGGTGAGTCTTTGCGACGATTCCAGGGTGGGTGCACCAAAAACGGCAGTCACCCAGGAAAACGTCGATGTTGTGCGCAAACTCATCATTGAAGATAGACATGTGACATATCGCGAGATTGAAAAATTTTACATGAAGAATTAGGAGTAAGAAAATTAGTTTCTCGTTGGATACCCCACCTGTTGACTGAAGAGTAGAAAGCAGCCAGGGTTAATTGGTATCAAAAAAACGCTTGACCATTTCAATTCCGGAAACTCAAAAAATGTGTACAGCATTGTTAGTGGTAATGAATCGTGGATTCACTGTTATGAACCAGAAAATAAACGACAGTCGGGTGTTTAGGTGTTCCAAGGTGAAGAAAAGCCAACAAAAGTCATCCGTTCTCGAAGTGTTTCGAAAAAGATGCTCGCGACATTTGTGTCAAAAGCGGGTCATATTGCAACAAATCCTCATAATGAGCAAAGAACTGTTACTGCGGATTGATCTACCACCATTTGTTTGCCAAAAGTCAGCACCGAGCTTCGAAAAATCAACCCCGAAAGAAGAATCATCCCCCACCAAGACAATGCAAGCTCGCACACAGCCCAAAAAACAATTTAACGGAAGAAAACGTGGAATTATTGGACCATCCTCCATATAGTCCCGATCTAAGTCCTAGCGATTTCTTTACTTTCCCGAAAATTAAGAACAGACTGCATGGTCAAAGGTTCCAGTCACCAGAAGAAGCAGTTGACGCATTCAAAAATGCCGTTTTGGATCTGCCAGCAAACGAGTGGAATAAGTGCCTCGAAAATTGGTTCAAGCGCATGCAGATGTGTATTAATCTTCGTGGAGAATACTTCGAAAAAGAATAAAGTCATTTAAAACTACCGTGTTGTTTTATTTCCATATGCAAAACTTAAAAGACATCCCTCGTATAAGTTTCGACAAGTCACAACATGAAATCCGCGCGCACCCCTGCCGCGCTCCGCTTAACATTCATCAGTTAGAAAACAATTGTGTACCTACCAGACGCGGATGAGCATCTGTGACATTCATTCCCACAAACTTGCGAAAAATTTGACGTTTCTATGTACATGTTTTGTTGAGAAATCTGTTTGAGTGTGTCAAATTATTGTGTCTCACTGTTAAAAGGTAAGTTTGTGAATTTACAAACTTTTTACCACATCACAATCAAACAAACGTGTCGAAATAATTTTGAAACGACGAACTTTTAAGTACCTAATATTGATTCCAAATGTATTTAAAATTACTAATATAAGGTCAACCTGCCTACAAAAATATAAATCTCAGGGTGGCCAATATACTGTTGAATACATTACGTTATTAAGATAAAATATTGGGCATATAATTAGTAATGTATGTATTTTGCTTATTTATTTATTACTTATTTGTTTTATTGTTACAGGTGCAAATGGTAGCGAAAAAAAAAGAAAGTTTTCCGAAGATTACGTTAAGTTTGGATTTACCTTCTTAGAAAAAGACGAGTTACAATTGCCTCAGTGTGTCATATATGTATGAAAGTTTTAAGTAATGATAGCATGAGGCCCAATCGCCTTGAAATGCATTTGAAGCAACAACATCCTACTCTGGTTTTGAAGACGAAAGAGTTTTTTTCTTCTAAAGCAGAATTAAAACACGATTTCTTGACAATGTTCAAAGATGACACATTTCAATGGAGGTTGGCTTATTTAACTGACATATTTGACTCCTTGAATGAGCTAAACTTGAAATTTTAGGGCAGAAACAACACTATAATATCAAAGCTTTAACTTTGGAATCAAAAAGTGTCTTCTGAAAATGTTATATCCTTTTCTCGGATGTTCGAAGCAATTAAAAATAACATACTGGACGCAAAATTAAAAGCCGATACTATCGAGACATCAATTCAGAGTCAACAATATGGCACATGACAAGAAATCCATTGGTTGTCGATGTGTCACAATTACCAGAAGAAGTTAAGGAAGAATTTATATAAATGAAGGCTGATTCGTCCATGAAAGATGACTTTTTAACATAGGGGAAATTTTGGATCAAAAGATTGGCTATTAATTCGACACTGCCTCTTTTGCTTCACGAATACTAGTTCCTTTTTCTTCAACTTACTTATGTGAGACAGGCTTTTCTGCTCTAGTTTCAATAAAAACTAAAGAGCTAAATCGTCTTGATGGAGATAGCGACCTGATGACAGCTCTGGCAAAAACAGAACCTAGAATCTACTGGTATAGAAAATGCAATCTCAAGTGTCTCATTAGTACCTACCTGTACTCTTATTTTATTCAAGTTTTTCGATAAATAACATTTATTAGTTCATTTAAGCTTTTAAAATTTCTTTATTAGAATTAAAATAAAAGTCTTTGTACCTATATAACGTGCGTTTTTTTTTTGTATTTATTGAAAAAATAAAGGGGGGCATGAAAATATAATTTATAGTCCGGAGCCTCAACAGAAAACAGGTTGGGAAACCCCGATGCAGACTCTAGAAATGATGGAAGGAAGACCCTAAACATTGAGCAGCAGCGAAGATGGGACACGACTAACCATGAAGCATGGACTAGGAAACGGATTTCAGACATTAAGGTCTGGATTCATAGAAGAGCTGTGCAGATTATTACTATATGCACAGTTCCTTATGGCATATGGTAACTTTGGATGCTACCTACAGCGGACAGGAAACGTAGAATACGCAAACTGCCGTATTATTTTGATTATGAGGGTACTCGAATGCAGTAGACTGACGCCGGGCGAAAAGCTCACTGCTGACAACTTTGCAGGTAGGCGATGACAAATGGGTTGAAATTTAACTAATAGTAAGGCGAATGACACTGAGCAAGGTATGCGATGGGAAAGGCTGACAGACTGGCATTTTTGAAAATATTCTCCCACGAAACCTCAAAATATAGGAAAGATTAAAATTTCCATTTTCGTCTCACGTTGTTAAAAGCGTTTGGAACTTTGTACACTTTGAAGCGCTGAATTTGAACGCGTCCATCAAAAATGTCGTCAAGTAGATTGACTCTGCACTTCCTACGCAGCGCCATTACCAGTACATAAATATGTTCAGCACAAACTATACCGTCTGAGAAAAAAGTCAGTCAAACAGGTCCATACAATTGGTCCATAAACATTCTTTCCTTGTCCTATCGGTACTGCATCTGGAAACGTCGCCTCTCTCCGATACCTAACTCGGGCAGACGTGGCAGCGCGGTCAGAGCATAGAAAACACTGTGCTATGCTGTTGCGGTGAGGTTCCACACCAGAACACTCATCACGGTCGGCGCACGACGCCAGCAGCACCCGCGATCCCTCTCCTGAGAATATTTTTCAGTTTTCAGGCTAATGTACCGAGAAATGTATGTGTGAAATATGTCTGTCTAATAAAACTACAAAGTTTTTGCGTCCTTGGCGTAGTAGTAACATTGTGGAAAAAAATCGAAATCCAAGCAGTACTCCTCAAGTTATAGGCGGTTTATAAGATCAGCGGACAGACCATCAGTCAGACAGACAGAGCGACGGAAATGAGTGACATGGTTTTTCGTGATGTACGTGTCATATAACTATAACATCCAAAAGACATAACATTTTCGAAAACTTTTGCGATTACAATACTGCCTGGTCAGTAGGCGTGGGAAGTAAAAAAAAGTGAAGTGCAGTCGAATGTGAGGTGAAAAAAGTCGATTGGGGGTCTCGTGCGTCCTATGGGTAATATGGGTAGTTTGGAGTGCTGAATACGAATATAACCGTTAAATAATCTTGGGGCAAAATTTTAGGTAGAAATGAAAGCTCTTGAGGATGTTTATTCAATCCAAAATTTTCAAAGCTGTAGGTAATTCGCACGCTTTAAGTTGCGAAGTTCGGAATTCTGATGCTTTGGAACTGAAGGATACCGCCCTCCGGTTTTAATAGGTCCAAAGTATTAATTCTAGCTACGGATCCAGAAAGTATCTGTTTCGCATTGCTATTAAATATTGATGTGTGTGACAAATTTTGTGTAATTTTTTCAAGCTCGTAGATAGTAGCCTCAGACATTGTAAACACGTTTTTAAAGCTGTCATTTCGTATCGTATGGAGCAATATACATGTACATAAATGATTATTTTGTGATGGATCACAATATATAAAAAACCTTACTTTGCCTCTTAAAAAATACCAATCAAGTCTGGAGATTTTTTAGCGAGTTACATGTTTATTTTGCATCAACTTCAATATCCCCCCCCCCCCTCTTCCTAAATAGCACTTTAAGCAGATGGGTGCGTACTCGTATAATTCTTAGCGTTCCTAAATACCGTATCTGGTTTCATAGCAGGTATATCCCATAGTTTTGAGTGGCGGCGAAATAAAATAATTTGCAGGGCGCGATGCACCGCGCCGTATGTTAAAAATTGGAGCACAATGGAGCAAAAGGGCGAACGCTATTATGAATTATGTTCAATATACCTGCCAGCTCTTACATATTCTGGAGCTCCCACATGCTGGTCTGAAACGCGATATTTTTTTATGTCATTTTTTTTATAGCTTTTCATTGGAAATGCTTGTACTGGCTAGGTATCTTAAAGCAAAAATTCTTTACGCAATTAGTAAGTTTCCTATAGTCTAACACACTGCTATTTTTACTTGGATATAATATATGCATAACTGGTATCTTTGACAAATCAGAAAGAATTATTCCGATAACTTGAAATTTAAGGAAATTATGGCATTTTTTGTGTATACATCATATATATTGTTTGAATCTTGGCATATTATAGATATACAATAACTAAAATCGAAGGTTTCTTGGCCTTCACTAATCTTCCAAAGGTGGACATAATAATGGTTAATGGTTAATTATACTATGCAAAACATTTATGCTCTGGCACGCATTAATATTTATAACTAAGCCCACACTCGACCAACATGTCCAAAATTAGCAATATTCGCAAAATTTTACAAAAAAAATATGATGTACACCTTGTGCAGAAAAATCCGTTCATTCTGCTACGCTATACTGGGTGATTCACAAGTCGACACCAAAAATTAAACATCATAGACAGGACCGCATTTTAAGGGGGGTCTTGTATGTAACATTTTTTCCTCAAGGGCTTCATTAAAAAGATACGGGGTGTTAAAGTTTAAAAATAAAAAAAACATTTTAATATCTTCAAAACCGTCAACTGCAATGAACTAAAATTTGGTATGTAGATTTACCTAAGAATTGTTCACATTCAAAAGTCTTTACTTAAAATTAACGTGGACCAGTGGCGGAGATACAAGGGATTAGTGACATTATTTTTTCAAATTTGTAACAAATAATTACTCTTATGTTTTTTCCTAGAGCGCACTGTTTACGTAAAAATAAAAATAAAACAGATTAGATCATTCATGAAGAGCCGATATACAATATAGTTTCAAAATGAAGGCCTTGGTACAAACTTGACATTTCTTGTGAGATAGTTTGTCAAAGTTCTGAGTTATACAATTATTATCGTTACTACTACCATTTTTTTAGTAATAGTCTAGTCAATAGTTCCACTTTTGAGTGTTGTGAAATGGAATTTAGCAATGATGATATTATTTTTGTGTACGGGTTCTATAATAAAAATGCTTCAGACGTTTCTCGGGAGTATCAACGTAGATTTCCTAACAGACGTCAGCCTACCCCAAATGTTTTCACTAATTTGTTTTTTTTCAATTTTAAGAAAACAATGCACTCTAGGAAAAAACACAAGAGTAATTATTTGTACCAAATTGAAAGTAAAATTCGAAAAATAAACAGTAACGTACTATTTGGAAAAACAATGCTACTAATCCCCTATATCTCCGCCACTGGTGCACTGGTGTTACGTAGAATACCCCTTTAAAATGCGGTCCTGTGTATGATGTTTCATTTTGGTCACCCTGTATTGACGGAATTCACACGGCCGGACCCAGACAAAGTCACCGACCACTGTACAAACAACCCTTTAGGTGTTTTCAAGGTCGCTGATAACGAATTTGATATCGATTGTTAAAAATTGAAATTGCGTTCCTAAAAAGTTCCAAGTGTTTTTACAATCACTAATAGCGAAGAAGACCTCGATGCTTAAAACATCTGAATGGCGGATCTAGGATGTCGACCATGTTTACTAAAAATTTGTCGATTGCGGTCAAATTACCTTTTCCAATGCATAATTTGTTTTATTGTGTAATGTCGTATAAGTGCCAAAGTTGAAGTCAGCTCCAGCTAAAATTGACTTGTTTCTTAACAGAGTGGGACAAGAAATAGAGCGGATTCTAATGGGTTTTCTTTCAAACTGTTTTAAAAATTACGCAAACGGTATCAATTACATATTGTTGTCGGTTTTTTGTCATGTGTCGACTGGCAGGTAATACAATGCCACATCATAATAACCTTGGACTACACTATCCATTTTACTACATCTCAATACATCTGATTATTTAGAAACGGGACACTTCGACTATACAAATTTTTCGCACTTCTGGTCAGGTTTTTTGTTTCCGACCATGCCTAAGCATCTCCACGTCGACACAGACAAGGTTCAAAGAGTATTTACCTTACATTGTCACTATAGCAATATTCACATTTATCTTTATTTTGATACTTTTTACCATATTAACTGAATACCTAATAACATCAAAATTATATTTACAGCAGTGCAATGATATTTCCGAAAGAGGCAATTTTATCGTCATCGGCCCTGTTCTTTACCCTTCCTTCTGATTTTTCTATGTTTTGATACAGGCAAACATGTTTTTTGGAAATGATATGTCTGTATTTGTACATCTAGAGTTTATTCGCGGAATCAAAGCAGTTACGTCACAACGTCAAATAATGACAGTGACGCACATGGTTGCCCATTCACTAAAACTACTAGATCCTAGGACGTTTCACAAAATGTACTTTCGTCTTCGATGTCTTACCGCAACCAAGATTACGGAGCGTATGTTTTGTAAACGCTAGAATTAGTGTCAGTGACAAAATAACAATGTCAATAAGAACGAAAATACCTAAACCACAAATAAACAACAGCCAAATGTACCCGGGAAATTCAAACTACACGTACCAATTTAAGATCTATTTTGCATTAACGTTGGCATTGAAATTTCCTAAATATGACGTAACTGCTTTGTTTCAGTGAATAAACTATAGGCACAATACACAGTTTGTAAGTCGATGGTCATTTTTACCCATTTATATCGTAAACAGTAAATACGGATCACAGCAACGTTTGTAAATGGCGTTTTGTGGTGGCGATGAGAGCTGGTGTCATGTGACGTCATCATTCAGTCTCACGCTCCAAAAAGATAATTCTTCAAACAAGAAACTTCTGGGTAGGGTAACTTTATCACTTTTCAAGGTATCCAAAAAGTGTTTTCAGTGCTGTACTTAGATATTTTAAGTATGTTTCAAAAGAAATTGAAACTTCCTCTTTTACTATGAAAGGAAAATTGAGTCTGCTTTTATTATGTTAGGGAAATGACTGCGACCTTACTCGGCAACATTGCTGTGGCGATATAATTTCCAAAATTGTTTGTCCTATATCTTTGGAACAAAGTTATTTTTCGAAAACTTCAAAGGTATTATCAAATAAATAGCCCTTAGAAGCATCCATTAAAATTTGTCCATGTCTTGGAAACACCCTATATTTTTCGTACATCGGGCTGTAAAATTATCCATCCGGGAATTAAAATCTGAGGTAAATACTGGAAGGACGCTGACTAAAAAGTCATGTCCAAAATAACTCTGCACCTCGATCAACTTTGACTTTTGGCATGAACGTTTCAAAAATAACCTCGACCTGCTTGGTATGGTTGTAATAGGCTCTTAACATTCCTAATGGAACTAATGAAAGAACGGATCAAAAATAGCTCCGTCGCAGTGTCTGACAAAACAACTGCTACTGTGTATTGTCAATGGAGTCTGTCTCTGCCCTGCTGGAAGTTGGCCAGGATCAGTTTTATTTTGGTGAATCGAGAATTCCAGGAATCGTCTGGTAGGACGGGGTACAGAGCAATTTATATTGGATTCCACGGGCGGGACGATTAACTTTGCGTACTAATAGAACATAATTACATTGTTTTCACGTCCAACTGTCTAATGTTCTATTATGCATTCTGATTTACAATACTTCCCCTGATGTTTCCAATCCAACAGTCAGAGCTGTTGGTGCTGGATATCCAATAGTTCCATACTGTGAATTTATAAAAATGTCATGAGTCATCAGAATTTCGCCGTTGTGCCGCCGTATTCCCATGCAGATCTTCGTAACCAACGGCACTATTGCCAGTGGCCGGGTATAGACAGAACAAAATGAAAGCGGATCTTCTGAAATCATAACTCTTCAAATATCGGGCAAACTTCACTCTAGGGAATTAGTTTAACAAACACCAACAAGGGATATTACGCGGTGACAAAAAACGAGCAACTCAAGCTTCAATGATTCCCGAGTGTTGATGATACAAAACAATTTTATAAATTCCTTGTATAGCCCCTAGATCACTGTATGCAGTGCCACTGTTAGTTAAAACACTGAAAACATGATGTTTTATAGCAAATTCAATTACAATCGCATGCAAAATAAAAGAAGTTAGGATTAGGAAATTTTAAAACTGAGCATTCTTACCTTGTTAAACAAAATAAAAATGGTGCGAACCTACCAGCCACTGTTACCAGATCAACCGATTTTAGTCCTACCGAACTGCCGCTTTTATTTAATGCAAAGTCTACAGAAAAACTCAATTCAAAAATAGTATGTTTCTCAAAATAATTCAAGGAACCACAATAATAGAGGCGTTTCTAGCCCCACTCTTCAATTTTCAATTATTTATTTATTTGATCAACAGGTCTCAACTTCGCTAAAAGGGCGAGGCTTGTGATCTAAGGATTGTAGAGGTGCATAAGGGCCCGCTTAAGCGGCGTATGCACTGGCTCCTTATGGTGGCCGGAATGCCTCTAATTTCATTCATTCAACCAAAGGACAATACAAAATTTCAAAAGAAAAAAGTGACAGATCAATGGCGATTTATAAAACGTAACATATCATATGCACAATTGATAGTTTTTTCAATAAATACGTTAAATATGATAATTTTGAGTTGAAAATAGCTCCCAAGTCCTTAATCTGGTATGTGGTTTGTAAAGATCTACCGTTGATGCTATACTCGTAAGAATAAGTAATAGAATAACGGCACGGGTATCACGTATCTTGAAAAGTGACATTATGCCGATTTTGTTTTGACATTATGCTGGTTTTTTCTGACATTATGTAGGTTTTTCTACAAGATATTAACTTAGCACTTAGTTTTACGTGTTGCCTAAACGTCATGAGGCTTGTTATCAATCTTTGGCTCTGATGTGATGTAACATCTGCTTCTGAGATGGCATTACTGGAGGTCTAAGCTGTAAGTTGTATATGTTGATGATAATTAAATTGGGTTCTTGTCTCAAATACACTTAATTGAGATTGAAAGCTAGAAATAAGTTGCGCATCCACTTTTTCTTATCCATTCTGGAAATTACATACACAAACTTGCTGAATTTCAAAAATGAGAGAGATGAGAAATAATTATATTCACTGTACACTGTCGAATTACAAGCCATATATGTACATGCTAACAGTAATTACACATAACGCGGGCGCGGTGATGATTTCCCGTAATTCTCGTAAGTCGTAGATCATTAATAAATATATTAATAACAAAAGACTTAAGTGGGAACCCTGCGGGTCTCCAGAATTGGCGAAATTCGGCGCGATAACAAGTGTTTCACTTATTTTTTGTTTTTTTAGTTCCGTCTACCAAAAAACTCAAAATTAACCAGAAAGTTTCTAACGATAACAGATCGATTCCACCTGGCAACACTGCTTGCAGCACATGACAGATACCTAATTAAAGATGTAGTAGTTATCCACTGTAAAGCTTCACAGCCGTTTTGATGATTTGCTTGCTGTCGTTTGCATTACTTATTATAAACTGTCCAGTTTTGGGATCACCCTACCTGCACATTAATATTTTTGTGACAACCGTCCCCATTTTCTGAATAACTGGAAAAGTTTTCTTTCTGAGCATATTCTCTGCAATTCCCTTTTCTTGGAAACAAAGCTGTCTGCGTTGAAACACAATACACTCGAGTTTTTTAATAAGTATTATTCATGGGAAGAAAGCCACCTTAGCAGAATGCTAATTAAGTAATTACAAAAGTTATTCAGCCCAACAGAAATGATGTCGTTATAACTTAGATTTGTTAATTTTTGGTTCTACTATGGATTAATAGATTGATATTTATTTTTGAATTTAGAAACACTGACGATAAAGATTCAGAGTTTCCACAAGATTCACTATAACGAAATTTCTATAGACAAAATAGAGTTCGTCTTCTACCGCGGTATCCCTCAACATGCTTTCCGGGGCCTGAAACGCTTATTACGTAAAAAACAGCATCCTCAAGTAAAATTTGCACTAAAGTGTGTTCAAATCTCATTCCCTCTCCATGAGAACAAACACCTACGCGTAACGTTCAAATTCGCAAGCTCCTATTGGCCAGCGAAACATAAATGCCTGGATAGGCAGCAACAAGCGAATAGAAGCAGCGGCAGAGCATTCATGTTTGTTCCCTCGCGGAGTAAATAAAGTTCAAATAGATTATACCGTCTACGGACATATGACGCAGTAGCCGTTTTGATGGTATTTGCCTACAGTGTTACGTCCTAGTTACAGGCATGGTTTGTGTACAGATTGAGTGCTATCATTAATTAACTTATTCTGTCTAAGATAGCGACGTCCAAAAGCTTATCTGAGATGAAATAATTACCGCGAGCTGAGCATATAATATGAGCTATCTATGAGACACTCATATTTTCAAAGTAGATTTCTAATTACACTACCAAGGAGAAGGGGGGTACTCCCCCTCCCCTCCGTAGACGGCATCACTCTTTGTATAAAGTAAATGAATATATCTGTAGCTTTAAGAAGGAGTAACTTCGCCCTTTTGGTCCCAGTAGGTAGGTTGACAGTTAGAAGTAAGCACCAGATTAAGGACTTTCATGAAAACTATATCTGCTGCTCCAAAAGACAGAAGAAAGAGACCCAGCAAGCAAGAAATGAAAGGGGTAGTGAGGAACTGATTTAGACGGAGCATTTTCGTGAAGTGGACAGCGTAAAAAAAGTGACCTGTTTTTACATCTAGTAGGTGTAAACGTTCATTTGATACGTTACAAGCTTCGAAAGAGAAATCGTATTTTTTGAATTGAAAAGCATTATAGTGGTATATGAAACATACCGTTTTATATAGTAAATGCTCTGTACTTTATGACAAAAAAAATTGTGCGTTTTTTATTATCGATTATGTCACTCCAAAATATAGCCTTAGTGTTTAAAATACTACAGAAGTGTTAACACGGTATGCGCATGAATTAAGGTGGTACGATTTTTATGTACATACTCGTACATGTCACCCTGGATATGACGTTTTGTGCTTGTTTAGGTCGACTAGTTTACGAGATATTGCATTAATAGGCTACACTATGAGTATTTTTCAACTCCAATAGTCACATTAAATATATTTTAACATGCAGTTATAGTTTATTCGTCAACACTCCTGGATAATATATTTTGTAATCCTAATGTTGGTTTTTCAAGCTATGTACTTAACTCTTCTCTCTCTGATCATCATCCACAAGTCAAAAATGCAAATAGCCTCTCTGTTCCACAGAGAACTAGAAAATACATCTCTTTCCGAGGAGTAAAATTGTTTCATTCATACGAGAGATTGAGCAGACTGATTTTTCACAGGTCTATCCCTCTCAGGATGTCAATGATGCTTTTAGTAGTTTTATAAATATAATCTTAAATTATTTTAATGTCATCTTTGTAATAAAAAAAGATAAATGTAACAAAAACAACCACTAGATTACTAGGGGCATACGAATATCCTGTAGGAATAAAAGAATTCTTTATTATAAAAGAACAAAAGGATTGATCTCCGATGCATTCTTTAAAACCTACTCAAAAATCTTAAAAAAAGCTATTGCTGAAGCCAAAAAGATGTCTAACCAGAGTTACATTCGAGAATCCGAAAATAAAATAAGAGCAACATGGAGAATAGTAAAGAGAATAACGGATAATGACTATAGTAAAAAATCAGTTTTGAATTGTTTTTCACAAAAATATAATGACCTATTCAGTATTGTTAATAATTTAAATATTTTTTTGTCAACGCTTGCCCTGATACAACTGTTAATCAAGGAGAGGTAATTTACCTACAAGGCAATAAGTTCTCTAAATAATAAGAAGTCGTTGGGAGATGATGCAAATTACATCTTATATAATAAATTTATCATTGACTGCAGGAATATTCCCGGATTTGTTGAATAATGCAGTAGTTAGGACAATACATAAAAAGAATGACCTTGATGATGAAAAAAATTACAGATCAATATCTCTTGTGCCCAATTTAAGTAAAGAAACCTATGGTATCAGAGGATCAGCTTTGAGACTAATAGAATCTTACTTGAATAACAGAACTCAACAGGTAGTTCGACTCTTGTGGTAGACTTATAATATCTGATACGGTTAAGTTGACGAAGGGTGTTCCTCAGGGGTCCATTCTGGGGCCTTTACTTTATAGAATGTATACGAATGAATTATGTAGTGTGACTGGTCAAAGCACGATTCTTTATGCAGATGACACCACCTTGATATTTTTTGACGACGACTCGGAGAGTTTGGTGAGGAGTGTGAGAGAAGTCTGCGACGCTCTTGATAGGTGCATTATTTTTGGAAATACATTTTTTCAAACCACATATCTCTTCTGGGAGTAACCATTGACAAGAGGTTGGATTGGAGAGCGCATATCGAAAGACTCGCGGCGGACATATCTAGGTACTGCTACGCTCTGCGGGTGGTTTCCAGTAGGGTTGGTTCTGATGTGGCTGTAACGGCGTATCATGCTTTTATACATGCAAAGTTGAGGTGCGGTTTAATATTCTGGGGAAATTCCACAGACATGGACAGAATTTTAATACTTCAAAAATATTGTGAAAGCTGTAAGCCGGTATTCATAAAAAATAATAGAAGTCTTTTTGAAAACTTGCAAGCAGTCATAGGAACGAGACATAAAGCCGATCTGCTGCCTGACAAATGTAATTATACTTATATACAAAAAAAAAATGTACAGTATATGATTGTTAAGATATAGGTGTATAACGCGTTCCCTGAAACTGTTCGGAACCTCCAACTGGTCCGTGTAAAAAATGAAATAATTGAGTACTTACCAGCAAAGGCATTTTATCTGATTGCTGATTTTTTTACTGATAATAGAAACAGCCTGAGTGTTTAGGAATAACGAAAAGTAGTAATGTGGTCTATTGTTTTTTTTTGTCTTAGCTGGTTATCTCCTTTGACTTTTACAGGTTTAAAAACGATGAATTTGTAAATGGTGTATCACCTTCATTTCTAACAATGTTCTGTAGCTCTAGCTTATTTTATTGTAACTTGTCTGTTACTTTTGGAGCAAATAAAAACTATACAGGGTGTTTCAGTTTATTGTTGCATAACTTTAAGATTCGATAGAACTTTTAAAATTAATGCATAAAGTCTATATAAACATGGGTCGAAAATGCGTGGCTTCCGAAATACAGGGTGTTTAAATTTACTTTCTAAAATAGTTTTTTTTAAATATTTCGAACAATATTTGATGTATAACAGTGAAAATTGGTATACAAGGGTGTTTTGGTACGACAAAACGAACCATGGGCATAGTTTTACTGTAGCCGCTAGAGGGCGCTCTCTAATGTACCTGTAGTGTATTAAAATGACCGAAAAAATTTTCTTAGTGCAATTTTTTGCTTTTTGAATAAAAAAACTGATTCCTCGCACTTTTCAACATAAAATAAGCTCTCCTGTGAGTTTTCGTTATAGTTAGCCTTTTTTGAGATATTTCGATTTTTAAGGTTCGATGCATTTTTAATTATTTGGGGGAAAATAATATTTTTTAAGCATTTTCGATTTGGGCATTACAAGTAATTATGATGATCGTTTAGATTGTGTTTTTAAACACAGCAATAATTCCTAACTCCAAATAAACACAAAAAACAGAATATTAATTTGTTTAATTTTCCAATATTATTTTTAACAAATTAAATTAATTATTTACAACTAAAATGCTATTGGATAGTTAGGACAAACATACAAAATCTAAAGTAGTTGCTCGAAATGTAAACCCAATTGTTCAATACACAATTCACATCTACGAATGATCGAACGTGGTATAGCATTATTCAAATAAGGCCTTATTTCATCACATGCATTCCTGATTCTGTCTATTAGCATATCTCTTGTGGTTACGGGAGTCTGGTACACTTTTTCTTTTAGAAATCCCCACAAAGAAATCTATTGTATTTAGGTCAGGGGATCGTGGAGGCCAGGCGACTGGTCCTCCACGGCCGATCCATCTTTCTGGATAATTTTCGTCCGGCCAGTTTCTAACTATTCTCGAATAATGAGCTGGACAACCATCAAGCTGGAACTAGGCCAATCTTCTTAAAACTAACATAACATCATCCCACATATTTGCCTGATCAGCCTTTAAAAATTCCAAGAAGGTCGCAGCATTTAACCTTGCGGGCAAAAGGTAGGGTCCAAATAGTCGATTACGGTAGATACCAATCCACACGTTCACACTAAATTCGTGCTGAAAATTTCTTTCCCGAACTGCATGCGGATTTTCATGCGACCAAATAATATGAAAATTTATACCACTCCACGTCTAGTGAAGCATGACTCATCGGTCCATAAAACGTTACTTAAAAACTCCCTATTATTATCAGTTCTATCAAGAATCCTCTGACAAAATGTTCTCCGTCCCCTAGCTGTAGTCCTTGCACAGGTTGCAAATGGTAAGGACGTCTATGGCCATTTCTAAGAACACGGTGAACATGGCTTGCTGAAATTTCCAAGGCACCAGAAACTCTCCTAATACTTGTGGTCGGATCTCTATCAAACTCACGCAGAATCATACGGGTAAATCTGCGCTGACGAACATTTATGTTTTGATCGCTTTGGAGATTTCCAAAATCATTTTCAATTATTTGGCGGTGCACTCTTACAAATACTGAGCGAGTTGGATGTCGTCTGTTTGGAAATCTTCGTGCGTATTCTCTGGCTGCTTCTGCTGCGTTTCCATTTACAAAGCCATACACAAAATGAATATCCGCTAACTCTTGATTGGAGAATAATATATATATATATATATATATATGTATATATATATATATATATTTATACGGTTATCTTAAATATTGAAATTTGGTAAAAAATACGGTGCAGAATCGGAAGTAAACGCTAAAAGTTGTCCATATTTTGGTTTGAAGTGTTTACGTCCGGTTTAACACCTCAATTTTTTTTAATTTCAAATTTGGCTTTTTCGCCAAAAAATAGACAAAATTCACTATGAAAAACGCTACGTTTCATATCCCACTACAATACTTTTCAATTCGAAAAAATTTGGCTTCTCCTTCGAAGCCCGTAATTTGTCAAATGAACGTGCCATGAAAAAAAATCCTGTTTTCTCTTCCACACCTACTAGATGTGACCGAATATGAACGCATTTTAAAACCTCGCTTTTTTTACTTTTTTTCGCTGTCCGCTTCACGTTAAATGCCCCAGGCGCTTCCCAGCGACCAAATGAACCGATGCATAGGCCCACCACCGTGCAATTCTGCGCATCTAACCGCGCTGGGCCTTATGACCCAAAAGTTTCAGAAGTCTAAAATAAGGATCGGTTTAACACATTTTACGAAAACGGTACCTACTACTCCAGAAAATACCGAGCAAAATAGGGAGGAAAGGGGCTGAAAACAAGAAAAGAATGGGGTAGTGAGAATCGTATCCGTCTACCAGTAGGATTTATTTGCTTACGTGCCCTAGAACGACGGCACCAACTGATTGTGATGGCACGTAAAAGTAGCGATTTTCGAGACCGGAAACTGCTCTGTGCAGGTGCGCATTTCCGCCTTCCCAGGAAAACTCGTAAAATGAATTTTTATTGGAACAATCCAACTACTATCCGTTCACGTTATTGGGAGATAACGCGAGGTCGAAGTTGCTGCCATCCGAGTACGCCGGTACACAGGAATTCATTACGCAGCCAATAAAGGGATATTAACGGTGTCCAGGGGATTACTTTAGTACGGGCGATATATAGGTTTTCTCAACAATGGGATGACATGTTTTCGAAATGTTAAGATATGGCAAAAGAATCGTTCTTTGACATCAACGAAGTGTTATATAAAATCTCGGTGAAACTCGGTTCCTTGAAAGTGTCATAACTATTTTTGATCCAGCTCTATCAGAGCACAACTCTAATTTAAAAGCGGGCATCGGGAAACTACCGTGCGGACGTCGGGGAAGTACCGTTTGCCTTTGGGTAATTTTTCAAATATTCATATACAGTAATGGACAAAAGTATATAGACAAATATAAATATTTACCTAAATACCTTTAGAAAACGAATTCATACTCCATTGCTTCATAAACAAATGCGTTATTAGTAGAAAAACTAAATTCGTTGTTTTTACATTATCTGCAATGAACACAATACAAGTCTGAATTTAAGCACTTTTTTATGAGGGACAATAATATGTAGACAAATTCTTTTCAACATTAGTTTAGTACAGTTTCGTGTCAGAAGACGATTAGTTTGTGTCCATCAAGTATTGTGGAATAAGTTGAGTGATTTTAAGACCATGCCGCGTGGTCCAAAAATTTCTTGCGATGTGAAAACTAAGATCATTGAGTTATACAAAGATGGTCAACGCCAAGTCGACATTGCCAAAAATTTGAAGCTGAATCGTAAAGCAGTTTGGGCAATATTGAACAAATATAAGCAAAAAGGTATCTTGGAAGCCTAAAAGAGAAGTGGTCGGCCTAGAAAACTAAATGCTAGATCAGTTAGATTAATAAAAGTAATTTCGTCCAAAGATCCGTTTAAAACCCCAAGACAAATAAAAGCCGAAATCGGGACAAAAGGAATTGTCAGTGTTTGTAGGAAATCCATAAGTATAAGATTATATGATTTGAAGTTATTTGCACGTCGCCAGAGTAAGAAGCCGCTAATCTCGAGGAAAAACCGTAAGGACCGATTACAATTTGCACGGTTGCATCTTGATTGGAGCATCTATGACTGGAAGAGGGTATGTTTCAGTGACGGATCAGATGGTGTTCATTACGTTAGACGTCCTAGTGGACAAAGATTGAACCCCAAGTACACTTTGCCCACTGTCAAACATGGGGGCGGGTCTGTTATGGTTTGGGGGTGCTTTTCGGGGTTTGGGATGGGACCTTCATATAGAATAGATGGCATTATGGATAAGTTTGTATACACAGACATACTAAAGCATGTCATGTTACCCTATATGGAAGACAATATGCCCTTAGGATCGATCTTCCAGCAAGATAATGACCCGAAGCACACTTCAAATCTAGCAAAGAACTTCTTTCTGGATGAATACCAGTTCTCAAATGGCCTTCACAGTCTCCCGATATAAACCCCATTGAAAATTTATGGGAACACTTAGATAAGCAAATACGAGATAAAAATTATTCAAACAAGGATGAACTTTTTGCCGCTTTAGAGCAAAAGTGGAGACAGATTGATGAATCTTATATCAAGGAACATCTACAATCTATGCCGAGACAATGCCAGGCGGTGATTGATAATAATGGTTATGCTACAAAATATTAACACAAACATGGTTGGTGTTCTATAATTCAATGAACTTCGCTTCTTTTTTCTATAATTGTTTTGCTTTGTCTATATATTTTTGTCCTTCATAGTTCCAGTTTTTTTCAATTAATTTTTTATTGAAGGGAGTCTAATGAATTTATTTATGTATAAGTGAGTATTATGCTATAACAAATTATGTATACAGGTTGGTGTATTAATAAAACAAGTTAAAAAAGAAATACAGGAGAATATTAATTTGTCTATATATTTTTGTCCATTACTGTATATATCAGATAGTTCTGATACCGACAATGGTGGTGTTTCTACCTAACCTATTTCCTTAAAGTTGAGTAGCTTGGAGAATTGAGAAAAAGGTATTTTTTTTTACTTGGAGCTGCGTAAAAAGTAGTGAAAACCAAAAATTTATTCTACGTACATTTTCCATGATTTTATATTTTAAAAATATGAATATAAGGATTTTTTGTTTAATAAGATGGGTTGTATACTTTTATAGGAATTTGTTAAGTAACTTATTTAATGTTATTATACAAGTAAATACATAGTCATATTATATGATTATTCTGCTGCTTGTAGTGTACTAGTATTAGTGTTCAATGCAGTTTATTAAGTTCATTCGTTCGTTAAGAAACAGATTTTTTTCCATTAGTATTAGTTCCCTAGTTTCATGTTCGATTAATTAATAAACAATAAAGAATATTTTTTAGTTCCTATGTGTTTGAACCTATGGCCCGTTTAGTTTCGTTTTGCAAAATAAAACTAATTTTAATCATACTTAAAAAATTTTTAAAAAAACTTGAATGATTCACAAACGATAAAAAAACAGTGTTTAAAACATGTTTTAAACGGTTTAAAACAAATTGGTTTAAAACACATTCATTGTGTTAACCAGTATTTAAAACACTTGTTTTAAATATTTTAATTAAAACATAACAACCCTGCTTTCTAAAGGACTTGCTTAAGGCAGGGTTGCAGAGCATATGAGGGTAGAAAAAAAAAATGAATTTCAAACTCAATTCGCTTTTGATTCTAAACTAAATTGTGTGATATCCCGTGTAAAGATCTAAAAGCTAATCAGCCAGGGGATAAATTACAGGTTATATGAATAACATACTTTCGTAAAGTTATTTGTAAAACATGTAAGCTGCTAGCTGATCAGCTTTTAGGACCCCAGCGTTCGGCAAATCGCTAACAAAAAACAGCACGCCATCGGCTTTACGCCGCTGTTTTTTGCATAAAAATAGTGTCAGGATCTTATAGACGAAATTGTACACATCGCGGCAGCTTACATTACATTCATTATATTACATTAAGTAGGACTCCAATAATTTAGCAGTCTGACAGCACTACATGAAAATGGGTCGGAAAAGTCAAAAAGTATAGTGGGCACCCGTATTACGTAACTTAAAAAGTGGCATATCGTTTTTTTATAACATTAGGTAGGTTTTTTTTCATTATGCAAGACTTCCGAAAAATGTCTACCTGAAACTAGCTGGCATTCACTTCATCTTCACTTGTGGTAACTGTGAGTGTTGCCTATACGTCGTGACCCTTGAGCAATATGGTTTGAATCTGATAAGATGTAACCTCTGCCTCAAAGATGTCACTATTGTAGGCCATTTAAAGCTTCTATGACCTATGCTCAAGTTCTATACTATAGAACATTGTGTCACCCATCCATAGGTGGCACCCACAGCGACTACTACACAAGTTTATTATTGAGCCCCTGTGGGATAGACAAATACTGCCCATTTTTCAACGCCATTAAAACCACACTGGGTCTACTTAAAATCTGTCTCTTGGAATGTTTTGTTCAGTGCACCAGACTGTTTCCGAAATGAAAGTTATTCAATTCATCTGCATATTGTTATAAAAAATTGTGTTCAGGCAAAGAGCAGTTAAAGTACTATAACTACTGGGGTAAGCACTTTTTCATCATACATAAGCAAAAGTCCAAGAAACACTTCCAATATGGCATCAACAAGATGAAGCTTATTTTTGCAAAGGTCAGTACCGTACAATTTTCCGCTAACCATGAGGGAGAAGGTTAAGCACTCTGTAAAAAGAAGTTCAGTTAATACTGATGATGTAAGAGCAACGCCACTGGAAATGCAAATATACCTAAAATTCTATTTTGAAGTAACTGGCAATTGTGAGAACAACTGAGTGCATCGAATTCATATTTTTAGATGCCGAAAATATTTCATTATGCATTAATTAACAGGGGTCATAGTTTTATCAATGGCAGTATTGTTCATTCACTGTAAATGTACAAGGACGCCAAAGTGTTGTCATTCTCTAAATGCGCCCATCCACTTCTTGTATGACAGCTCGATTAGCTTATCCTACACGCCACAAATGCCACCTATGAAAAAATGGCACCAGGTTCTTAAACACGGTTTGAAGGGTGCAATCTCTTAGAAAGAGATGTACCTAATTTAATCTGGACCATAGCATCTATCAATACAATGTTTGTTTCAAAAGGGCAAAGAAGCCAGGCACTTTTGGAACAGTGCCTCAAAGCAATCTAATGATTAATAAATATTCTACCTGCAGAACCATATACTGTATTTGATGTCCAAAAGGGATCTGAAAAATAGCACCATCTTTGAGAGAATGGTAAAACACAAAAATTAATTTAGAAATCTACTGTGAAAAGGTTTTTTTTGTTCTGCTACTGTCTCATAGAAGGTGCTAGGATCTTCCATCACTTTGTGGCATCTATGTGCCGATTTGAAGGGGGTATCTTCAAGCATTGATTGATGTATTCCACCTGAAGATAGCCAATGTAAATAGGCATTGGAAATGCTCAAAGTCTATCTTGATGCACAGCATACATAATGTGGCATTGGCATTGCATATTAAATGACTGAAGTAGGTAAATGTCAGAGCTCATGCAACCTACAGTTTGCTACAGTTTTTGTTAAGTTTACCACTCCAAAAAATGTTGCTCAACTGTCATTATGATAAATGTGGCCACTTGATTGGTTTAGTAGCTGAAGTGACTGTCTAAAAGATGGCCTAACATAATTTTTTCAAGGACAGATCAATACTATGGAGCTGTCAAAGGAATCAAAAATCTTTGGAAACATGATATAAAGTTGTTTGTGAGGTTTGGAAAATCTGCACTAAATACAGACAGACAATAAGAAAGGCAAACTAATAAGCATTCCATCAATAATTAAACTGGTCTGGGTTGGTAGTATCTCCAACCATGTGCTTTCCAAAAACAACATTCTGAATGCTGCAAAATAATCTGGGAACTCAAAATAACTCGATTAGGATACCAGGTAAATGATCATATGTCATAGGGGAAAATTATTCATTTGTTGTCAGTTTTTATTTTTTTATTGATAGTAAAAATAAACGGTAACAAAAATAGTAATTTCAAGACAAAATTGAGCTCTTGGTAGGGACTTGAGAGAAAGCCGATAATGTATAAATTACATGTAATCAACAATGCACACATTTGAAACCAATATATTTTATGAACAATTGATAATAACTTGCATATCCATCAAAGTAGGTATGGACCAAATGCATTCTTCAAAAGTTGTTCTTGTATACGCCCAAGATTCTGTCTGTCCTACTTAAAATTATCTATGAAAAGTGGTTCAAGAGCAATGAAGCTGTCCTTAGAAATCAAGTACTCACCAGTAAAAAGCCTGGAATATAGTGAAAATTAATCCGATTCAGCCGATAACCCCAAAAAGTCGATGGAATTCAAGACATCCATGAAACACTGCTTAGTTTATTTAGTCCAGACAAAGAAACTTTACATTTTTTATCACGATATCTTTCACATTCACTGCACAAACAGAGTCAAGTATGTAGATTTTGTATTGTTTTGTCTTATGAGAGTCCATTTAATTGATGAGATTCCCAGATAGTTTGTAAATGTTTACTTATTTTCATAAGTATTTTCATAACACCCGTGAATCTACCGTGCAATCACGACGCCATCTTGTATCTTTTTCGACAGTGACATTAGTGACAACATAAACACGAACTATTCCGAACAGGACCGACAGGCTGGTTCGAGCAGAGTTGCCAACAGCTGCTGACATGCACATACGTATGTATCCGGATACTTAAAAAAAAGTTGTCTATTGCAAATCTTTGAGCGCCTCATTTTCTATAGAAATTGCAATAGAGACATGAAAATAATGCTCAAATCCAGTTACATTCAAAAACATCTGCGGTGAAGTTAACATTAATTTGGCTGACGTCGTAATGTGCACGAGAGAGAGAAGCTTCCACTATGTATGTATGTTAGAAAGAATGCGTCGATGGGCACGTAACTCGGGTTGCTGGGCAACGAGGTGCTTCTATCTCTTTCTAACACACGTATTTTTTTATACCAAAGCAACCGCGCATACGCAGCCCTAAATGCCAGGACACCGCAAAGAAATGCTGTTAATCAGATTTTTGAACTGCCTAAGGTTAGTAGAACTGGAAAAAGCTCCTCTTGTAAATTGTTTCACAATTTCGACACCCTCGGGACATAGGAGCGGTCGTATCGGCCAATTCTGGATGTACGAAGTTCGACACTATTAGGATGGGAGGCCGAAGGCTGGCGGTCTGTCTGATAGGCAAATGGCGCGGCGGCATCATGGAGGAGAGCTCTGAGGAGCAGAGCCCGTTGGTGTAGCGGCCAGTGGGCGGGAAAGAGTCGAGCATAAATAATGTAGTCGATGCGGCAGAACCCCAAACGTGTTAGCAATACTCCAGGCTAGGTCTTATCTGAGCCTTTTATAGAGTAAGGTCATGCGGGGAAAAGTACTTCTTAGCCCTAAAGAAGTAGCTTAGCTTTTTCCCAGCAGCTGCCGCTTTTGACGAGTTGTGTTCGGACCAGATCAAGTCCTCGGTGATCTGGACTCCGACCAACCGAAATGAACGGCTCTTTGGCAGAACTCCGCCATCCATCGAAACGAAATGAGCGCTAGGACACTTTTTGTTCGTCAAGGTACAGTGCTGTGTATTGGGAGCATTAAACTGTACAATATTGTTGTATCCCCAAGCAGTGATACCTCCAAGTCTCTCGACAGAGAGGAAGTCTCCGCTAGTCTTCTTTTTTTTCCAGCTCACCAGCAGAGTTCGGCTTGTCACTCTAAATTCCTGCATATAAAGTGCTGTCATCACCAACGCTGTGAATTGGGTTGATCGTTCAGGAAAAAAGTAACATCCGCGATGACGTTGTGGGATGAAGAGGAGAACCCATCAATTATTATACATTTCTGGCGCTTCTCTGTCGCACACATTACGTCAGTGGTATTTGGTTTTCAGTGTATAAATCTTGAAAATTCATTTTTTCAATTATTTAGAGCAGGTATAAAAAAAAGCCAGCGCCATTGGAAAAATATTCATCTTTAGCGCCCACATCGAGGAATGGGATTTACTCAAAAAAAATTAATTACCATTCAAATTCCCATCGCAGTTTTTTTCTAAACAAAACAATCGTGGGCACGGTCCCAAAGAAGGAACATTTCATCAAGTTTCTGCAAGACTAATTGTCATTCCTTGTAATTTTTTCTCTTATTTTGCTCATATTAAAGGTCATAGTAAATTTTCTTCTTAAATAATTACAGAGTAACTGTAACCTTATTTATTTTCAAATTATAAAAACATATGCACATAATTATTCATAATATGTGGGTGCCCCTATCAATATACTATGACTCATATTCTTTTAAAAGTCTTTTCTCTGCTGGGCTGTCTCTAACTAAGATCATAAATGATGGAGTTCCTCCTCGTATAACATACCTAAAAATAAAAACGAGACTGCAGTATCTGAAAAAATTAATTTTTAATTGCGCTAAGGACACCTCGAATGTCAAAATCCACCAAGTCGATTAAGATCCGCCATTTTAGCTTTATGATGTTTCAGCAAACCCAGTGACTATACCCTATTTCACGAGTATCCATCACGGTACAATGACAGATGGTTACCTGGTAATATTTCAAAATTCCCCATATCGGCGAAGGACACATAATTCTGACGGATCCGTCAATGGTAGACAGAAAGCGAATAACCAAAATGTCTATAATCAAATCCAAGCGGGTAACCAAAATTTCCGTATTATGTACCGCGGTTATAATATGGTTCAAGATGACACGCGGGATGGTGACGTCAGTTACTCGAATCGCTTGAACGCGTTGGTTTTAACCGCGGTTTGTTGCAAGTTGTTTATTTTAGAAAAGCGCGTATATAATTTCTGATTATTTTTATTATCACTTAATAATCGGTGCTTTTTCGTCTACAACGGGGCATGGAAAGTTGAAAAAAAGAAAACTTTCATAATATTAATGGGAGGAATGTTTTTTTTCCGAAACAAATTTTTACTGATGGAACCATGGCTTTGTAGCTATGATAACTTTCAATCATATATGTATGTCAAAGAAAATATTTTTTGATTTAGCAGAAATGGTGAAAAAGCGCTGAAAAAAGATATTAACAAAACCGTATACAGGTGGACATCATCCAGCGAGTTTATACGGCCATATTTTAATATTCTTGTGGTATATGGCTATACAGGATACTTTTTTAAGTGTAGGAACTAGATTTAAAGTGTCCCCAACAACAGTGATGATTATAAATAATAAGGTGCTCTCTTATGCTAAAACTGAAGTCAGCCTGTATCAAGTTTCCCAAAAATGAAGCTGAAGTACAATAAAAATATCCAATACCCGGTAAAATTCTAACTTGTCACATGTCAAATAATAACCAGAAATATAAAACTACTCCGGAGTTGGGTAAATACCACAATTTTGCGGTGATAACTATGACATATAACAGCTGATTCATGACGTCACGGATCTTATAACCAAACTGATAACCACACTCGCTTGAACGGATCGGTAAATACCAATCCAAAATGGTAAATACTATTTCCATTTGGTTATCCGCTTGAATTTGATTTATGTTATGTACCGCGGTTATAATATGGGTCAAGATGACATGGTTGATGAGGTCAGATACTCGAATCGCTTGAACGTGTTGGTTTTAGCCGCGGTTTTGTTGCAAGTTGTTTATTTTAGAAAAGCTCGTATATAATTTCTGATTATTTTTATCATCACTTAATAATCGGTGCTTTTTCGTCTACAACGGTGTATGGAAAGTTTAAAAAAGAAACCTTTCATAATACTAATGGGAGAAATGTTTTTTTTTCAGAAAAAAATGTTTAATGATGGAACCATGGCTTTGTAGCTATGATAACTTTCAATTCTCTAAACTTTTCCGCATGTCAAAGAAAACATTTATTGATTTAGCATAAATGATAGAAAAAAGCGATGAAAAAAGATATTAGCAAAACCACATACAGGTGGACATCATCCAGTGAGCTTATATGGCCATATTTTAATATTCTTGTGGTATATGGCTACACAGGATACTTTGTTAAGCATAGGAACTAGATTTAGAGTGTCCCCGACATCAGTAATGATTATAACTAATAAGGTGCTCTACTTTATGCTAAAACAGAAGTCAGCCTGTATCAAGTTTCCCAAAAATGAAGCTGAAGTACAATAAAAATATCCAATACCTGGCAAAATTCTAACTTGTCACATTTCAATAACCAAAAATATAAAACTACACCTGAGTTGGGTAAATACCACAATTTTGCGGTGACAACTATGACATATAACAGCTGAATCATGACGTCACGGACCTTATAACCAAACTGATAACCACACTCGCTTGAACGGATCGGTAAATAACAATCCAAAAGATAGAGCCACTTTTTTGTTTTGGTTTTTTGTATGCTACAGATTCATTTTGTACTTGCTAAAAGCTTTTATTTAAAAAAGTTCATTTGCATACAAAAAACAAAACGCTACAAACAAATTTTTGCTAGATTTACACTCAGTTCATTATTGCCAACAATGCTAACACAAAATGTCACCTGCTGATCAGCTGTTCACCTCAGTAGATGTCAAAGCGTGATGGATACTCGTGAAATAGGGTATACACAAATCTAGAGACACCTCTGATGTCAAGCACCACCAAGGTTTTTAGGCTATAGCCCGTGAAATAGGAAATTCAAGGATGCATTTTTTTATTAAAATCCGCCACTTCATAAAAGACAAATCCAACGACATCTCATATGTTAAAATCCATCAAGTGATTTGGCTTGTAGTGGATATTGCATTATTGGATTATTGAAATACACTATTTTGTTTTTATAAAAAACGAATCTGACAAGACCTCATATTTCAAATCCATGAAGCCATTTGGTTTGTAGCCTGTAGACTAGAATTTTTTCAATACATACGTCCCTCTTCTGAGGCAGTCAGGTAAAAGTATTTTGAGGCAACCCATAATATGTTTTAGATAGATCTTATAGATCAACCACATATTCTGAAATACCTACCCTGGCAAATTCAAAATTTGTTTTAATGTTGAATTAACATCAGTTTGTACAAGTTTCTTCTTAGCTGTTTCAAAGTAGACATTCAAATTTTCAGCTTTGTACTGATGTTTCTCATCCCACTCAGGGTATGTTTCAAATACTTGTAATATCTGGTCCCAGAATCTGAAAATTTTATATTCAAATACAGCTACTATTATGAAATATGCTTCCTTACATAGTATTCTCATGAAATTCTTGAATATAATCCATAATTTTATACTCAGGGTAAATGAATACAACTGGCCATATTAGATGGTTATATTCATCCAAGTTGACCCTATTATGGATTAGCTGAGGAAAACATGGTTCCAGTTTTTCCAGAGAAAGATCATCTATAAGAAAAATGAATTGATGTACAATAAAATTTTTACAATAACAAAATAATCACCTCCTTCTAGTTTATAACCCCTTTTAAGAATCTCTTTTACTAAATTATCCTCTTCCATTTGTTTTTTCTTTGCAAAAAACTGTTTCTTCCTCTCACTCTGCTCAATATCTTTTGCTAAACTCGCACACTTTTTCCTAAACTCCAATAATGTTTTGTTATCTTTCTCATTTTCTAGAATTGTATCACAATAATGTATTGCTTTGTTGTACTGCTTCATCTCATAACAACATTGAGCAGCTCTTTTAATAGCTTTGTCATAATTTGTTTTTAACTTAAGGGCTAATTCACAATCCTTCAAAGCTGACCTGAAAATGCAAATGGTGCAACACTGAGAAAAATCACTATGAGAAAATCATTAACAAAACCAGGATATTTGATGTTCTAAACCTTTAACAAGTGATTAAAATGATTAACTCAATAACCTGTCAAAAGCAATTATGTCGTAAGATAATAAAAATAGAGCTGCAGTTGACAATACCCCAGTAATCTATCCTGGGGGTGTCCTCAAATCTATTTGAAAATCATTACATTTTTAATTTGACAAATGAAAATATATTTTTTTTTTCATTATTGACCACATTTTTCCAACTCCAGTCTTACAATCCAATAGGTTTACAAAAGTGACACCACAGTGACAAAGTTAGAATATTTCACATGAGACACTGATGTTGAAATGACAGCACTAAATTTGCTCAAGTGCTGGACGATTTTGTTTAAGAAATATTAAATTTAAGACTCTAATCTTTGATTTGGGACCAAAAACCCACACACAATCGGATCAGCTACAAGCACTTGCAAACCTAGGAGAACAAGGACACCCTCCCAAATGTAGGGAGGTACAATCCACAACTCTGTAAGAACTTGATGCAAAGAGTGCCCTGTTTTCTGAAAAAAATAAATTCAGACACTGTTCCCAAATTATTCTCACCTGTAATTTTTTAGAAAATAATGTGCAGCAGCTCTATTATTCAATAATGTCGCATCTATATCGGGATTTCCACATTTTACTTTAAGTCCTTCTGTATAAGCTATAACAGCTAGTCTGTAGTTTTTATATTTGAAATTGTAATTACCATCTTCCTTATAATTCAGAGCTAGCTCTAAAAATTTAAATCATTTAAAACAGCCAGTATTGTTTTTCCAAATATGTTATGTTATAAATGAAAGTAAACTATTGCTGTTATCCAATTGGGAATCCAGGAAATAAAAACTAAAATACTTTAAATTAAAAGTGGATTGCAAATTGTATGAACTGGGATTAAAAACCTTACTGAGTATGCCACACCTTCAGGTTTATTTTCTTCAGGATCATATTTTAATTTCTGTAAACCTTCAAATAATGGATGAACTTCATCTCCTGGCTTAGGGGCTCTTTCATGAAAAAAGGATGTCTTGCCATTTCCTTAAATTAAAAATTGCATGCATATTTTGCAGGTTTAACATACTCACAATAGTGTAATATGGAATTGTACACAAAAAAATCTTGGTTGGAGCACTTTTTATATGGAAATTTGTATAAAATACCATCTTTCATCAACACCTTAACATCAAATAGAAAATTAGTGACATTGGAGAATAGACAACAAGAGATATGATAAGAAAAATAAAATAAGATTAAAAAGGTATATTTGCTAAAGATGAGTGAATAAATAATCTAAAACAGTATCTTGTAGAATTGACAGGGGAAAAACAACAAATGGATAAACTAACATATAATTGTGTAAAATTAACAAAAACAGGCTAATAAATAAACTAAAACAATATTTTCTGAAATAATATAAATGGTAATCAAAAACAACAAATAAAACCAGTAACTTAAACAGTCTTTATCCTAAAACAACATAATGAAGATGAAATGAAGTAAAAATAGGATTCAGCACTGTAAAAATTCGCATCCATCCTGTGATCAAAATTCGATATCCTGTGGTTCATTCTCCAGCATCGTTTTGTGTTGCTTTTGACTTAAAGGTATTAATGGAAAATGGTGTTTTGGAAAAACAAATTTCCATATAAGTGCTTCATCCAAGATTCTTTTTGTGCAAAATTACGTATTGCACTGTTGTGTACATGTTAAACCTGCAACCACGTATTTAGGGTTTTCCCTAAATACGTGGTTTTGTTAAGTGTACCATCACCCATATTTTTATACAATGTTAGAAGAAAATATACCTCTTCCCAACGATCTTCAGGCCACCCATCTTCGTATTTCTTTCGAGGAAGTTTTTCAATAAATTCATCGAGTTCCTTATCCAGCTTTGCAGCTAGTGCCATCCTTTCCTCGTCAGTCATCGACATTTTTATTGGTTTAACACCTTCATTAGACTTGTCGTCACCCATATTTGTAACAAATATTGCTTTATTCTTCAGAATTCTAGTGATTTTCCATATTCATCTAAAAATTGTATTTAAAAACGCACTCCCACTGTTGACAAAAAGAATTTTAGGTTACGTACGTTCACGAGGTGTCTGGGATAGGACGACCTTATGGAATTAGGCCACGCCTCTTTTTCTACATCAGCACATGAGTATTCAAAGATAATAGTAGGATTCATAGGAATTTCCAGATTCTCAAGTATCGTTACAAAAAGAATCTATATAGCTCAGTGAATAATCCACGCTTAATACATCGGAAATAAAATTTTAAGCTTACCACATATCACAGACATTGCATTGTACTGGTAATTTTGGCCTTTGTCTGACAACCTATTTTATGTAAGGATGGTAGCTAAATAGCCTATAGTATAGTTGTAGTCACCGTTCTTGGCGGTTATGTCATCAACGAAATATGAAATAAGTAAACAGATCGAGTCTCCGTACCATGGGCAGAACACTGCACTGAAGATAAGTCAGCGCATCTGCAACTCTCTCCAGTACGCATGAAGTGGGTAACAGGGGGCCGCTGTTTTCATTCTCTGCCTGGAAATACTCTAATAAAATTAGCAAGAAGTGTCGGCCTTCTCCATTGATCGTATTTCTGGGCACTGTACAATTTTATATTGAAGATTGATAACATTACAACTGGAACTGCACGCCGATGTAAAGTAAGTTGTCACTCTGACAAATATGATTGATTGGCACTCATACGTAAGGACAAAGTTTTTGATACGCAGACACACAACTAAACGTATGGCTTTGAGGTTACCGAACAAACGTTGACACATCCCTTATGGGTTGCATGTTCACGTATGAGGGAGATGGAGATATACGGGGTGTCCGTCGAAATAAGGGACAACATTTTTCTACGTGTTCCTCAGGTCAATTCAAAAATACGTGGGTCCGCAAGTGCTTCCTTATCGAGATAACGAGTTTTTTGTTTTTAGGGTGCTAATGGTGGGAAAACCACAATATTGTTGGAAAATTACATTTATTTAACACAAAATTACTAGGTACAATAAAAATAACTATTATATTCACAATAGTTGTTCAAAGAGTCCATCTTCACACTGTAAACATAGTATAGCCGGTTCAATAATGTGACTGGTGGCTTTCCCAATAACAATACGATTACTTCTTATGTCGTCAGCAACATATCAGTAATTTTACGGAGTAGTTCAGGCCTGGTATGCGATTTCTCGGCATACACTAAAGACTTCATATGTCCCCACAAGCAATAATCCAAGGGATTTAAATCGGGCGAGCGAGGTGACCAAGAAACTGCGCCCCCTCGTCCAATCCAATGCCCAGGAAGTGTTATTTAAATACTTTTTGCAAAGTTCAATCAAACTGAACACAACTACTACGTCAACAAACAAACAAACTCCAGCGTATTAATCGGGCAGTACAACTAACAGTATTAAATTTTTTGTTAAATAAAAGTAATTTTCCAACAATATTGTGGTTTTCGCCCACTAAAAATAAAAAATCATATCTCGATAAGGAAGCATTTGCGGACCCATGTTCATACGACTTTTTTGACTCGAATTGTCCTGATTAACACGCAGAAAAAATGTGTCCCTTACCTCGCGGGACACCCTGTATAAAGGGATACTGGTAGTCTTACTTTAATCAATTTCAAGTGGATAACCAAATGAAAATGGTATTTACCATTTTGGGTTGGTATTTACCGATCCGTCCAAGCGAGTATAGTTATCAGTTTGTTTATACGATCCGTGACGTCATGAATCAGCTGTTATATGTCATAGTTATCACTGCAAAATTGTGGTATTTACCCAACTAATCAAATTCAAGCGAATAACCAAAATTTCTGTGTTATGTGCCGCGGTTATAATATGGTTCAAGATGACACACGGGTTGATGACGTCAGTTACACGAATCGCTTGAACGCGTTGGTTTTAACCGCGGTTTTGTTGCAAGTTGTTTATTTTATAAAAGCGCGTATATAATCTCTGATTATTTTTATTATTACTTAATAATCGGTGCTTTTTCGTCTACAACTGTATATGGAAAGTTTAAATAAGAAACCTTTCATAATATTCATGGAAGAAATGCTTTTTTCAGATTTTTTTTTAATGATGGAACCATGGCTTTGTAGCTATGATAACTTTCAATTCTCTAAATTTTTCCGCATGTCAAAGAAAACATTTATTGATTCAGCAGAAATGATGAAAAAAGAAATTAGCAAAACCGTATACAGGTGGATATCATCTAGTGAGTTTATATGGCCATATTTTAATATTCTTGCGGTATATGGCTACACAGGATACTTTGTTAAGCATAGGAACTACATTTAAAGTGTCCCCAACAACCGTAATGAGTATAACTAATAAGGTGCTCCACTTTATGGTAAAACAGAAGTCAGCCTGTATCAATTTTCTCAAAAATGAAGCTGAAGTACAATAACAATATCCAAAACCCGGCAAAATTCTAACTTGTCACATTTCAAATAATAACCAGAAATATAAAACTGCTATTGAGTTGGGTAAATACCACAATTTTGCGGTGATAACTATCACATATAACAGCTGATTCGTGACGTCACGGATTTATAACCAAACTGATAACTACACTCGCTTGAACGGATTAGTAAATACCAAGCCAAAATGGTAAATACCATTTCCATTTGGTTATCCGCTTGAATTTGATTACTGAGGAGTAGTTTTATATTTCTGGTTATTATTTGAAATGTGTCAAGTTAGAATTTTGCCGGGTATTGGATATTGTTATTGTATTTCACCTTCATTTTTGGGAAACTTGATACAGGCTGACTTCAGTTTTACCATAAAGTGGAGCACCTTTTTAGTTATACTCATGACTGTTGTTGATGGGGACACTTTAAATGTAGTTCCTATGCTTAAAAAAGTATCCTGTGTAGTCATATACCACAAGAATATTAAAATATGGCCATATAAACTCACTAGATGATGTCCACCTGTATACGGTTTTGCTAATATCTTTTTTCATCATTTCTGCTGAATCAATAAATGTTTTCTTTGACATGCGGAAAACTTTAGAGAATTGAAAGTTACCATAGCTACAAAGCCATGGTTCCATCATTAAAAAAAAAACTGAAAATAAAAATTCTCCCATGAATATTATGAAAGGTTTCTTTTTTAAACTTTCCATACACAGTTGTAGACGAAAAGGCACCGATTATTAAGTGATAATAAAAATAATCAGAGATTATATACGCGCTTTTCTAAAATAAACAACTTGCAACAAAACCGCGGTTAAAACCAACGCGTTCAAGCGATTCGTGTAACTGACGTCATCAACCCCTGTGTCATCTTGAACCGCGGCACATAACACAGAAATTTTGGTTATTCGCTGGGATTTGATTTTTGACTCGCCAAGAACGGTGTCGATAACTATAGCTAATATCTAATATCAATCACGTGAGAACACATTTGACGGCTCCTATTTCCTGGACTATAGCAACCGGTATGTTCCGTAACGAAGGCTGCGAATCTGCATGAACAGTCACCCAACTGACAATACCATGACATTATATATAGGGGATAGGGGTTATATTTTGTAAATAAACCACATACCAGATTCCACATACTTTGAAGCCGTTTTTTAGGAAAATCCATTTTTTATGGATTCACAAACCTCTCCAAGTGCTTACAATGTCTGACAGCGAGTCCGATGCTTCCGAACAGGGATTTAATTTTTTTGGAACACCCCTAGATCCAATAGATAAAGGTATATATGTTTCACATAAGTTTTAACAGATATAAATTCGTTCTATTTGTAGATGAAATTCCAAGAAAGAAGCCTATATCCGTTGAAGAACAAATTGCTACTGATTCTCATGGACGAAGAAGATTCCATGGAGCCTTCACTGGTGGTTTTTCCGCGGGTTTCTTTAATACTGTTGGCTCTCTGGAAGGATGGACACCAAACGAATTCAAAAGCAGTCGGGGAGAAAAAGCTCATACCATGGTTCAAAAACCAGAAGATTTTATGGATGATGAGGATATGGGTGAATTTGGAATTGCCCCTCAAACTATCAGGGCAACTAAAGACTACTCAACAGCAAAAAAACGAAAAAGAACACTTGCTAAGGGTCCAATACCTGGTGAACCAGTTTTGGAAACATTTATAAATGCTGGAAATGACACCATAGGTTACCTGCTACTAAAAAATATTGGTATTCAAGATAAGATTGCAAGAAAAAATAGGGAACAAAGTGCAGGCTCTGTTAAAGTCTATGGCTGTGCAATGCCTGATAGGTGTGAAATATCAGATGATATGGAAAATAAACTATACATTATTTCCAAAATTTATACAAATTGCTTAGCAAATCCTAAGGATAATACATTTGGAATGGGATATAAAGGATTAGATAGAAGTATCAATACATCATCATCTACAAGTCTTCTAATAAAAGCAAAAAATAATAAAAATGTCCATTTCACAGGACAAGCTTTTGGTGTTGGAGCTTTTGAAGAAGATGATGGTGACATTTATTCAAAAGATGATATGAGTAACTATGACTTTGAACTAACTTCAGAAAAAACAAGGTCCAGAGATGGTGGATATAATAGTAACTTGGTTTACAATATTTTCAAGAAAAACAAGACACCTCTTCTTTGTAAAAAGCAGTTTCCAACTATAAATATACCATCCGGATTCACTGGTAAACATAAAGTCAGGATATCTAGGTTTGAACCAGTTAAAGAAAATCCAGAAACTACACATGAAAAACCTAAAATTAACTCGACAGTCAGAGCAAGGTATTTGGGTGAACCAGAATTAACAGCATCTACTTCTAATCAAGCAGATGTGACAAAAAATATCAAAACTGACACCAACATTATCACTACTAAGCCTGGGGATTCAATCCAAGCTTTACTGTGTCTGGATAGATTTGTGTCTGCCTCTCATAAGGAAGAGGTAAACAATATTTTAGAACCAGTTCAAAGGATGTCAACCTGCTTTGGAACTCAACAAATGCAAGATGCTGTTAAAATGAAAATGTTTGGCCCTTTAACAAGAACTACATCAGACTGGCATCCTTGTGCTCTATTATGCGAGAGGTTCAATGTACCTGAACCATTTACAGAGTAAGTATGAAAAATTCTTATACAGTGATAACCAAATTTGTCTTATGGGTTGATTCAAATGTGTATGAGAGAGAAACACAAGAATTGTGTATCCACACATGTTAGAAAGAGATGGAAGCCAGTTGAAGAGCAAAGCTTGCCATGTTGCCAATATGTTACACCAGAAAATGTTCGCACAGGCTTCTGCAATAGGTTACTACACAACATTTAATTTAATATTTTGTTTTCATTTTAATTAGAATTATTTATTTCAATTTTGATGCGACTTAATGTTTTAATTTATTTTAGAATTATTTTTGGTATCCACCGATTGTGATAAAATCAACACATCCTGAGTTGTTGTTACACTCGCGGTCGTAAAATGAAACAAATACCATGCGATGTTGCCAAGCTAACCAATGATGCAATGTTGCAGAATTTGTGGCGATCCTGACCTAATATGAAGCTCCGTCAGAACCGACCCGGAATCGATCCTAAACAGATTCGATAATAAAATCATTATATGGGCATAGGGAATAAACTAACGCATATTTCCAACATGCATCTTAATTCAATGAACTGGTGTAACGTCTTTACAACGTGGCAGATTGCCGAGTCGGCGTTACTAGGCAACGCGATGATGAGCTTCGCTATCCAGTCGGCTTCTATCTCTTTCTAACGTATGTGTCTATATACACTTCATCTTTCATAAACATTGAAGCAATCAGACAAATTTGGATCTCAGTGTATATGACTTTGTAATTCAAGGTCAAATGTCAGATTATAACATTGAACCAATATTCATCTTTTATATTCAATGTCTGATGTCTCCATATCTACTTCAGATTACTGCATTTTTCATTTATTGTTTTTTATTTTCCAGCCAAATAGATTTTAAGCAACATAAAAGAAGAAAAAACCTGATCTTTGAACAACAAACATTTTCTGAAGAATCGTCAATTTCCAAAGGAGGAATTTCTGAAGCAGGCATTAAGTCAGAGGCAGTAGATGACAATAGAGGCAGTACAGAATCAACCACTTCATCTCAAACCAGTACTGATGCTGAAAAAGAAAGTAGTGAAGTAAACAAAAGCTATGGAATTGAAGCTGCTAAAAACATGGTTACCCACTGTGAAACAATCAATCAAGGGACTGTCCCCCAGAGTGATGAATGCAAAAATAATATTGGAGATGCAGATAAAAATGATAACGTTAAAGATATTACAGAGAAGATAAACATAGCTGAAAAAGTAGATCTATTTAAGGCTGTTTTTCTAAGCAGTGATGATGAATCAGAGGAAGAAACAGAAGCTTTTTCTGAAGATAGGAATGATCTTGTGGAAACTGTATTGTCAGAGCCATTGATACCCTTAGTAAGAAATGCAAAGCAAGGTATCTTGTCAAACTTGAGTTTCAACAACCTGTCTGGGGAAAGTTCTACTGTTACACCAGAAATTAAAGAGGTGAAAATAGATGTGAATGATACATCATCAGTAACATTATATGGGCCTTCCTTACCAGTACAGAAAATTAAACAGAATGTAACAAATATTCACATCAGTTCAGATAGCAATGATGAATGGATAGAGAAAGATGAATCTAAACATAAGAAACATAAAAGTAAAAAGAAAAAATCAAAAGATAAAAAGCACAGAAAACATAAAAAGCATTAAAGTTAATGTTCACTTGTTATTTTATATGTGATTTGTAAATAAAATTAAGATTAATTTATGTTTTTTTATTAAAGTAATGGATGCAAAAAATATAACAAACCTTGCACATTAGGTTGTGGTGGAGGTGAAAATAGATGTGAATGATACATTATCAGTAACATTATATGGGCCTTCCTTACCAACAGAGAAAATTAAACAAAATGTAACAAATATTCGCATCAGTTCAGATATTAATGATGAATGGAATGAGAAAGATTAATCTAAAAGTAAAAAGAAAAATTCAAAGAAAAAGGAGGTTTACCACGTTCACTGCCGCTGGCTCTTATAAGAGTCAACGCAAGATGTTCGCTGGTGCCACCCACTCTTATCAGAGCCAAGGTACAATACTGCCAATCTTGTAGCAAGAAGGGAATCCATATCCAAATGTTGTACGAATGTAGAACATGCTCTGATGTTCCAGGATTCTGCTTGGAGTGCAGTGACATTATTCACAAATAATGTTTTGCACTAAAAATAGTCAGCATTCACCACAAATTCATGTTTGTATTCTAAAAAAAGTTGTGTCATTTCTTATTTTCGATTAGATTTCATCACATTAGCTGTATATATTATTTACCGGAAAAGTTTTTGTTATACTTTTATGTTCTCTACTATTTTGAGTTGCAAAAATTATTTTTAATACTTTATTTTTGTTAACTGTCGAAAATAAATGTGTTTTTTTGCTTTTAGTTATTTCTATTATAAAAAACAAATAATTATCTTCCGACTCTCATAAGCGCCAGCTGGCACACAGGAAACCGATTTGTAAGTCAGTGCCATCGGCTCTTAGAAGAGCCACAAAAAATCTTATAATTAAAAAACATTTTACAAAAATACCTCAATAACTGATTTTACAAAGTTATACTACCAAAATAACAAATTAATCATTATACAACTAATTGGCTACTGGGTAAAACCAACCGAAAAAAGGTGGCAGTTAATGTTCATTATTTGATATTGCATGTGATTTTTAAAGAAAACTAAGATTAATTTATGTTTTTTTATTAAAGTAATGGATACAGAAAATATAACAAAGCTTCCACATTTTGTTTTATTCCTATACTAGCACTAACATCTTGTTCAGTCATTTCAATATGGCAAAAAAGAGTTATTTTAATAACAAAAAGAGACCTAACATTATAGAACAATATTTATTTTTCACAATAATGATTATAAATACATTCAGCATCACAGCAGTTTCCATCTATATCATATGGACACATTATTGAAAATGGATCATTTATAATTCTATTTACTGTATCTAAAGGGGAAACATATTGTGGTATGTTACCATTTGGTTGTCCTGTATCATTCATATCAGTTTCAATACATTTACCAGCAATATTATCTTTACTCATGATTTCAACTTGATCTTTGTCTGATCCGTTCTCTTTATTTGGATTGGAAGTAAGGGTGTTTGTTGATATTTCATTCAATAAATCAGTAATTTTTTCAGTTTTTTTCATAGGTGTTGATGTAACTACATGATTAGCAACATTTTTGCTAACCTTCTTGTCAATTTCTTCTTTTTTAGCAACAAGTTCTTTAACATGAATTGAAAAGGTTTGGTGAGCAGCAATTGATTTTTTCTTGGCTTCATTTAGTTCTTGCAAAATCTTTTTTACCTGTTCATCATACTTTTTCCTCTCACTGCTAGAGTCTGTTATTTTTTTAATAGTAGGTAACAGACTTGCATATTTGTGTTGTATTTGAGACCTTCCATCCTTGTTCACTTGCATTTCTTTTAAGGTTTTATGCAGCAGTTTTAGATCTTCATTTATATCATTTGATGGTCCTTTTTTGTTTACCTCAATATGCTTATTTATCAAAACCCTATTTTTATTATTCTTGGTATTTACTTTACCCACAACATTGGTTTTTAAGGTAGTTTTTTTCAGTTTCATTTTTTTAGCATCTTCTAACCTTTTGATAAGGTTTTTATACTCCAGTTGCTTATTTTTTGGCAACAATTTAACACAAGATTTTTCCAATTTATCTTTTGTGCTTTCCTGTTTCAAAACTTCTTTGGCTTCAACCTTAGCTCTTTGAGACTTGAGAAAAGCATCGACAGCTGATTCTATATCAACAATATTGTTAATTGGAGGATTTGGTTTCAATGGCACATCAGATTTTTTGATAAAGCTATTATCTTCTGAATCAGAGTCATCATTTAAATTTATAATTAAAGGTTTAACTTTAGGCAATTGCAATGGATGAGTTTTGAAAATTGTTTGTTTTTCTGATCTGGTTATAATTTTATATTCAGGTTTAATTAAAGGATTTGCTGTTGAAGCTATAGTTTCAGTAGATTTTACTGCAAAATTTTCAGTGTTTTTTGTCATCTTTTTAGTCATTGATGCTAACAGCAAAGCTCTCAAAACATCTTCATCCTCATCATTATCTTCTTTTTCTGTCTCTTCCAAATTTTCATTTTGCTTTCGTGGTACTTCTACATGTTCTATACAGATTACTTTATTCTGAGGTTCAATTATATTTGTATCATTTTCTAGTTTTAATTCCACGTTTTCTAAACAGTCTTTAGGGGGGGTCTTGACAATATCCTTGAATTTTCTTTTTCTATATTTGAATTTGTTAAGTACTGCTGTTTTTAAAGCTTCTGATCTTAAAGCATATAATTCAGGATCTAATTCCTCACTATTGGAATTAGATTGTTTTTCTTCTAAAATACATTCCTTTTTGGACATTCCTCTTAACCTAGTTCTTAAACTATTATTTTTTTGTTCTTCATTTGAATCATTATCAACCCTGATAGCAGCTTTCAACTGCTCTTGTAATACCTTATCTAATTTAGCAAACTCATCAGAGTCACTTTTAGACGTTACCCGTTTTCTATGCTTTCGTTTTCTGTACGTTTTTTTCCTCTTTCTGATAGGTTTTTCATCATAGAAGATTGGCGAGTCATCTTCAGAAACGCTGCTTAAATAAATAGCTGGTAAATGTTCTCTAGAAGATACAGACTTACCGAAAACTGAGTATGGTAAGGATATAGAATTATCTGAAATATCTTCAAATTCATCGTCAACTATTTCACCTTCTTCTCTCTCGGAGCTCACAGGTGAGGTCCTTAGCGCCTCGAAGGGGGACTCGTGGGTGCACTGAAAACAAGAATTCGAGGGCTCAGATGGCACAAATTATATTAATATTACCGGATCCATTGACTGCAGTGAGATTTAGTAGATCTTATGGGAAAATTATTGTTAAAAATCACAGTGAAAATGTTCTTTTCCAAAATCCACCATATATCCACCCAAAATGACGCAATTTAACTGACAGTCACCTGACAGTGACAGATCTTTGACAAGATGCCCGCCAAGCTAGAAGATGCGAAACCTACTTGGTTACAATATTCACTTATCTGTCTTACAGCTCATTGTTACTGGGATTAGAGTATATTTGGTATTATGACCAGAAAAGTAATCACGTCTACTACAGGTGTACTACAGCTCCATTCCGGATACCCAAACTTCTCAAAGAGAGCTGAAATGGCGGCGTAAAAGATTCGGTTCATTAGCAAGCATTAGATTCGATTCTCTCATTTAGAATTGCCCATCACGGATCCTATAAATGCGTTTTGTGATTTGATCAAACGCAAAACTTGCGCAAAATCAAACTGGAAACATGACGTCACTCCAAAATGAGGATATAAAATATAGAATTTCCTTATTTGTATGATTTATAAAAAATATTGGCGAAACGTACATTTGGTGAGTGTATTTTATTGTACTGTTAAACATTTTACACCCTTTTGCTCTCGAACCATTTCATTGCATTGTTGAAATCAGATTGACTTTTTTCTAATGGATCAACAAATTTGATTTACCTAGTACACCCTTTCAAAATCTAATCTAATAGATATCAAGTGATTTTGGTTTGTCTAATTTAGAATAAGTACTTGAAAACAATCAGTTTAGCGATAATTTGTGTCAAAAAAAAAAACTAGGCTTCTGAGACCGCTATCTAAAAATATCCAATGACTTCTCGCTTTTACACATTCATTCTGTGACATATTTTAGAAAATAGGCTATTTTTACGCATAGATAGAAAAAGACCAATGGTATCGGCGCTTCTACAGTACACTTTCTCATTTTACTTTTTACTTATTTCTTTTTTAGTGCAATGCTTTAGCTGACGATCAGATACTTGACGACGTAGAAAAATGCCTGTTTTAAGCCCCCATCGTAGTTCGGCTTCTGCTTTAAGCAGCTCTTATAGGTCAAGTCTTGGTTCATCAGCCTTAGACAGACCATTCTTCGCATCATCTTCGTATAGCCCAAGAATAACCAGTTATTCAGAACGTTATAGTACAAGGTCATTTACAGATTCAGATGGACGCAGAGTTTATTCTAGGTGAGCTGAGAAAACTATTTATTTCATAGAAAACAACACTTTTGAATAACATGGTTATGAAAGTTGTGCTTGTCAAGTTGAGCTCTATACAAAATTCATACCAGTTTAAAGTGTAAACATTGTAATTTTTTCAATAACAGCTATAACCTATCCATCCAAAGTGTTGCTGAAACAAAACATCAGATAATGTTAATTGACTGTACATTCTATAGCTGCTGAACATTACTTGAAAATTATGATTGCTAATAGCTCAAGATTCATTTGATTAGCAGCAAGATGTAAAAAAATAAAACCATCCACAATTAGTTGAAAAATAGCCATGTTTTGAATAGCAAGTTGCAGAATAATCAGACTGTGTTTTGACTCTTAATCAATAAAATATCAGAAACAAACTAGATGTATTGGTAACCAGATAATAGAATGCAGTGTTACCATTTGTCCTCACTTCAACATATCGCTGCTTCTCAAGAATAATGACACTATCCAAAAAACCGAGAAATATTAGTTAAAATTGCAGATCGACTCCAAGTATTGACTATTTTATCAGGAATAAAGACATTTGCAATTGTTTTAAACTCTTCGCCAGAAATGACGCTAGTGTCATTGGTCGTTAATATGGGGTTTTGTCATGAATAATGTCATATTGCAGTTACGGCTTGGCTTTCAAAGCGTACACTTACATTTTTCTCAAGAATAACGTCATATTAGAGCAAAGTACGCTAATAACTCACCATGTTAATCAAGAATAGTGGCATAAAGTGCATTGTGACTATCTTCCTACAACATAAAAATTCGGAAAGTGAGTCATTGAAACTACTCAATGTTAATAAGGGTAGAATTTCAACATTCTGGAACATTGTTCTACAAAACTCACAGTGAGACTGATTTTCATAAAGTTGAGGTAGATAAAAAATCTTATAGAAGGTCTAAGCAAAATGAAACAACAAAAAGAGGTCCTAGAGTTGCTCTGTAAAGCATACAAACATAAGATTCCCATTTCAGAGAAAAGGAAAAGTGCCTTACATAATTTAGTGAAAAAATATCATACT
Source organism: Acanthoscelides obtectus (assembly GCA_963669975.1). Taxonomy (NCBI): domain Eukaryota; kingdom Metazoa; phylum Arthropoda; class Insecta; order Coleoptera; family Chrysomelidae; genus Acanthoscelides; species Acanthoscelides obtectus. The sequence continues at coordinate 28,439,582 of CAVLJG010000004.1, forward strand.
CGTACTATGAGGAATTTTGCAATAATTTGTAACCAATTTTTGTTTTCCAATTGTTTTTTTTTCTGAACTTACCTTTGATTTCTTAGTTCCATGTAGCCTTTAAAATGTTGTTAGTTGTGTATCATTGGTAGTAATATTAAAATAAATTTTTCCTCTTTGTTCTGTAACCACAAATTATTTGTCATATGTTTTTTAAAAATGCTTTATTTTTTTAGGAATAATGTCACATTCCTGTAAAGTTGCAAAAAGAGTAATAAATTGGGATATTTTTGAAAACACTGATCTTTTATTCAGTAATCGGAAATTTATTTAATCGATAATTTTTCTAAATTCAAATTATTAACTTTATCTTCAGTTATCTGAAATTGTTCTTCAAATAATATTTAAAATGCCTCGTCTAAAAAAAAGCTTTTTTTGAATAGTGTCACTATTCCTGAGAAACAGCGATGTCATTATTAATTTGTCAAAATCTAGAATCGTGCTTGCAATGGACAATCTTACATTTACCTTATCCTCAAATATTTTCAAAATGAAAATTGCATATAATAAGGATATTGAGTGTAGTTTGAACATCCTTTGAACTATTTTTTCAGATCTGGGTCCATAACAGAAGATGGAGTTACAACACGCTTTAGAGAAGAATCCAGAGAACCAAGCTTGAGACGTGAATCTTTTGGTAGAGATTCTGGAATAAGTTCAATAAGGGAAAACTCAGTTCTAGATTACCCTAGAAGAGATAGCTCGTTGTCTAGAAGTGATAGAGTGTCCACAGTTAATGTTTTAGATTCAGTGGCCGAATTAAGGAATAAATATTCACCTGCTAATTATGTGCCTGCTTGCTTAAGGAAAAATGAGAATATTTCTAGATCCAAGTCTATTAATGATATAGGTACGATGTTTGTTTTTGTAGCACCAACCCACACAGATAGTAGTTAGCTTTTGTTCTAAAACAACACATCGTACTGTATATTTTTTTATTGTAAAACATTTCTTCCTTACCACCTTAATTGTTATGAATTTAAAAAATTATATTAACCAAAATCCTACCAAAAAATTGTCAAGTGACAAATATTTCCAACCCTGGAATTATCAGCCATCAATTTATCCCTTTAAAAAAAACTGTCTAAAAATGAAGTGGATATGATTGAAATTTGGGATGTTTGGCCAATATATATATATTTTTTTTTAATCTACTATTAACCCCAATGCTCATTTTTCATGAGTTCTTTTATCTGCGAAATAAGTATAATAATGATATAAAATGTTCCTAAAGTTGGGAGTTTCTTTATGCAGCATATAGTTTTTGTAAAAATAAGCATATTTTTGAATTAAAACATGCACCAAAAACTTGAAAGATAATCAAAAAAAGCAGCGTTATCAGAACAGAGCTTGGCTCAAACATGGAAAAATACGGCACGCATCAGCTACACGCCGCGAGCCGTGTAGGTAAACCAAGCTGTTTGTTTATAAATACAAACATGACATCTTCCCATAGCAATAATGAGCTAGTTGAATTGATGTGATGCTTCATGGGTGTATTCAGATTACTTTCCTGCACGTTTCCATCTAGCGCCGTGAAGGTTTGTTTATCTAGTGCAAAGACCATTTAAATCAAACAACAACAACTTTAAACATTACTTATAAGCGACGTGACAAAAGGTAAATTTTCAAATAAACAGCCAGTACTTTTCATCAATTTTGCTGTTGTTTTACCTCACACCTTTGTTATTTCATTTGTAGTTATTTCTGAAAAAGAAAGTCCTAACTTTCAGACCACCCTTTATTGTCTCATTGACTACACACTAATATTTTAATTATCGTGATAAATGTCTTCATATTTGTATTTACCAACAGATTTTTTTTTGATAAATAAAATTTTGTTGTAGGTTTGCCTCCCCTTGAGGCTAAAACGTCTAAAAAAAAGGTAACTGATCGAACTGACAGTGTTTATACTAACAGTGTGTATTCTAACAATACTAATATAACAGACAACTCAAATGATGAAGATGATAATGGAAACAGAGCCTCCGTAGCAGATCTTTGCAAAAAGTTTGATGACAAACCACTCAAACTGAGAAACGGCACATCACACCTCTCGAATAAGACAATAGAGGGCAAGCTTAAACAGCATGAAACAACAGACACAAAACTCACTAATGGAAAGTGCAAGACAAACAGTGTGAAAAAATCAAGCAATGGTTTGTCATCTGTTAAAAAGAGTGACACTACATCAGTCGAAAAATGTCAAAATAACACTGATATCTTACAGTCAAACTCTAAATTGGATGTGAATGATGAGGAAAATATAAAAAATGGGCCAGAAGTCGATAGGGATGATTTAAGGGACGAAATCACAGAATCATCTGATACCACGCCACCAAGAAGCAATTCAAGAGTTAACAACTTTGCCTCTTATATTCCATCGAAAGATTTCCAGAAGGGTGATGAAACTTCTGGAGAACCAGATACAACAGATGATTCCAAAAATTATATGGATAACAAGGAAAGCTATGTGGAGAAGATTTTACCGCAAAATGTAAGTAAACCAATGCTTTTATAGTTGTATTTATTCTCCATAGGACTTTTCAACATGGCGTTATCATTTTTAAAACAAAGAAAAATGTACTTTTGCTACTCCAATCCGTACTGAGTCGAAATATGAACATTTACATTGATTTAGACATTTTTACATATGTGTAGTGAATGTTCTGTGTTGTGTTCGAATTTATTCTAACAATACTAACGTGTTTTTTTATGTTTTTGGACATTCATTTATAGAATTCGGAGTCGCATTATCTACTAAACGTTTTTGTGTCATAATAACATTATTGTATTCATTGTGTCATTTCAATCAACATGTGTTATTCTCGCGGTCAACAATTCATTGACTAGCACCTGCTGCATTCGCGTCAAAATTTCCACAGAAAATGTCAAGTAGTGTCCACAAGTCAAGCCTTGGGAATCAAATTGCAAGAAAATATATTTTGGTATGGATTTAGATTTTATATGTATGTAATATTTTTTCTTCTAATTATATTTTTAATGTAACAATGGAAAGTAGTCCATATATCCTTGTTTACTTGGCACTCGTTTATATATAGTAGAGTTGCGTGGAGGCAGGCGCTATTTTTAGACCCTTTTTTTTGATGCCGTAGACATACGATTATTTTTCTCTCCAAAATCTCACTGCTTTTACTGGGATTTATTAGGATCATGTGTGTAGCAAAATTCTTGGTAATCCTTTGGGTATCGTTTACTGTATATTGTCTTATTTCAGGACCAAATTGATTTTATCTAAGAAATGCACGTCATCGGATCATTTGATTACTTGATAGTGTTTATTTTGGGACTTCTTTTCTTGTTTGCTTTATGCAGCTTCTTTATTGGTTTTCTCGATACACTTTCTGGAAAACATTCAGATTGTCAGTCACATAAATGGGTATGTTTTACATTTTTCAAGATTACTAGAATCAGAATTTTTTTCCTGGCAAAAAACAACGGGCAACGTATCAAAAATTCTCTTTCAAATTTCAAATATCTATAGAATTTACGTTTTACAACCTTTTCAATTTCACTCCTAATTATTTTCAATGAGACATTTTTTCTAATATTTATATCAGCGAGACTCAACAATATTAATATCACTGTTTGTGTTTCTTCAATGGTGCCTCCAACTGTCCCATCAACTATTGGTGTTTTTTTCAGCAACTTCTTGTTGTTGTCAAAAATAGCTGCGCACCGTCGAGCACTGGCTGCTCCGCGCTCGGGAAATGAAAGTAAAAAACAAGCAATCCCACTTCTTGAGAGTCTGTGTTTATTAGACAAGGTGAAAACACCGTATTCGTGACACACATTTTCTGAATCGAACTTGTCGGACGGTAACCCGGTGCTAATCTGTTTGCAAATTTTTTGAACAAATTACAGAAAGTTGTTTGTTTTTTAAACTCAAGACGAAAGTATTTTCGTGTTATAAACGATTTCAAATCTGGCAAACCCATTCATTGCTTAAATACTAAACAAATACTATTTTTAAGGTTGCAAAGTGCCCCAAGTTGAAACTGTACCCTCCAAGAGTTTAGAAACAAACTAACCCTCAAAATAATCTTTATAGCTTCGGCAGACGTTCGCGAATATTTGAGAGCAATGGTGTTGCCCAATATTGTTTTGACACATGAAATGTACCCGCGTTCCTTGGAACAAAAGCAGCTCGTGTAACTCACAAGCACTTCTCTCATCAATAGAAGTCGAAACATTTGTAATCGAGTTTCGTGTCTAATCATATTTGATTTTTGACGCAATTTACAGATAAGCACTTTGTGTTAATGTTGTAGGACCTGTCAGCATCATCGCCTAAGCTACAGCGCTCTGCCATATCGCCATCGAACTCAGTAGGTAGCAGCCTCAATTCTAATTCTCTCTCCCGCCGATCCAGGCCTGACACCAACCATCACGTCCGAGATTACTCGGACGATGAAAGTAGCAGCGGAGAGCGAACCAACAGTTACAGCCAAAGGTACATAATTTTTTCATAAAAATAGAATACAATTTTTACCGACGCTGATATGGATTTATGAAAGGCCAGTAATATCGGCCATTAATAGATTAGGATTTGTCACCATAATTGCATAGTTTTAGTGCATACTTTTGACACAATTTTTGACTATCAAGTCCTACCAAAGTGATAGCATTGTAACACATAGTAATAGTTCTTACCAATGGAAGCATCTACCTTCATTAGGCTTGTGCAGCTCTTTGCAAATTATGTAAGAAGTACCATGTATTGAAATCGCTTGACACCACAATTACCTGAAAACTCTCGCAACTTTTAAAAAATAACACCAAATATATGAATTTAATTAGAGAACTTTCAACAAGTTGATGTGACAAGTGTATTTTAATCCTCACTACAGACTATGAGAATAAGATGTCAGACAAATCTACTTAGTCTGAATTTGTTGCTACAACCATTTGGATATTCATATGTCCTAAAATGTTCGGCACAAAATATTTATCGGATTTTTTTAATGAAGAAATTTATTCAAACAATTACTAGTTATCATGAATTACAACTCGACACTTAACTAAACTATACTATCGAATTATGTGGAGTGGTCCATTCTGCTCTACCAGATGTAACTCTCTTCGAATGTCCCTCATGAGGTCCTGGATGCAATTCAGATCAATGTGTCTCTCAGTTTTTCGTAAATTCGCCGTCTTAGTTGTTCTTCATCTTGGGCTTCCCAGCTTCCATGATAATCCTTCCTAGACAGTGAAGTCCAAAAATCCTCTATTGGGCGAGCCTGCGGCAAGTTTGGAGGATTATCCTTTTTGGGAACAACAGGTATGTTGTGTTGTTGAAGCCAGTTTTGTGTATGTCTTGAGTAATAATATGAAGCTAAGTCTGGCCAAAACATGATATGGTCATTAGCATGATGTTCATGGACAAACTGAAGCAATTTGGAAAGGCAGTTATCAGACTATCCAAAGCTTCGCAACTCACTCTTCCCACAAAAGGTTGGGATACACCCCTGTCAGAAATTGCACCACACAGTGCTCTGAAATTGTTCATGTGCCTCTCGAATGCTATTAAAAAAAAATCATCAATTTAAAGATATTCCTCCATGAACTTGAAAACTTCCTAATATGTAAACCATATTATACCATGTCCGAGTTCTACAACTCATTCACTCAAGGTCCATATTATGGAATTTTGTTTTAAGCATTAGCTTTTTCATTAAGAATGGTTGTATTTTTCAGACAATAAAGCATATTTATCTATTAGAATATAAGATTTTCCTTTGGCGGTTGTAACAAGTTAACTTTGAAATTACTTTGAAGGTGAGGTCACCTTTGAAATCCTTGCTAAAAGTTAATGGAGAAGATTTTTTTCCATCAAGGTCAAAAGTACATGGAACGTATTACAGCGTAAAATCTTCCATAGCCAATGTCTAAGAAGGTTCCTAGTTAAGAAAATACCTGGAAGTGGCTGAAGACGGTTTAATCCGAGGTCATGATTAAAATACTTCATCTTTAGACGTGATCTGGATCTTATATTTTTACGTTTTTAGATTGCCAATGTCAAAAGGGGCTTTCCATTTTAAAAAGTAAAACTCGACCTAGAAATAACTGGGGCTCAAGGTCAAATCCAAAGTCACCATTGAACTCCTTGTTCAAAGTTAATATAGGCCTGACCTTGACTTTTTTCAAAAATACCTGGAAAATAGATCCGGTGCTCCATTGCTATTGTTACTTTTGGTATGGATGATGGGAAGATAACATCAGAACTAATTTTAATGGTCGGAATTCAATTCATATAACTCTGTAGATGATCATATTATTATTCGTTTTTGAGCCGTTTGAAAAGATTAATTCCATATTAGCTAAATATTGAAAAATGCCATCGTGGTAACAGTCCCTCGATTCGATTATCAACTTTTTTTTGTGACTTATCTACGCCTATTATTGTATGTTGAATATATAACGTAAGAGAATCGCATAGAGACAACTTATTATTACATGACTATGCTTACATCTCCTCTATCTTGATTTGGATGGAGTTGAGATTCTAAAAAATACACCCGATATTTGTTTTTTAGCACCATTCGATCAACAGCCGCCTCTGCTAAAACTCTCGGCCTGAATGGATTAAAGAACATTGGAAACACATGTTTTATGAACAGTGTCATTCAATGCCTCTCAAACACAAGATGGCTACTGGAATATCTTAAAAAGGATATGTACTTGAGAGATATCAACACCACTATCTCTGGTATGAAAGGGGCATTAATAAAAGGTAATATTTTTTTTGATCTAGTTTCTAGTTGATCATAGATTTATCTATTCTTCAAGATGTCCAACCCTATGCTGTATTTGGATGTTCACATATATGTAGCTAAGTGTGATGGCAGTACTTCCCTTAGAAATAACAAAAAACAGACCCTTAATTTTACTATTTTCCTTTTAAAGAAAATTGTATATTAATAAACATGTACATCAACCTTACAAGGAAAGATCACGCCTCAACCTTTCCAGTAATTGTTCCTAAGATTTTGGATTCATCTCATAACCTGATGCAACAGTACGAGATGTGGCAACCCTGACATTTGAAGATGATGCATAAGGGTATATACCCTATTTCACGAGTATCAATCACGCTTTGACGTCAACTGAGGTGATCAGCAACTGATATTTTTGTGTTAGTCTGCAACGTTGGCAATAATGGACCGCGAAAAAAAAAACAGTAAAACTTGTTTGTGGCGTTTGTTTTTTTGTATGCAAATGAACTTTTCTAAATAAAAGAGCTGTTAGCAAGTACAAAATGAATATCTGTAGCGTACAAAAAACAAAAAATAAATTGATAAAAAAATTCGGGTCTGTCTACCTGGCGTTGACGGATCCGTCAGAATGATGTGTCCTGTGCCGATATGAGGAATTTTGAGATATAACTAATCAGGTGTCATTCTACCGATACTCGTGAAATAGGGTATAAAGTATTTTTACACGATTATCCATTATGGTAGAATAATAATTCTGATGGATCCGCCGTACTTTGTTTTGTTTTTTTGTAAGCTACAGATTCATTTTGTACTCGCTAACAACTCTTTTATTTAGAAAAGTTCATTTGCATACAAAAAAAAAACGCTACAAGCAAGCTTTACTAGTTTTGCACCCAATTGATTATTGCCGACCTTACGGACTCATACAAAGATGTATTGATCAGCTAGCTCAGAGACGCCATAACGTGATGATGGATACTCGTGAAATAGGATCTATTTGACATGTTGTCTAACCAAGGTCATTTTTTAGCATTTGCCGAAGTGATAAAGGAACTATGGTCAGAAGATTCCTCTGATCGCGTTGTGAACACGGTATCACTGAAGAGCCAAATCCAACGATTTGCGCCTCGTTTCATGGGTTATGCCCAACAAGATGCTCAGGAATTCCTTCGATATCTGCTAGAAGGCCTTCACGAGGACGTTAACAGAGTCACAGAGAAACCAAAGCCTATTTTAACAGAAATTGATGACAATTTGAGGTACATAAATATTTTTGTAGGTCGTAGATCTTGTGTGTAAATTAAATGGCACATATTTTACTCATATAATCTCAATAGATTCTCCGGGATCTTGTTTTTAAATACATGTAACAATTTTTGAAAAGTATCATGTTTGTTTATATTACCATGTATAAGTGTGGGCGTTATCCATACTAATATTATAAATGAGAAAGTGTGGATGTTTGTTACTCAATCAAGCCAATAAATAAATAAGTATAATAAAATTTGGTACAGAGATTAATTATAGACTGGAATAGCACATTGGCAACTTTTTTTTCCACGAAATAACTCTCACATATCTATTTGCTCTTGAAGAATTCTATTTCTGACCAAATCCAATTTGTCTATGTTTCAAGCTTTACCTACTACTTGACTAAACATATGCGGCTCTATTGCAATTCTTTATAGCTTGACCATCTACATCTTGTTTTAGTGACAATGAAAAAGCCCAAGAATCATGGCGGCGGTATCTACGATTGGACAATTCGAAAATAGTCGATCACTTTGTTGGACAGTTGAAGTCCACACTGAAATGCACCTATTGCGGTCACAGTTCTGTTACATTCGATCCCTTTTGGGATCTTTCTCTTCCAATACCCCAAAGGACTGGCCTCCTGAGGTTATCTCAGTGTTTAGATTCATTTACTAGAGAAGAAACGCTGGATGGTGATGAAAAACCCGTAAGTTTTCAGTTTTATCGCATGAATGTATGATCATTTATAAAGACTGGCCCAGCCACAAGTGAATTTCTCAATTTCACAGGAGGTGCTGTGAGCTTACACATTTAAACTTGGCTTGTAAGTATTCACTCTGATGCTTATTCACATTTTTATTTTTCAGACGTGTTCAAAATGTAAGGAAAGAAGAAAATGCACCAAATCATTCTCTATCCACAAGTTTCCAAAGGTTTTAGTGATACGTATCCTTTGAGTATGATTATTCAATTCATAAAACGTGAGGAAAGAATAACTTATAGAAACTTCTATTACTTACTGTGGTATTTTCTGGCAGTTTTTTATGTTAATCAAATAAGTTTGAGAATGCGTCCATGTTCTGCAAAATACTAAATATCCCTAGTTTTTCATATTATTACATGTCTCACCACAAAATTGAAGTGGCCTTTAGAGATGAGACTGATGGATGACGCATACTTTTTCTCCTGCTATTCATGAAGATACTGACCAGGGAAGCGACGTTTGTATCGAGGAAACAGCAAAAAATATAGTTCATCCAAAAGTAATGAAACCACGCCCCCTTTCTATAGGGTGTCTCAATAAGAGCGCCGGATTTGATTTTTAAGAAAAACAATTTCTGTTCGAATTAAGCGAGTATTTATATTTCACCATGAAGAGGAATAGTTGCGATTAAACATGAAATAGGACATCCGGTAAATGACCTCCACGAAACCTCGGGCACAGGGTCAGACTTTTCTTAAAATTCTGGATAACGTTTTTGCACAGCAGTTGTTCTGTTTCGTCGATAACGTGCCGTATCTCTTCTTTAAGGCGTTCAACTGTTTGTGGCTTGTTCGCATACACCTTTTCCTTCACATAGCCCCAGAGGAAGAAGTCCACTGGCGTTAGATCGCACGATCTTGGTGGCCAATTTTGATCGTCAAACCGAGAGATGATACGGTCTGGAATCTTGGTCCGCAATAACACCATGGTTTCGCGTGCTGTGTAGCAGGTTGCACCGTCTTGTTGGAAAAACATACCATCCACATCAATTCGATCCAACCGGGGCCACAAAAACTCGGTTAATATTTCGCGATACCGCACACCGTAAGCAGTTACCGCACTTCCAGCTGCATTTTCGAAGAAATACGGTCCAATCACTCCGCCACTCCACAATGCGCACCAAACGGTAACTCGCGGCGGATGCATTGGTTGTTCGATTATTATACGAGGGTTTTCAGAACCCCAAATTCAGCAGTTCTGCTTATTGACGTACCAGTTCAGTTGAACATGTGCCTCCGCATCAATTTAATGGTGCTCCAACGCCCAATCAACGAATTCACGGCGCTGCGCATGGTCCGTTGGCTTGAGTTTTTGCGCCAGTTCAACCGGTTAAACCTTGTACGCATGCACAGATCTTTCGTCAAAATTCGTTACAGAGTGGGTCTGGTAAGGTTCAATTCTTGGCCACGATGCCGAAAGGAAGTGCCTGGATTCTCGGCCACACTTTCCCGCACTGCGACTATATTTTCGAGGGATCGACCAGGCCGGCGACGAGCAGTGGTCTTCACATTCAGCAACGTGAATTTTGGCTCAAATTTTGTAATTAAACAGCGAACTCATTTGGCGCATTATTGCGACCGAAAATTGTACGTAATTTGCGAACTGTTTCCACGTGATTTTTTCCATTTTTGTAGCGAGTTTTCACAATAATTAAACTTGCTCATTTGAATACTGCTCCATGACTTCTAATCGCGTGGTCTGGACCTGCCCGCTGTCGTCAAGTGAACACCATACCAGTTGTACAAAAAAATGGCGGCAATTCAAATCCGGCGCTCTTCTTGAGACACCCTATATAGCTCCTCATTTTCATGGAATCTATACTAGTGATAGATGGCATGGTAATCATATACAGCCTTCAGAATAATGTTACAGAATGGGCCCGGATAATAAGTGTTAGGTGATTTCATTGTTTCTTAATATTTTCCATTTTTAGAAATACAGTTTTGACAATTATATTTTTAATCTTGGGTCTACAATGATGGTAACCAGAAATTTAGTCAGTTCAGGATCGTACAATTTCTATCTGCCTCTGATGGCGGTTGCCGTAGTTTAAATTGGTATGAGCCCTGTTCGTACAGCTGTCATCAGCCTGTTAGTGAATCGTGTCCCAGATCCCGCAATAAAAATTCCGTTGCGCTACGTGCCGGATTCCAGACACAGTCACTGACCACTGTACGAACAAACCTATAAACATTTTCAAACCACTAAAAAATAAAGCAACCACTCAACGAATTCGAATAGACTAGAAGGAGCCAAACCTCATGTTTACATTGCATTGTTTGTCGCCCAATTTGCGTAATTTTAATGCATACTTTTGACTCGGCGTTGTATCAACATATGAAAATACTTTCTGGTGGGAACATCCTCCTTTATTAGGATTTTGCTTCTCTTTGCAAGTTATGTAAAAAAGTACCATGGCGTGGAATCGTCAACACCACAATTATCAGCAAACACTTGCACTTAACATTAAGTATACGAATTTAATGACAACTGTCAAAAAATTGAGTTGTGAGAAGTACACTTTGATCCTCACTACAGACTATAAGAATTAGAAGACAGTCAAATCCTTGACCGGCTCCTACCTAGTCTGAATTTGTTTCAATCACTAGGCATGAATCTCGAGAAAGTTAGGTAAGACTTGTAGCATTGCATATTTGCAGTTTCACAAACAATATTGTTCCTTAACACTGCGCTTAGATTTGAAACGTTTCTCTCCATTAGAACGGTTCAGAGGCAAGCTAAGCGTTACCGTTGACTTTCCTATCGAAGGCTTAGATATGAGCAATTATGCTTCTGACAGCAACGCGTCTCAATGCCGCTACAACCTGTACGCCATCTCCAATCACAGCGGCACCACTTACAGCGGACACTATACGGCCTACTGCAGGCACCCATACACTGGACACTGGCACGAATATAACGATTCACGGTAAGCGAAAAAAATAAATTCAATCTTTTTACCAAGACAATTCGAAAAGGCAAATATATTAGGTAGAGAGATAGACCTGCTAAACCAAAAACATGGCGTTCACAAAACTGCTGATCCATCACGTTGACGAGATATATGTACATCCGGTGTTGCCCAGTGGGAAAGTACACTTTTGATTTAAGAAAAAGAAATACAAACAATGAAAATAAAATATTTATTACTATCAACATATTCGTAAATTTGGTGGGTTTTATTTCTTAAATGTCATTCCGTCCAAATGTTTGCCATCTCTTCGGACAAACTCTTCTAATCGCGCGTGCAAATTCTGAAACACTCTCTTGCAAAGTTCCGGAGTGATGTTTATTTCTGTCGAATGTTGTCTTTAAGCTCCTCCAATGTTCTTGGATTATTGGAATACACTTTTGAATTTAGATAACCCCACAAAAAATAGTCGCATGGCGTGAGGTCGGTTGACCTAGGAGGCCAGTGAATGTCTTCAAACTTCGATATAACTTTTTGAGGAACGCGTCGATCAAGACCTCTCTCCACTTCCTCGCGTATACGGTTGCCGCGTAAACCAAATTTGAAATGTGAACTTTCCCACTGGACACCCTGTAGATAATCATTTTTATATGAGTTCAATATCAATTACTTGCAGCGAAAGGGTACTATAAAAGTTTTGCAATACAGCTTTATTTATTGACTTCCTTCAAAGTAATTTCACCACATTCAATACACTACTCCATCCGCCAAAACCAGTCCTTAAACCAGCTCTGCCAAGTTTCACCCGGGAGTGCGGCACACTCGTTGTTCCAAGCCCTCAGAAGGTCCTCATCGCTAGAAAACCGTTTTAGCTTCATTTTCACATGCGGAAACAGTGCAAAGTCGCGGCGAGCAAGATCTGGACTGTAAAGAGGGTGCGCAATAAGTTTCAGTAACAGTAGTGGTCAAATACTCGGTACAGGCTTTGGCGCAGAGAGTTGTCACGATGGAGGTACCAAGGGTCCATTCTTGACTTTGGTCGCAGGTTTTTGATAGACTCTATGACTTTAGGCAGATACTGTACCGTGTACAACTTAGCTGTGACTGTCTTCTCTGTGTCCAAAACGACACGCTCCACAATTCCGATCGATTTGAAAAATACGGCTATCAGTTTTTTCTTAACAGAGTTAGAGTTAGAGAAGTTAACTGCCTGTTGACCGTGAATTCGGTTCTCTTTAACTAATCCATAATTATGGATGCAACATTGCAGCTTCTGCGGTCTGAGGTAGTAGTAGCAGTATTTTATTTGGACAACTACAAAAGCGCAATGTTCAAATGGCAAGCTAATATATAGAGAAAGGAATGGCATAATTATTACAGCTTAAGTTTGATACAAACAAAGATAAATATGATAAAGTAAATTGGTACAGTGCTGTTTAGTTTTGTTTCCTTTTGTGGAATATCAAGTTTATAATTGATGTGAATAAATATTATTATTAATCTCTTTAGCAGATTGTAAATAAGTATCTTCTATTACAGTGGTGACAAAAGTAGCACGCAGAAAGTGAATGCAAACCTCTATTCGTAACTAAGAGGCTCATATTCAACATGATTTCTGCAAAATAGATAACATATGTTAAGTTGAAATTATTGAAATTTTCAAAATTGTTATAGCTAGGACATAATTTTGTTCTAAGGAAACCTGAAAACTAGAACAACTCTAATCTTTAGATCTTTTTATTGGGTGTAGGATTTTCCCAAATTTTATGATTGAATTAGCTTAATTTGTTTATTTTTATTTCATTTCTCTGTTCTTTTGACTTTTACGCCCAAATTTCGAGTAATAGATAAAAAATCACAGAAATGGAAGAATCTCAAAAGCTATTGATTTTCGACCATAAGGGTTGTTGCATTTTTAGGTTCCCTATCATGCCCTTGGAGGAATACGGCGAGTTACCAGTAACCCTGTGTAATCAAAGAAATGTTTGAATGTTATTTTTTTTTTCAGGGTATCTTCAATTTCTTCAAAATCTCTTGTCAGCGGTGAAGCATACGTTCTCTTTTACGAACAAGAAACAGCAAAATCTCACTTGTAAAACGAATAGATTTTATCTTTTGAAAAAGATTTTTTGATTTAAATTATTTATATAATTTACAATATACAAGATCCTCTAATATTTTTTGAAATTGGATGTATTTTTACTCAATATATCAAAACTTTTGCCCTGCTACACACATGAGTATTTTTGTGATGTATTCGAAAAAATGTTTGTCATTTATTATACGTTTATTTATTTATTTATTGTCGGAGGTGTGTCATTTTTGCATAGGTAGAAAAAACCAAACTGATATTTTCTCCATCTAGTCCTTTATTCAAAGTCAAAGTAGTTATAATATAAAGACCCATTTATCATATTTCAACTACGTTTGACTTATAAGAATTGAAATTTATTTAAATAATTCTTTTATGCATGTACTTATCACCAAAAACAGTTGATATTGTAGAAAATACTTATTACCTGTGGAAAGATAACGCTCACTATATACATATATATTTTTTTGTAAAACTATTCTAGATATTACATAGAGTGTCTCCTACCTCGATGAAGTTACTTGCTTTTCAGTACACTAAGTAGAGGTTTATACAATTGTTACAAAAATTAGACAAATCAAGCACTTAAGAAAAGATGTCCATGAATTTAAAATGTTATGTAAAATACTTTAATAAGCTTTATATTATTGAAAAATGTTTAAAGCGCTAACTTATAATAAATTGTTTGAAAAAATTATTGTTTCTCTTAGCGATCTAATGGCGGTGCGATTAGCGAAAAAAATTAAAATCTTCGCGTTTTCCGAGTCTCCGATTATTTTACATAGCTCAAAAACTTTTTTAAAGTGGTCAATAGTTCAGAAATTTACGAACGTTGTTTTAGGTCGTAGTCAAAGTATGTTAGGGGGTTAAAAACCAATTATAACTGATTGATGTTCAGTACTTTCATGTACCTAATATTTTGAATACATTTGAACCATTGCGTTGGCAGACTGTTGCAGTCAACTTAACTCAATTATGTGGAATGCTGACAGGTAAATATGTATAATTTGACGCTATTTTATCATCATCAGGACAGGACGACCACAGTTTTAGAATAAGCATAGTGATAAAAACACACACATGGCCAATGTATATTGAACTTTCAACATTCAACAAATAAGGACATTAAAAATCAACACCTTTCAAACACTTTATACAAATTAGGCAGATTGGCTATTTCCAAAATGGCAGCATTGTTAATAAAGCGTTCGGAGGTATAAAACATTGCTTAATAGCAGGATATATAACATGTTCAGTTATCCATTTCCAATCCTTGTCATTTTGATTTGATTCTTTGGAACATTTGCAAAAAAAGAAGCCAACTCTCTAGCGAAAGTTCTAAAACATTCTTTTTCCGTGTTCCAGTCAACTTCGGCGGCAACTCTCGTAACAAAAAAACGGTAATTCTCTGGGATCTGGCACATAGTCATCTGAAAAATTGTATTAATATTCGCAATTATTTTATTTGCCGTATATTAATTCTGAAGCAGTTTGTCAGAAAAAAAAATCCAACATCTGTTTCGTTTGTAAGTCTCAACAACTTTGAAAGAATGGCATATTTTGAGTGCATGGATATATTGAACCAGGTTATGAAAGGTAAAACGAGAAAATACATACCAATTAATACAGGTATACTATACAGATTTCCATCTGCGTCGATTCCCAAAGAAAAATAGTCCTTCAACATCTCCGACTTATCCACCAAAATGTCCGATACTTTTCTTGCCAATTCGTCTTTATCGCCATCTTCAGGTGTCCATCCACTTTCAGGCATATCTAGGCACATCAGGGCAAGTTCATATATCGATATTTTGTTATTAAATATGTACGTATCAAAATTCTGAAAATTATACAAGATGTACTGGTAAAACATCTCTGCCAGAATTTTTCTAGTATCACAGAGGAATAATTTTGTGGAGTACTGGATCAGAGCTTGTGAAGGAGATATAGCTCCAACATAGACGTGCTGAGCGAATGTTCTCTGAGGCCTTTGTGACAGTTGTCTTCAATGTCTTTTTCGTAACTCGATAATGCTTATCAGTTGCGTTTCTACCCTGAAATACACAAATCTCATAGTGCTGGTAATAATCGTCGCCCTGCGTACGAGTTATTTTGCTTAAAAATCTGCAAACTCAAAGTAAAATATATTTTCTAATTCCGATAACAATAAAGATATTGGAATTTCCTGATATTACCTGTTCACTCTCGATAGAAATGCAATATTTTTTAATGGTTGCAATATCACTTTTCTTATTTGATTTTTCGGTATCCTTTGGCATTTCGTCTTCAACCATATTTTCAATCTCCATTTCGCCATTATTTACTGTAATAGAGCAAATATGTTTGCTAAAACTTTGTATTGAAATCAATTAAGGTCACAGTAATAGTAATAATATGGGGATTCGAAGCCTGGCAATTTGACCACATTTAGCCCTTTTACACCAATTCCGTGTGTACCAACTATAACTAACAACACAAACCGCATTAAAAACTTGATGTCGCACCTGACAGAATTTGGAACGAAAGTCGAAAAATATGAATGGTCAGCTTCTCAGATCTTTTCTCCTCTCCAGCTCGGCCATTCATGTGTTAAAAAAAGAATAACATTTCACAACTAAGCCTACCTGGCTGAGCTTTTTGTTTATTCTTATCTGCTACTGAATCTTCATTCCTAACTACCACTGGTATGTTCGAATCACTATTCTGTACAATCAAATCCTCCAATTTGTTGGTCCTTGCAATAAACTCTGCATGGCATTGTTGAAATTCTTCCGCATTTATAGATTCGTTCATTTTTTTCTCATCTGAATTATTCTTGGTAGTACTAGTAGTAAAAAACTTATCCAACTTCTGTTCTTGAAATCCGTTCTTACAAACTCTTTCGGATTAATGGTTTTGTTATTATCTACGTTTTTTTCTTTTAGGCGCTTCTATTTCTACATCGTACAACTTCGGTAGTTTTGCCTGGAATCACACATTTATCTTATTTGAAAATTCTCTACAATCTGCTCAGCATTTCCTTGACTGTAATTTTTTGAGTGATTTACCTGTGTAAAAAATACTCTCGAATTATTTGATCCAAGAAGTTTTGTTTCTAGCGTAGATGTAATAGTTTCAACTATTTTGCTGTTCATTCAGAAAATGAACTTCATGCTTTGTTGGTGAAATATTTACATCAATATTTCCTGGATCTAATTCTAGGCTCATGTAAACGAAAGGATGAGCATTTTTTGGTAAATATGTTTCATAAACGTGGTCAATACTTTTCTTTAAACCTACAAAGGATAGCTTTTCCATAATATAAACATAGATAATATGTTGTAAGATTAAGAATTTGTGAAAGTTGGTTTTTATAGAAGAATATAAGCTATTTTCTAAACTATACCAGGTGTTATTTTCTTGGGTTGTTTCAGTCACTAGTTTTTACATTCCAAGAATGTTTTAAATATCTTGACCTTTGATTAACTTACTTTGGCAGTCAACTAATCGATGGTTGATGAATAAAAGGAACTGGAACGTTTTGGTAGAATAATTAACATTTGTCATAATCCTTTTGCTTTGAATTTAAACTGGTGAATTATCAATAGAAAATTCTATCAACTCTCTAGCAATGAGATCGCCATAGATAGTCCTAATATTCTCTACATGATTGGAACCCTGGCGAGTCCTAACATCATTATTTCCAGAATGTTTTTCAAGGCAAAACCTAAAATCACAAATACAAATAATTAAATTCAAGCATATAACAAGAAGCAGCTGAGCCTGTAATGCCATGAGTCAACATTTTTAGCACCAATTAAAAGTGCGGGACCTACTTGGATGGAGCGATAATTTTGCAGAGACTGTCCGACAGCTCAAACGGCTTGATAGATTTTCACATATGAGGTGTCCTTGGATTCGTCTTAGCGGTGCGGGAGGCGCAATCTACATTAAAATCTTATACAAAACAAAATGGATTTAAATAAAAGATTAAACCTTGTTTATTCCTATCTCACCGGCTATAGCTTAAACGGCAGTCTAGCTCCACAATAGAGCGTATATCGTCACTTTACTGTAAAAACAAGATTTTCTACATTACCTATATTTTAGTATGTTCTGTGGAGCAAGATTAACATGCTCATGACGTTCATACTGCACTACATTTATTCATCCTTATTTCACAGAACATCCTAAGTACTAACTACATGCAAGTGTGAAAAGGTACGCAACTCGAAAAGTAGAAAAATGGAGTTATCATCTTTTTGCAGTAAAGCTGGCGGTAGTTTATAACAAATAAACGGAAATGACTTAGTCTAAGCCACAATTTTCTCCGTTTCCTTTACGATTTTTTGGTCTTTCAAGCTTTTATTCAGTTCTTTGATCCGGAAAAAACATCCTTGACCTGAAAAAAAGGTTTCTAGCTTTTCAGGGCAGTGAATGTTGCTGTTTCTCCCAACCAGAAGTTCGTCCCTATAAACTTTTGCTTTTCTGTCCCCATTGAATGTAGTAAACACCATATTAAGCTTCTCAATTTGATTCATGAACGCTGTGGAAGGTTTTGATAATCCACTCTCACTAAGATAGTCTATCCAGGAATAAGTTTCATCTGAGGAACTTGGTTGTCGGAATTACATCCCACAACAGCACACCGCATTTTTATCAATTCACTAATATCGCAGGGTATATAAAGTATGTATAACTAATACAATAAGTCATGAAC